>CM077255.1:26116442-26593942 GCA_039654775.1 Spinibarbus caldwelli
TACGCCTTGCTCGGTCTCAATATGATGCTGAATGAGATTCGTTCGACCAGGTAGGGGCGAGAACACATCAGCAAATTCTGTTTGCAACTTGGCCACATCAGTGAGCTGGGAGGGCGAGAGATGATCTCCTCCCGGGGCCAGAGCGAGAGATTGCGTTTTGATGCTCACTTCTGGCCCGAGATCATCTTCTCCACTCACAACCGTCACCAGCATCACTGACTCCGCCTCGCTCCATTTCTTTAGGAGGTTGAGGTGATAAATTTGATGTGCCCCACTCCTATCTGTTCGTACCACCTCATAATCGAGATCACCAACTTGCCGTGTGACCTCAAATGGCCCTTGCCACTTCGCAAGTAATTTGGAACTCGAAGTTGGGAGTAATACAAGCACTTTATCTCCCCGTGAAAATTTCTGCAAATTGGTTCCCCTGTTATATAGTCGGCTTTGTCTGTCCTGAGCCTGTAACAAATTCTCCCTAGATAGCCGCACCAGAGTGTGGAGTTTTGTTCTCAGGTCCAGTACATACCGAATTTCATTTTTACTTTGAGAAGGTCCATCCTCCCAAGTTTCTCTCAGGACATCAAGAACCCCTTGGGGCTGACGTCCATAAAGAAGCTCAAAGGGGGAAAACCCCGTGGAGGCTTGCGGGACCTCCCGCACAGCGAACAAGAGAGGTTCCAACCACTTACAGTCAGGTCCATAAATATTGGGACATCGACACAATTTTAACATTTTTGGCTCTATACACCACCACAATGGATTTCAAATGAAACAAACAAGATGTGCTTTAACTGCAGACTGTCAGCTTTAATTTGAGGGTATTTACATCCAAATCAGGTGAACGGTGTAGGAATTACAACAGTTTGCATATGTACCTCCCACTTGTTAAGGGACCAAAAGTAATGGGACAGAATAATAATCATAAATCAAACTTTCACTTTTTAATACTTGGTTGCAAATCCTTTGCAGTCAATTACAGCCTGAAGTCTGGAATGCATAGACATCACCAGTCGCTGGGTTTCATCCCTGGTGATGCTCTGCCAGGCCTCTACTGCAACCGTCTTCAGTTCCTGCTTGTTCTTGGGGCTTTTTCCCTTCAGTTTTGTCTTCAGCAAGTGAAATGCATGCTCAATCGGATTCAGGTCAGGTGATTGACTTGGCCATTGCATAACAATCCACTTCTTTCCCTTCAAAAACTCTTTGGTTGCTTTTGCAGTATGCTTTGGGTCATTGTCCATCTGCACTGTGAAGCGCCGTCCAATGAGTTCTGAAGCATTTGGCTGAATATGAGCAGATAATATTGCCCGAAACACTTTAGAATTCATCCTGCTGCTTTTGTCAGCAGTCACATCATCAATAAATACAAGAGAACCAGTTTCACTGGTAGCCATACATGCCCACCACCACCATGCTTCACTGATGAGGTGGTATGCTTAGGATCATGAGCAGTTCCTTTCCTTCTCCATACTCTTCTCTTCCCATCACTCTGGTACAAGTTGATCTTGGTCTCATCTGTCCATAGGATGTTGTTCCAGAACTGTGAAGTCGTTTGGCAAACTCTAATCTAGCCTTCCTGTTTTTGAGGCTCACCAATGGTTTACATCTTGTGGTGAACCCTCTGTATTCACTCTGGTGAAGTCTTCTCTTGATTGTTGACTTTGACACACATACACCTGCCTCCTGGAGAGTGTTCTTGATCTGGCCAACTGTTGTGAAGGGTGTTTTCTTCACCAGGGAAAGAATTCTTCGGTCATCCACCACAGTTGTTTTCCGTGGTCTTCCGGGTCTTTTGGTGTTGCTGAGCTCAACGGTGCGTTCCTTCTTTTTAAGAATGTTCCAAACAGTTGTTTTGGCCACGCCTAATGTTTTTGCTATCTCTCTGATGGGTTTGTTTTGTTTTTTCAGCCTAATGATGGCTTGCTTCACTGATAGTGACAGCTCTTGGATCTCATCTTGACAGTTGACAGCAACAGATTCCAAATGCAAATAGCACACTTGAAATGAACTCTGGACCTTTTATCTGCTCATTGTAATTGGGATAATGAGGGAATAACACACACCTGGCCATGGAACAGCTGAGAAGCCAATTGTCCCATTACTTTTAGTCCCTTAACAAGTGGGAGGCACATATGCAAACTGTTGTAATTCCTACACTGTTCACCTGATTTGGATGTAAATACCCTCAAATTAAAGCTGACAGTTTGCAGTTAAAGCACATCTTGTTCGTTTCATTTGAAATCCATTGTGGTGGTGTATAGAGCCAAAAATGTTAGAATTGTGTCGATGTCCCAATATTTATGGACCTGACTGTATATCAATTTTTGGCGTCTTCGTGAACGAACTTACGAATCATGGTTTTTAACGTGTGATTAAATCGTTCCACCAGTCTGTCCATTTGTGGGTGATAGACGCTGGTGCGAATTGATTTAATGCCCAATAATTCGTACAGTTCGCGTAACGTATGTGACATAAACGCCGTGCCTTGATCAGTGAGGATCTCTTTCGGGATCCCCACTCGGGAGATTAAGCGAAACAGCGCGTCTGCAACACTCTTGGCAGAAATGCTGCGGAGCGGCACTGCCTCGGGATATCGGGTTGCATAGTCCACCAGAACTAATGCAAAGCGATGCCCTCTCGCTGATCGCTCTAATGGCCCGATGAGGTCCATCCCAATTCTTTCGAAGGGGACCTGCATTAAGGGTAGGCAATTGCGCTTTTGGGGAGGCCGGTGGGTTTACCAGCTGACATTCCCGACAAGACGCGCACCACCTCCGTACGTTCTCGTGAATGCCCAGCCAAAAAAATCGGGTCATGAGACGATTTAATGTTGTTGTTTGGCCTAAATGTCCAGCCATGGGATTACAATGAGCCACCTGAAAAAGCATTTCTCGACGGCTTTTTGGCACTAATAACTGTGTTGTATCTTCCTTTGTCTGAGCGTCTTAGGTCACTCGATACAGCCGATCTTTTACAATTGCAAAATATGGATAGGAGAGCGGATGAGCAGGTTGGAGAGGTTGACCGTCGATATAACGGACCTGTTCAAAAGCATGTTTTAATGACTCATCCTGAGTCTGTTCCAGAGGAAAATCATTGCGCTCCGAGAGGATCAGCCTCTCGATTTCACTCTGTTCCCCTGGTTCAGAACTCATTGGTCTCCGTTCAACCTCTCTCACCTGTACGAACACCCCCCTTCCCTGCTTTTCCTTTCCCCAAGAGACATCTGCACATAAACATCCCAATAATTCACTAAAAGGAGGCCAATTAGTTCCCAGAATCAGTGGATGTCGGAGGTGCGGGTTAACTGCGACCTCTACACTATGATTTTGTCCCCTAAATTGGATGACAGCGGACATTAAAGGATATCTCACCACGTCCCTGTGCACACACTGTACCTGAACCATGCGGCTTGTATCCAATGCCTCGGGCCGAATCAGGCTTTGATGGATAGAGGTTTGGTTACATCCTGAATCCACCAGAGCCTGATAGGTACCCCCCTTAATACTCACAGGTATTTGGTATCAGCCAGCCTGACCGGGGGCAGCCTGCAGTGCATCCGGGACCCGGATCATTGTCCCCACCTCCATCAATGGACACCTGTCAATAAAATGCTCCGGGTCCCCGCAATGCCAACAGGCCGGCCCAGACCTCCCCGCCACCCTAGTGGCGGGAAGTGGGTTAAGTGAGTGGCGTGGAGAGAGCGGGGAAATGGAGACCGTATCGGTCCCAGGGGTGGTCAGCCCGCCCCCCTGGGCGGAGCTCTCGGACCAGCAGCGTAATCCTGCCCGGTCCCACCCCGCCTGACCTGGAGACCTGGAGGACGGGACCTAGGAAGAGGGACAGGTCGAGCGGTAGAGGGAGAGAGAGAGGGAGAAACCAAAGGTGAAGAGAGAGAGACAGCTGGAAGAGGTTCGCCAACCCCGGGGCACGCCACTATCTGATCCTCCGCCAGTTTGATGGCTGAGTCCAGCGACGTCGGTCGGTGGCACTGGACCCACTCTGCAGTCTTCCTTGGCAGACGAGTGATAAACTGCTCCAGTACCACCTGGTCGATGATGTGCTCGACGTCGCCTCCCTCAGCCAGCAGCCATTTGCGGCATGAGTCCCGGAGCTGTTGTGCCATCACAAAGGGGCGACCGCTCTTGCCCAGGACCAGCGAACGGAACCGCTGGCAATGTTGCTCTGGGCTTCGGCCGACCCGCTGGAGGATGGCTCTTTTCAGATTGTCAAAGACCAGGAGGTTCGGCATGGGCAGTTGCTGAGCAGCCACCTGCGCTTCCCTTGACAACAGCGGTATCAGACGCACCGGCCATTGCTCTCGTGGTCACCCCCGGTTTCCGCTGTTTTCTCAAAGAGATCTAAGAAGGCTTCGGGGTCATCCTTAGCCCCCATCTTGTTTAGCGGCAGGTGGGGGGGTGGGGTCAGCCGCGCCGCTGTTTCTGCCCAAACCTCCCGGTCCATCCAGCTCCGGAACGTCTCGCGGTCCTCCTGTTGCGCCCGGATAATGGCCTGGAAGCGGTGCTCCTGGTCAGTCTGCATATCCAGTAGCTCTTGATGTTGTTCTTGGTGGAGGACCGCGAGGGATGAGATGACGTCCGCAAATGGTGTGCTTGTTGGAGTCTGCATGATGGCAGCGTCCCTCCTGCTTCCTTCCCGGGTTTCAGCACCAGTGTAACAAAGTCAATGATCAGGAAGGAAAAGGACGAGGTCGGCTTGACTGTTGCTGGTGTTTATTTAGCTTTTCTCACAAACAAAAAGTCGCGCTAGCAGCGCTCAATATAACACAATGCATACGCAATATAAAGTTAAAGTGCAACTAACAAGTCAGTCAACATCGTGTAGCTAACAATTCAGTCAACAGCATCCAATATACCTGGAGGGCAACTAAATGTGACGCAGGAAGCAAAGGGGTGTGACTCATAACCCCATACTACCTCACCCACGAATTTATATATTCGCTCACTGCCCGATGATTGGATAATCAATGAGCAGCCAGCCAAACAAATGTAAACAGGAAAAGCTTCACTAGTCCTGCCACATCTGCAATTCAAAAAACCCTCCCTGTGATTCAAACAAATCTAATTGGCATAATCAAACAATCTGCAAAGAATGAAAGTGAAGGGAATTTATTCTTAGACTGACAACCAATTTACACTGCTGCTTTCTTTATTTGAGGATGTGTTTTGTGTGACAAAGTTTTTTTCAGATTACCTAGTCTCCAGAACTGGATCTCGCATCTACCACAGACCAGTGTAGTCTGTCATAGTAGCACTCTCTAAAAAGTGAAGTAAGTGGAGTATGGACCAAAACACAGTTGACCATTGACCACAAACTGAGAGAAGAACAAGCAGGTTTTCGAAGGGGAAGAGGATGCATAGACTAGACATTTGCACTGCGTAACATCATAAAACAATGGAGCGCACCACTATACATTAAATTTATAGACTTCACAAAGGCATTTGACAGTGTCAATCAAGAGAGCTTATGGAAGATACTAAGAGCCTATGAAATATACCACCCAAGATCGTACCTCATCATCTCTACCTTAGTAACACTTTGAATGCTCCATTGTCCTTGATGGTACATTGACAGAATCCTTTGAAGTCAGGTCTGGCATATGGCAGAGTTGTATCCTCTCACCTCTTTTATTCCTGATCACCACTGACTGGGTTATGCATCAAACAACATCAATGATGATTCACAGATGATCTGGCGGTAATATCAGCCACACACACCCACATTCAGGAAAAAAAATTAATTAATTAATTAAAAAAACAATTAAGCAGATATGCTAAACAGACTGGATTACACACAAACAAGCAGAAGACACAGGTCATGGGTATCACTGCCCACTATCATGTCCCTGACACACTTACCACTGAGGGAGAGTCATTCGAGGAAGTGGATGATTTCATGTATCTTGGTAGCAACCTTAGCACTGATAACGGAGCACAAAAAGACATCAAGGCCTGAATAAATGAAGCAAAAGGAGCCTTTTGCAGACTCATCTGGAAGTCTAAACAGTTGAGCCTCAGAACATAGACCAGTCACTTCTTCTGAATGTTGGAAAATAGTGAAAGTAGACATGAGAAAGGTAGATGCCTTCCATAACAGTTGCCTTAGAAAGATCTGAAACACCTACTGGCCCAATACCATCTCTAATGTCAACCTGCACAAAAAGACGAGATTAAAAAACATATCTCAGGAGATCAAGATATGTCAATTAAGATGGCTTGGACATGTACTTAGGATGCCTCGGCAAAAGATACCTAAAGTGGCTTTGTGTTGGACACCACCTAGCAAGAGCAAACGAGGCAGGCTAAGAACATGTTGATGGAGCGGCAACTGAGCTGGACGAAATGGGGCTTTCATGGGGAGAAGCACAGTTCACAGCCCAGGACAGACCTAGATAGGGAGAATTAGTTGCAGCCTTATGTGTCACATAGGATGAAGAGAATTAAGTAAGTAATTGGCCATCTTATCAATTAAATGAATCTGCACTTTTCACCAGAATTGTGTGATGTTTTGAAAGGGGTTTCTGCTTTAAATCCAACACAGAATTCAGTCCCTTTACATTAAATTTGATCTATGCCATTACAAATTAAAAACATGTCTGCTGTTTTATAGTGGGATGGCTTCTGGATGGAAAAAAGATCAGGAGTGACCGCAAGTACCAAAGTGGAATTTATTTCCATACTCAGGTATTACAAGGATGCCCTATTCGATTTATACAGACTTCTTTGTATCTCTATTACACTTCCTGTCACCTCGTCATTGTGAGTTCAGTTCTTCTTGCTTAAAGCACGTGAGCAACTACCTGATAAGTACCAGTGGAGACAACTGAAACAGTGTTGGCAATCAGCTCTTCAAGAACAAGCAACTTTTAGAAGCTGTGCTGTACTTAATTCCAGATGGCTGAAACTGCAGGCATTCATTATATTCATTACAGACACAATTTCCCCTCAACCAACTTTGTTCACAATCACTCTCATTGGTTGGTACTTATTGTTTTGTGAGCAGTAGAAAGGAGATTCTAATAAAAGTAGGTTAATAAGGCCAAAATGTCAAAAAAAAAAAAAAGCATACTTTCATTTTTTCTAATATGTGAGTAAAGCTGATGGTGTTTCTGATAAAACTTCACAGACGGACAACTCTGCTATTCATACTAATCTGGGTTTAATTTATTTCATTTTCATGTGGCAGAAAAATAAAAGTGAGTAAACTGGATGTCAGTAGTGATGTTTTATAGCAATCATATACTGTATGTAGCCACACATATTTAAGTGTTTACTGTACCAGTAACACTTTACAAAACATGAATAATCATGTTCTAATACCTAACTTAAGTTTTTTTTTTTGTTTTTTTTGTTTTTTTTTTAAATATGAGCTATTGATGAGTTAAGGCATGTACGAATCAGTAAATAACCTTAACTATGTCTACAATGTGAGACATTTGAATCACTAAACAGAAATGGCTCAAACGAATAATTTGTTCATGAACAGGGCTGCAATTGAAGCACTTTAAACCCATATTAAATATATATTCTTTTGCCATATTGCTGTCACTGTGGATTGAAACACTGCATGTGCAATAAATGAGTACATTTGTTAGTTTTTGTTATTGCACTTAACATAAACTGAATATAATATACAGTATAAAATAAGACCTCAACAAAAAAAGATACATTTGTAAAATCCAAATGAGCTTTACAGATCTTTATAGGAAAGGGTTTGAACAATGTTTTTCATGCTTGTTTAATGAACCATAAACAAATCTGCCATCTGCTGATGATCAGTAGTTCCATGGAGATGTGGGAAGGCGACACACTTTCTTCTATGGGCAACAGTAGTTAAGTCTGGAACTTGCAAAAGTTGTGTGTAAGGGTGGTTTCCATACAGTTGTTCAGGCTGTAGGATTACTGAATGATGTATAAAACTGTACATTTCTCATTTGTCACCATCATCTTCTACTTATACCAAAAATGGAATTAAGCCCAGGTATGAATATCAGGATTTGTGTGGAACCATTATGAGAATGTGACTGCATGATATAAATACTTTTGAGTTTCTCGCACAAACCGATCGTTTTGTGTTTTAGGACATCATCGTCACAAGCAGCAAGGTTTAATTTGGATTTGTGTGTGCATGTTTATTTTTCTCTCAAAGATTATGTGCCCATTGACTGCCATTATATGACTGACAGACTACAACGGTTTGAGTTTAAAAATCTTCGTTTGTGTTCTACTGAAGAAACAAAGTCACCTACATCTTGGATGCCCTAGGGGTAAGCAGATAAACATCAAATTTTCATTTTTGGGTGAACTATCCCTTTAAGTTGCAGCTCTCTCGGCCACCGTAATCTAAAAACCAGTTTAAATTTATAATTTGTAAATAAAAATGTGTTTAATAACATTATGGTTAAAAAAAATCATGTTTTTAAACTTAACTCAGTGACTTTAGAAATTCCAAATGGTGGGGGGGGGGTTAAGATTTTTAATAGGAATATAAATGTTTTATATTTACAATATTTGAATAATCTTTCCAAAAGTTGGAATTTCAATAAATTTTGTACTATCAAAGCGTCATTTTCAATATGACTAAATCAAGAATAATCAAAGGATTTTTATCTTTTGCTTTCTGAAACTAGAGCTAAAATATGCAGCAATTTACCAAGAAAAAAGTATATTTGAAAAGAGAAAGCAACATGATAAACACTATATTTCAGAGGAATTTTACAAAAGACACCAAGCATTACCCAGGCCATCAAATCTACGTATGCACGCATGCAAACATCAGACATTGTATTTGTTCATGTCCTTTTTAGTTGTTTCGTTCAACATTGTTTCTCAAGTAGAAAAGTCTTAATTTACATTGTAACACTAATTAATTTACTGTAGTACGGTAAAGCAATGCCGCAATAAACTAAAGAAAGGATTAACACGTGGGTAAATCTAGTGGTAAATCTGCTTTAAAAAGTATTACACATTTGAACACGGACAGAATGTGTGTGCGTTAAAATTTGTTGTCTTAACACGAATAAACTGGCCCCCTTTACTAAAATTAAGTTTTAATAAATAAACTATGATTTATAAGTTGTTTTCCTTGTGGGGCCTGAAATGCCCCCACAATTTCAAAAATATTAAGTTTTATTATCTTTGTGGAGACATTTGGTCCTCACAATGAAGGTTAAACAAGTACACACACATATGCATGCACACTATCTCTGTGTGTCAAATGACCTAAATGATTAGCTAAATGACCCTTAGCTAGGGCTGTAGGATATTAACAAAAATGCTCAATATATCTGGGGTATTTTTGTTGATAATGATAATTAAATTTTATGCTGAATGTGTTTTTTGTGCTGGTACCTTGGCTGGTTTAGGCCTGTCATAGATAAATCAATATGTGACCCTGGACCACAAAACCAGTTTTAAGTAGCAATAGCTAAAAATACATTGTATGCGTCAAAATTATTGATTGCCAAAAATCATTAGGATACTAAGTAAAGAATATGTTCCATGAAGATATTTTGTAAATTTCCTACCGAAAATATATCAAAACTTAATTTTTGATTAGTAATATGCATTGCTAAGAACTTCATTTGGACAACTTTAAAGGTTTTCTCAATATTTTGATTTTTTTTTTTTTTTTTTTTTGCACCATCCGATTCCAGATTTTCAGATGTATCTCAACCAAATATTGTCCTATCCTAACAAACCATACATAAATCAAAAGCTTATTTATTCAGTTGATGCATAAATCTCAATTTCAAAAAATTGACCCTTATGAATGGTTTTGTGGTCCAGGGTCACTGGACCACAAAAAGGGACACAGGGACACAAAAACCACCTGTAGGTGGCGACATATATTTAATGAATAATTTTAGTTCTTGACCATTTATAAAGTGTGTTCTTCAGGCATCCAGGTGTTTATTATGAATACATTCACAAACATGACTAGTCAAGTGTCTCAATACTTCTGAAAGTCACTGTACATAAAAAATATGATTAAATTCAATAATCAGTAAATGGTTTGTTTGTAATTATTAGGCTTAGATGTGCATTTGACAACATATAAATCAAATCCTCATTCAATGCCTTTGGCCTTCAACTCATCCTTCACTCTCTTCAGGTAGTCAGGGTCTGGAAAACCATAGCTGTAACAGAACAGAAAAGTTCAAATACACTGATAATTTACATGGAACCCAAATAAGTAAAAGTAGACTTTAAATGAAGTCACACTTTAGAGGCCCGCCGTGTGTGTTGGTCTTATGATGAATATCACTCCAGGTGACAGCATTCTTTAAACCTGGGGTTGTTGAGATCCCAACAGTAAAGATCAGTTTCTGATCAAAAGCCCTCTGCAGCAGTGCGAGCACTTCCTTTCCTTCACGGTTGTCAGGCAAGTACGCATGACATTGTGTCCCACGATAAGGCTTTCCTGGGTTTGGATGCTTATTCTAAAATAAGGATGAAAAATACCTGGGCTTAATTTGTTTAATCACAAACTTTAATTCACAAGAACAATTTTTAGAACAGGCACTACAACATGGGCTTTTCATCTACTGTACTGTGCAGTTAAAAAGAGTGCAATAAAAAGTTATATTATTCAGTTATTAAATTAATAAATGAAATTTTTACATTTTCTTACCGTTTGAATACCACTGGGTATGTTGTAGGTGATTTCAATAGTGTCACAGTCTGGATATCCAGGGAGACTCGATCTGCTCTTTCTTACATTCATTGTTCCATCCGGTTGATTCCCCTCCAATTTCCCAAACACTTCCATACACACAGGACAGATGGGACTCTCCACTGACATGTTTATACATTCCTGACAGAATTCATGCCCACATTTCAGTTTTCTCTTGTCAGTCAAGCTGTCCATACAAATAGTGCACATTTCCTCTTCAGCATGAGCACCTTTACTGTCATATCTAGAATTGTCTTTTGATTCTTCACTGAAATCAGTCTCTGTTTCATCTCGTCCTCTAAAATTCACTCCCTCATCCCGTACTGCTCCACCCACTGCTCCTGGACCATAATCAGGCGTCTGATTCCATCTGATTCCTTTTGCGAGAGGAATGTCACCTGAATATCCAATTAATTTCTTCATTTTGTCATCAAACACATGCTTCTTGAGTGTCTTCTCAATATCAGCAATGGCAGGACCGAGATGTTCTGGCAGTCCAACGAGCTTCCAGGGACTGAATTCATCTGTGGCAACAACACAATAATGCTGCTGCTGAAGTTTCTCTACTAATGGAGCCACAGCAGTTTTATCTGTAGGGTTTGTGAGTTCACAGCTGACAGCGGCTGAGGCCAGTTTCTGGTAGAGATGTGTTAAAGCTCTGAGAGCATGACTTTCAAGATTAATATGCTGATTTCCTTTGGATCGAGTCTGAACCTTAATTACATTTTTCTGCAGTTTTTGTTCATTAAATGACACTCTGTACTTTGTTTCAAGCTGTGATAATTGTTCCTTATAGGAAAGTTTTATCAGCTCCCAATGAACCTTGTCCATCTCAAGTTGAGTCTGGAGGTCTTTTGTATCCATGTGCAGTAAAGATCTGCTTTGTGGAGAAATGTCGATATCTACATCCATTTCATTCGATTTCTCTTTGAATTGGTTTTCTACTCTTGTTGTCTCTCCTTTAATGATGTCTGTAAATTTCTTTGGTCCAAAGAACAGGCAGTCACTGGCAGACATGGTGAACATCATCTTTGTCTTCTCTGACTGGATGGAACGAAGGGTCTCCTTCACAACATCTGAATCCATGTCATTATGATTAATGGAAGCATCACTAAAACTATCCCCACATCCCATGACAAGCTTCTGAAAGTCCTCAGAGGCTTTGGAGACCGAATCAGGGCTTGATCTCTCGGTAGGTTTGATTGAGACTGACACTTCTGCACAAATAGAGACTCCATGCTGTTCCCGAATTTGCTCCAACTCTTTACTGTAAGCATGATGCATGTACCAGGACAGATAGAAGGGGAGAGGGAATGTAGCTGGTGTCTCAGGGGTCGTTTTAGCAGTTTTAATGGTCTCAGTCTCATTTGGAGCTCTATTAGATGCAGCAATGTCCTCAAGAATATTTGCTTCTGCAGAAGTCTCAGGCATAGAGCTGTTCATCTAAAAATATGTGATGGGATTTCATTTAAGGATTTTGAAATGGAAATAACTGAATTAATTATTTCTACAAGTCACACTACTGTTATACTACTACTGCTGTACTAAGTCTGAACAGAAACAGTTATTAGTGTGTATTGTAGTGTCACGCATTTTTCTTTAGTTATGCATATGCTTTATTCTCTTAGCAATTAAAAGCTTAAAAAACTCATGAATACACTGATGAGATGATTGTTCCCTTTGCCGTAATTGAAAGTGTTTACATGCACATTCTTTAACCGATTATGCTTAATAAGCTGACAATGTGTGTGGGCATGTAAACTCGTTAAACCAATTTCTTTTATCAGCAACTTTTTCTTGACCCAAAAAATATTTTAAAAATGTGTTCTCATCTCATGCTGACAAAGGACATGTGGTACAGTACTAGAAACTTCAACAATGAGAAGAGAATAAGTCAAGAGAGCTGGTAAATAAATTTCTGTCATGATGGCGCAGACTGATAGGTCTTAACTTAATCTGCTAGTAATCACATTGTTAGCTACACAGCGCAACTGAGTGGTTTCTTTCACTACAGCAGCTAATGAGCTTGCTGCTCAACATTAAATACTTGCTGTCTGCGGATGTATTGGCAGGAGTGAGTCTCTGTACTTGATCTGCAGCTGCCGAGACCAAACAAATTAACATTGTCATATTACAAAATTTTCAAAAATTGTCATAATAAAAATTTTCGAGGGTTGTCAATACAGAAATCTGGTTATTTCAATAAACTGACATTTGGTAGTTATCAGCATATTGGTGTGCATGTAAACATGGTCATTCTAGATAATGCAAACATGATACCTTTGATGACGGAGCTCTGTTCTTCTCCAGCAGGGACTTTTGTGATACAGTCACAGAATGTGCTTCATCCAGATAAATCTGAGCAGTCACTTCCTTATCTTCTTTATATTTATTAAGCCGCATCTTTATGTCCTTAAACTTCAAAGTTGTAGTTGTGTGATTCTTTAAAACTTCTACAGCTACAGAAAAATAAGAATACATTAATGCACATATTTTTAAATATAATTGAAATGAAAAAAAAGAAAAGTTTACAAGCTTTACGTTCAAATATTTCAACTCAAATCAGTATTTTGTGTCTAATTATTTAGTTTTGTGGCAATTAGCCGTGTAATAAGCAGGGTAATGTTCCAGCCATTTGTTATCACAAAATAAAGCCCTTCAGTCTTATACAACATCCCTAGTAAGCTTGTCTGAATTTATTCTGAGATAACAACTAGCTGGATGTACTGTACATTATCCCTTACTTATGCTAAGGGACTGTTAAATGCTTGAATCTGATTGGCTGATGAACATTCTAAGGTGTGCAATTATTTTCAGGGAAACGCACAATGAACGTAGTTCCAGGCAGCTCTTGTAGTCCAGGTGATATGTGCAAAATTTTAGGTGATATGTTCACTTTTTCATAAAAGCATGAAACTTTGTACAGTTGTACAGGTTGGGGCCCTCAACATTTTCAGAAATGGAGCCATCGCAAAAACGCCTCGTGGTTGCCATGGTGACCATTTTACTTTCTGCCATAACCAAATTATGTATTTTATGTCATATCTCCTGAACCAAACACGAGAACACAGAAAAGGTGGTGTCTACACCTATGTTTTGATGGTCAAGGATTACAATGATACCATATACAGACATATACAAACTGTTCAGGTGAAGAGTTAATGGTGAATTCAGTGTGAGAAGGAAATAACATATCTGAACATCACAGTATCATAGCATTTACAAAAGTCCATATTATGGCTATTAATTTTTTCTTTCTTTGATAATGAACTAATATTTTATTCAATAGTACAATAAAAGATTGTTTTAACTAATTAATTATTAATTCATTAAATTTATATCGCACTTTTCTGGGTACTCAAAGCACTTTACGTGATAGAGGGAATCTCCTCAACCACCACTAATGTACAGCATCCACCTAGATGATGTGACGACAGCCATATTGCGCCAGAACGCCCACCACATACCAGCTTAACTAATAATTTATTCAGTAAAAGATTGTTTTCAAGAATACTCAGTCTACTCTTAGTATCTTGGGCTTGACTGAGACCTGGATTCGTCCAGAAGACTCCGCAACCCCTGCTGTTCTCTCTAACTACTTCCCTTTCTCTCACACTCCTCATCAGGTTGGAAGGGACTGGTCTTCTCATTTCTAATAATTGGAAATACTCAACCCACTCTTCCCTATGCAATAAAAATTCTTTTGAGTTTCATGCTATTATGGTAACAGCTCCTGTTAAACTCCATATTGTAATGATTTATCGCTTTCATGGTCAGCTGGGCAGCTTTATAGAGGAGCTGTATGGGCTGCTGTGGTCATTCTCTGTGGATGGCAGTCTACTTGTAGTCTTTGGAGACTTCGAAATCCATCTGGAGAAGCCTTACACTGCAGACTTCCACTTCCACTCCTAGCTTCATTCGATCTCAAATGGCTTACAGCCACAAGCACTAACAAATCAGGCAACCAGCTTGACTTAATTTACACATGCAACTGTATCACAGACAACATTTGGTAAAACCTCTAGACATCTCAGCTCAATTCTTTATTACATTTAACCTAAATATTACTACCTGTGCCACCAATTCCTCTACCAGTTACTTTTAGGCAAAACCTATGCTCCCTTTCAGCCTTCCATCTTTCCTCTGTAGTGTCATCCTCTCTTCCCTCACCCACCAATTTCTCATCTCTGGATGTGAATACAGCAACTGACACTTTATGATCCATTTTAACTTCTTGTCAAGACAATATCTGTCTAGATAGGCCAGTGCATACTACCCCTTCTAACCTAAAAAGTTGCCCTATGTATCATCATCTTTACACTATTTTGCTGAGCAGTCTTTTAGGTGGCTCACCAATGTACTAGATTTCTCTAATACAAAAAATTAAGTAGGCTTGAATAAATTTTTGTGGGGAGAAGAATTTATTGAAGATGGTAGTGTTGCAGTTCTTCAATAGCAATGTTAGCATGTCTTCTTTCAAACAATCTTAACCCTTGTATGAATCCTAGCTTCTCACAAAGTTCTGTCTGTGGGATAGAATTTTATACCTGAAAACAAAAGGGCTAGAAACAACAGATACTGTTTGGACCTTCTGCAATGTACAAGACTGTTCCTTTGTTATTCTACTGGAATGGACCATTTGGTTCACACCTTTATAGACACAGTTACATTATTTCTTTCACAGAATGACCAACTGAAATTTAACCAATCAGGTTTCAGCAGCTGCCATTCAACTGAGACTGCTTTGCTGTCAGTCACTGTAGCCCTGCAGATAGTAAAAGCTGATTCCAAAACATCAGTTCTTATTCTGCTGGATCTATCTGCCACTTTTGACTCAGTGAATCATCAGATTATCCTGTCTACCATCATTGGATCTGCACTCCACTAGTTTGAATCTTATCTCACAGGTAGGTCTTTCAGGGTTTCCTGGGGAGGAGAGGTATCCAAAAAACATCAGCTGGTCATAGGGTTTCCTCAGGGATCAGTTCTTGGACCCATCCTCTTCTCCATATACACTCCATCACTGGGACCCATTATACAAGCACATGGTTTCTCCTACCATTGCTATGCTGATGACACACAGCTCTATCATTCATATCAACCAGACAATCCAATAGTATCTGCACAGATCTCAGGCTGCCTGGCAAACATCTCAGCATGGATGAAAGAACATCACCTACAGCTCAACCTGGCAAAGACTGAGCTTCTCGTTTTCCCTGCCACTCTGACTCTACAGCATGATTTCATCATCCTGCTAGGTTCATCAAAAATTATTCTTTGGTGACCAGCTGACCTTCAAGGACCATATTGCAAAGACAGCTCGATCTTGCAGGTTTGCATTGCACAACATCAAGAGAATCGGGCACTTCCAAACAGAGCATGCTGAACAACTTCTTGCCCAGGCCCTTGTCATTTCTAGGCTGGACTATTGAAATGCTCTTCTAGCTGGACTTCCATCATGCGCAATCAAACCTCAACAAATGTTTCAGAATCCAGCGGCATGACTGGTCTTCAACGAGCCCAAAAGGGCCCACTTCTACATCCACTATGCCTTGTGGTAACATCACAGAGAGGCATTTTATTCACCTTTTCTGGCTGGTGAAATGATCTCCCACAATCGCAGTAATTAACAGAACACCCGACACGTTAGTTGACAGAAACACTAATCTAATCCCATACTCGACCCATTTGACATAAAAACTGGGACCCGAACCACACCTGCATTAAATCTACATGAGGTAGACAAAACTCATTTTTTAAAAATTTTAGTCAAATTATGAATAGATTAAATATAGAAATCAAGCAAAGAGCGCTCCCTTTAATATAATCACTACAGCTGTCAATCAGTGGCAACGCGATTGGCTACATTGCTCAGCGTGTACTGGACCGAGTCGAAATAGTCTTGGTTATCGGACCCGCAACCCGCAACCCGCCTGTGCTTGTCACCGTTCGGCCCGCACCCACACCACAACCTCCACATAAATATTATTCCAACGGTTACATCAAATATTAGCAGTTCACCTGCGTGTACCCGCCCACATGCAGGACTCTGGCTTCCCCCTTGTGGACAACATAATAGACAACTCTGGCTCCAGAGAGTGATTGTAAAATAAGTTTACATTAAATATGTTTGAAATTTCATTCTGCATCTTCTGAGAGTTCATTGTAATCCTTCTCATAAAGTCACTGTATTAACCATTAAATGTTCACCTGATTGTGTTGCCGTCTGCGAGTGATGTTAGAGCATTGTTGAGCGTGAACAAGAATGTATTGGAAACACACTACCGCCTACCTGACTCTGTGAAAAGTAAGGAAAAATACACTTATCTGAGATGATTTTTAATATCTCTGAAATATATGATTGTATTCTTGAAAACAATCTTTTAATGTATTGAATAAAATATTAGTTAATTATCAAAAAAGACCAAATTAATAGCCATAAAATTGACTTTTGTAAATACTGTGATACTGTAATGCTCAGATATGTTATTTCCTTCTCACATTGCTGATTTCACCATTAACTCTTCACCTGAACAGTTTATGTTGCTGTATATGGTATCATTGTAATCCTTGACCATCAAAACATAGGTATAGATATCACCTCTTCTGTGTTATCATGTTTGGTTCAGGAGATATGACACAAGACACATAATTTGGTTATGGAGGAAAGTAAAATTGTTGTCATGGCAACCACGAGGCGTTTTTGCAATGGCTCCATTTCTGAAAATGTTTAGAGCCGCAAACTATACAAGTGTACCAAGTTTCATGCTTTTATGAAAAAGTGAACATAATTTTCACATATCACCTGGACTATTGACCACATTACAGTTCCATATCACTCCACCAAATGATTTCAGGTGTTTCAAAGGTTTTACATTTACACTTACATTTAGTCATTTAGCAGATGTTTTTATCCAAAGTGACTTACAAATGAGGACAATGGAAGCAATCTAAATCAACAAAAGAGTGCTATAACAAGTCTCAGTTAGCTTAACGCATTATACATAGCAAGATTTTTTTTTTCTTACAACAGCAAAATAACCAAAACCCACGACTCTGGCAAAACAAATAAATATAGTAAGCAACAGGATAAAAATGAAAGATCATTTTTAGCAAATTAAAAGCTACATGACATTTCTCACAAGTGAGGTAATGGCACTGTACGTGAAGAAAATTAACTTAAAGTTGCCCTATTAGTAGGGACGATGCTGGTGAACACTTTTGAGAGACACACAGACTCAGAGAGGTAATTCACACACACGCTCTCTCTCTCTCTCTCTCTCTCTCTCTCTGTATCTCTCTCTCTAATAACTTAGTTATTAGCTGCATTTTTCTGCTATCAACGGCTCAAGCCTCCGTTACTAGGTCTAAAATGATGTTTTGTAATTAGTAACAGAGGTGTTGGATGAGATGCGGAAGAAATTAATCCTACTCACAATAGCGTTTTAAGTACAAAAAATGGAAGAATGCCTTGAAATATATAATCTGATCAAAGTCTTGAGGTGTGGTAACCGTAGCAGAAGTGGAATAACTGACTCCGGGCCATTGAATTATTAGAAAAATAATGCACACCCAAGGTGGTGATGCCGTTACAACTCAGGTGTGCATTATTTTTCTGATTATTTCTTATTTTTCAATTATTCTTTACTTAACATGTATACATTTATTTAACATATTTTGTTGTTTTTTATTAACATTAATGACACAGACAGGTATTTAATTAGGCTGCTGTTCCTTTAAGACTGACTGCATGGATACTCACACATATGTTTTCAGCCACCTGTTTACCTGCACCAGAGAAATGAAAGGGCCTGTATTAACTTTCTATTGGAGAAAGCGTAACGGTTAACTGGGATCATGTGCGCCTTAATAACCAATCACATTACAGCCCTGACGTCATTGAATTTCAGTGTGTGATTTTTTCCCAAACCAGAGCACATTCAAGCTCACACCGGTGCAAACATTTTGCTGTGGTTTCTGGGTTGAACGACATGTTTCCTGGAAACGGTGAGCAAAAGGGGTTTGAGATAGGTTTTCTCTTGTTTGGTGGGTGTGTCGAAAATGTCACTCCAATCAGCAGCAACATGTATATAAACCACGTGGTATTAAAGGAGACATTATGCCCCTTTTTACAAAATGTAATATAAATCTCTGGTGTCCCTAGAATGTGTCTGTGAAGCTTCAGCTCAAAATACCCCACAGATAATTTATTATATCATATTATACACGGATGAACAATTTTAAAACATTTGAAAAACCACGTAAAGATTGCTTTCAGTTAATGATGTTAATATTATCTCCGACCAGGTGAGGTCGCTAGTTTCCACCTGTATTAAACCTGTATTTCACACCTGTATTAAACGTCAAAAGTTTTCAACCAATCAGATTTTTCTAGACTGACCCGATGAAAATACTAGGCGTACCTGAAGAGGGAACTGATCCTGGAATTTCTTTACAATTTAATAATATTTAGTCATATCAAATGTATGTTAGAAATGGCTAGGAATCGGGTGCTTGGATGATTTATTATAAAAAAAAAATAAAAAAAAAACTGTTTGTCTAATCGTTTGGTCAAACATCTCTGAGCGAATTATCTAAACAAACAAACAAAAAAGTATACTATTCTTAAAGTTCATGTGGCCATACATATATTGTGTACTTGGGTTGAAATATATATATATATATATATATATATATATGTATATATGTATATATATATATATATATATATATATATATATATATATATATATACACATATATATATACATATATATACATATATACATATATATATATATATACATATATACGAAGATTAATTCTTTTCGCACCTGAATTAAACGTTGTCAAAAGTTATCATTATGCACTTTTAAAAAATATCTTGACACAGATTTCTTCATCATTTTTTATTATTATTGTTGCATTTTTGTTTTAACACACTGGTTATTGTAGGCTACTTTGTTTTACTTTATCTCTTTTATGTTTGTATTTTGTTCTTTTCTGTGAAATATTTTGACAATCAAAGAAGGATCTTTAATTTCTTTACAGTTTAATAATATTTAGCAATGTTAATCAAATGTATATTTGGCTAGAAATTAGGTGCTTGGATGATTTGCACATATAAATAACCTCTGTCCAACTACAGTTGGTCAAACCCCTCGATTTATCTAAAAACAGCTCATGGCTCTAAAGACTTCATATAAAAGGTCAGTGTTATGTCATATTATGTCAGATACCTTAACTGAATTTAAAATCATTGTAATATCAGATGATATCATAACACACTAAATGCTCTGATAGAATCACTGTTTGGACATTTATTGGGAGTTTTTTTTTTTTTTTTTTTTTTTTAATTATCTATATATTTTTTAAATCCAGTGTTTGTTTTAAGTTCTGATTTTAGTTTTTCTTTTCATGAAAACTCACTTCATATTGTCAACACATTCAATGGCACTCTCCTCTAAAACAGTGAATATACAGTTATACAAAGTATTGATAGTTGTGTAAATATTGTCATACTAACAGTTTTCTGAATTTTTGGTTGATTGTAATCCATTACATACCTTTCTATCAAAGTTATCTGACATTACCAAGATGAATTTGTTCTGACACAGTTTAACTCTGAGCTCTTGTAATATTTTATCACCATTTTCGAAACTATAGCGAATACACTGTGATAATGTGAGAAATGTGTCTGGATAAATTTTGGTTTGGCTGTATATTTCATTTTTACAGTGAAGACTCTGCAGTGCTATTTTACATTTGATTATTCGGTTTCTGTACCTGGACACCTACAAACTTGAAAAAAACAAATACTGTGTAAACAGCACAAATAAATAAATAGAACAAGCATACAAATTAAACAATTTCAAACAGGGCCCACAGGTACAACCTGCACCGGGGCCCCGCAGACCCCAGCTACGCCCCTGGTTATATGACAGTTATAGGTAATGACACTGTCTGCAAATGCATTAAACCCATAGAATATAATGTAGTGATGTTATGACAAATATGATAAATTCATTATAGTGTTATATTTGGTCTCCACATCTTCAGAAGGCTATTTAGGGAATAGTGCATCTGACCCTAGTTCTGTCTTAAATCAAAAGATATATATATATATATATATATATATATATATATATATATTTCAACCCAAGTACACAATACATGTATGGCCACATGAACTTTAAGATACTTTTTTGTTTGTTTAGATAAATCGCTCAGAGGGGTTTGATCAAATGATTCCAGATTTTATTTTATTTTTATTTATTTATTTTTTTTTTTATAAATCATCCAAGCACCCGATTCCTAGCCATTTCTAATATACATTTGATATGACTAAATATTATTAAATTGTAAAGAAATTCCAGGATCAGTTCCCTCTTCACGTTGGCCTAGTATTTTCATCGGGTCAGTCGTAGAAAAATCTGATTGGTTGATAACTTTTGACGTTTAATCCAGGTGTGAAAAGAATTAAAATCTAGCTCAAGAGCACGAAGAGATTTGCGAGTGCACAGGACAAAGATTGAGCGCGCACACGCACACTTTGAGCGAGAGGAGAGACATGTTTTAAGTGCGTGCACTCTCTGCGCGAGAGCAGCGTATATCCGAGAGCGCGCGTCCGGTTTTCGCACTACAAAAATGCGCTCTCGACATTTGGCAGTAAAATAATGCCATACTCCCCGTTTTAATTTTAGCGCAGTAGGACGTGCACTCTAATGTAAACATTCACTAGCATTAACAAATAATAAATGAAAAACTGACCATGAAAACATTATTTTCCAGTCAAGATGGTTAGCAGACTATATTTTTACCAAGTTCAAGGGGATACCCATATGTTTGGGTTGTTTGGAAATCTGTATTTTTATTTAAATTGCCATCACACCACTGCTCACAAACAACGGGGACCAGTTGCACTTGCCTCAAATTTCAAAGGTAAAATGTATAGTCAACAAAACCTTTTTGCCAAATGCATGACAGAAATGTTTGCACCGGACTATGGGTTCTTAGGGGGTTCCTGTTCTTAGGGTTTCCGCGGGTTCAGTTTAATTGTTTAAATTTAAGGCCATGAAAACTCGTAAATGGTACAAAAAGTCTTAATTATAAATTGTCTTAAATTTGAGGACGGAAAGACAAGAATTGCTATGTAGATTAATATGTCGATTAAACTTCAAAAGGCTATGATTTCACTGAATAAACTTGAGCGCTGCACGTTTAAAAGTCAGGCGCTGTGCTGCTTTGGGTACTGCGGTTACCGGGGAAACCGCTATATTCTGCCGTTCAGAAAGGGACACCTGCTGGCAGAGAACGAATTTGGTTTTTCAATAAGCCCATCTGCTATTTTTGCTACATATTTTTAAATATGAACCAGTGGATCGACAAGAAGCTAATGCATTATAAAAATCTAAACAATTAAGACACTAAGATATATGTAACTTAATATAATAACTGATTGATAATAATTGTTTAAATCAGGGGTGCCCAAACTCGGTCCTGAAGGGCCGGTGTCCTGCAGAGTTTAGATCCAACCCCAATTAGACACACCTGAACCAGCTAATCAAGCTCTTACTAAGCATACTAGAAACTTCCTGGCAGGTGTGTTGAAGCAAGTTGGAACTAAACTCTGCAGGACACCGGCACTCCAGGACCAAGTTTGGGCACACCTGATTTAAATTAATATAATAAATGATGCTTTTCTTACTAATTCCTTTTCTTAAAAATTGTTTAAAGACTGAAATGTGAAGTTCAGATCTTAAAAAGTTCTTTAAAAGGTCTTAAATTTGATTTTAAAAATCCTGCAGATACCCGGTTATACAGATAGCATTTGGAGTCCATATTTTTATTTTTTTTTTAATAAGGCCTTTTTTAATAAGACCTCTGTACATTTGTTTGTTGCAAATTACAGACAATGCAATTAAGATGTTTACATTAGCTTGTTGGGGTAATATTGCTGTCAACTGACAACAAAGTTTCCCTTCCTTACAAGTTTTATAGTTAATATCTTTAACAACAAATTACATTAATTATACTTTGATTTCCTTCTATAAAAAGGAAATTGAGCAAGATGATGTAAAAGGTGTGTATACGTGGATTAGTAAACTGGCCCCTTGGTATAAATGAGAAAAAATTCTGGCCCTTGTCACTATCAAAGTTGCCCATCCCTGATCTGTGTGGCAGCAGCAATATACAGTAAATAAATCAATAAATCCACTGCTTTCTTGTCTCCTCTGAGGCTGCGACTCTAAACATTGTTCTGTGATCGTCTGTGCACCCAAAGGTAGAACAGTTAGCATGTTTTGCTCAAACTTTCGCCATGGCATTAGAACTGCGTTGTCACTTGCGAAATCAAAATGACAGCACAGCGGGTGAAAATTTACAGATTAAGAGGTGGTAATATTATAATGAGATCCCTTTGCAACGTCACTAGGGGAGCGAAATCAGACACACTCGTTTTTTCAGATGCTGCAGAAAAAGACTTAATAAAATAAAGTTACTGGGTTAATCTTTTTCACGTTTCATTGGTTGATAGATGCACTGGGGACCTGAATATAGCACTTAGGCCTTAAACCTGGAAAAGACAGATTTTCATGATATGTCACCTTTAAAGAGACAGCTCGCACATGGGTCCAAGTAAAGTCATTTACAAATGTACCCGCTGCAGCTGGGTATACGCAGCAATTGAAGATATTAGAAGACATGTTTGTCGAGCATATTTTGCAGTATTAAACATGTATTTCTACTGATTTCATTAGGCTCTGAAAATTCTTCAAAAAGAACACAAAGAATGGCCTTCTCAGCTGCCATAGTTGCAACTCTTGCGTCATCAGAACAGGGTGTTCAACGCACCACTGAATGCAGGCCTGTTCAGTGAAAACTCCCACAGCTGATTCTAAGTATTTCATTGGTCATGTCAGTAACAATGCCTACACCAAACACAACCCCTAACCCCTACCCCTCACCCTCACCCTAACCTTAACCAATGAAATTAGCTGCTGGGTGGGATTTTCGCTGAACTGGTTTGGGGAAAAAATTGTGCAATTTCAGTCTAAGTTGTGCGACACTCAGTCGCCGTTTATGGATACCATAGGAATGAATGAGAAGTGCCGTAAGCTGAATCCCACCTGTTGCAAAAAGTCAGTGACTTAACGGCATTTTTCCGGTGTAAACTCTAGAAATAGTTAAATCCAAAAGTATTGTTTAGTGTAAAACGTTGAAGATTAGCCGATAGGCTATTGATTCATTAAATGATAAGCTGTTTCCTCTAAAAAGCTGTTTATTCAGCGAAGTGAAGCCTCTCCTCCAGTGACATCCATTAAAAAAAAATGGCCTCTGGTCTCCTTTCCCACATACTGCCTAAGTGGAAGTGTTAGCATTAGCCGTTACGCTTTTTTGGCTAAAGGTTGCAGGCTTGCCTTCTAGTGGCTTTGCCTTCACTTAAGCTATAACCATGGACATTTTGACAACTGTGTGTATTTGACAATTCAGGCCCAAGGAAAACTGATTGCCGCTTTCTGAGAGAACTGGGATCACACGTCAAAGCACTTCATTCAGCATGATTGCACCTATCACGATCACCTATCTTTGATTAGGCTGTTCTTGCATGTCAGAACACTACTTCTACTCGCTCTGATCAAAGCCACTGGAAGGCAAGCCTGCAACCTTTGGCCAAAAAAGTGTAACAGCTAATGCTAATGCTTCGGCCATAGACATTAGGGGTGGGAGAAAAAATCTATGCATCGATGCATCGCGATTCTCTCTCCAACGATTCTGGATCGATTCTGAGCTTAGTTTTTAACCAGATGCTCAATGACGCCGAGTTTGCTTTAGAAACACCCGTATTCTGCTTGCTTCCAATTCCTCACACACATACACCACTCGAACCTTCCGTAAAATAATCTTTAATAAAGTTCGGAAAGGTTGAAGCGAATTACAAGGACATTCGCAGGCTTCATTGCAGAGGATGCGCTGTGAGAGACTCGCGCTTTGTTTGATGTTACACTTGAAGTGTGCGGTCTCGCCCGTCGGTATTTTCCTTACAAATGCTCTACGAAGTCATCATTTATGTGGTTTGGAATGCAGTGGACTTATATATTTAAAATATGAACCTCATTAACAGAAGGCGGCTTTCAATTTCAAATGCTGACGCGCGCTTTGTTTATGAAGACTGCTCGCGCATGCGGCTGTGCACGACTCCGTGTAAGTGGTTTAATGCACTTGCTCTCAAAATGGTTTTATGATGCAAAATTAATGTAAACACAGCCAGTTATGTTTTAAGGGATTAAACGGACAGGACAAACCACATTACTTCTTATATTTCACAAGAGATCCGTGCGTGAATGCAGCTTAATAGATCTCCCGCTGTCTATGATGTCATAGTAAAAAACAACAGTAAAGATTAAGAAAAATCACTCACAGTTCTTGAATGGAAAACGTTCAGATAATCTTAAATACTGAAAGCACTCTTTGTTTGTTATTTGTAATATGTTTATTTCTATTTCTATGTGTATTTCTATGCTCCTCTTTATTATTTGCTACTTGCTTGTATGTTTTGAAGTTATATTAATTTAAAATTCTTAACATGGGCCTACAACTGTTTTAATTATTTTTTTCAATTTGTATTTATTTGAAAAAGTACTTAATTACTTATGTAAGGATGTGTAAATGTAAGTACTATTTTAAGATTCTCAAGTCGGTAAACCAATTAATTAATAAGGGTAAAAAAAAAAAAAAAAAAGTAGATAAAGAATCGTTCTGGAATCGGATCGTGACTCCCAGAATCGGAATCGGATCGGATCGTGAGGTGACTAAAGATTCCCACCCCTAATAGAGGTATTGGAGGTACACAGGGAAGGAGACCAGAGGCCATTGTATGATTGGCTGAGGTACTTCATCACATGATCCAATTTAGCAGTTATGCTTTTTCCAATTGTAATTAATACAGACCCTCTCATTTCCCAATAGTAAGACAATCTCTGCTCTGATCAACCAGTGATTAAGAAATTTGGAAATGTGGGACAAAACATGATTTTTTTTCTTAATAAGTTGGGACACTAAAAATAGAGCTGCAATACGGGACTGTCCCGGGAAAAATTTGACGTCTGATCACCCTAGTTAGATACAGACCCAACATCTTATAAATGTGATTCATTTAGATCTTTAACAGATGATCCCCACTGGGAAAACTGTTGGGTGCTTACACTCTACTGGTATTCCCATCTAAAGCCCGGCTCACACTGTGCGATTTTGGCCACGATTTGGTCGTCTGGGACGAATTTTGAAAATCCTAAAAGATTCCTATAATCCTATGCTAAAATCTAAAGTCTTTGGTCGCTGGTCTGACATGTTCACCGACAGCCGATTAATGGCTGTTGCGATCAAATTTCACCTCCGACAAAATTCTGGCAGTGTCAGAAGATTTGGCGCACAGTCCTGCAGTGTGACTACCCCTACGATGAATGTCAAACTGTCTCCGTTTTTCAAGACAAGCTATGAGCAGAAATAATGCTAGAGAATTATTCTATCAGCCATAAACTCCAGCGCTTCCGTCCTCCGCTCACGGAATTCATCTCATATGTTGCCTTTTCTATATAAACACTGGTTGCGCCGCTGTTTTCATGTTGGTGTGTAGAGCTGCATACACTATTCTTCTTAAATACGCTGGTATTGCCGCCGTTCATATACTTTTCATGATAGCCAACATTTCGGTCCCACGTGCATTGCAGTTCGCAGTCACTGGACGTGTATAGGTTGATAATATAAAACTCCGGACAAGTGTTCTTGCGCACACCCGTTTTTAACTCGTCTTGACTGTCGTGCAGTCTGACATTAATGACAACTGAGATCCCATAGTGTGACATGATCATCATGTTCGTACAGTCTGACAAGTACAATCCTAAAGGACTTTTAAAAAAATCGCACAGTGTGAACCCGGCTTTACTCAGCATACCTCAAACTCTTAAGATGCTATTATGTAAGACTGCAGTCTTTAATTGAAGTTATTAATGTAATTTCGGGAGGAGTACGCCCATCTAATCTTCCAATTAATATCCGAGTATAAAAACAGCCTCTTACCACTTTCGTTGTTAGTTCTTTCGGCATCCCTCCACCTCCCCATCTCCTCCTTTATGCATATTTATTTAATTTATCCTTCTGTCTATAGGGGGGCTATCGGAGCTCGAGTAGAATAGTCTCTCTGAGTCGTCCATTGCAGACATCAAGCCAAATCCGTTTACCACTAATGCTAAGATTATATGGGCACATGAACTCGTGAAATGTATTTTTCACACTGTATCTCAATGGCTTCTTCCATTTTAAAATCCAACTGAGCCTTCTCCATCACAATGGTGTTTATCCTCAACATTCTCAACATGAACGTGCAAAACATCATTGTCTCCTTTAGCATTTTTCATTAATGTTCGAAGACAACATCACCTGTACAGATTTGTGTTTCTTATTCCTTATTCTGTCAATATTACCATCAACCATTCAAGTTTTCAACCTAACCATTTTACTAGTGCGCCAAGCTTTTCTCTAGTAGACGCACTAAATGTTTTAGCATGTTCCAATGTTACTACAGTTTCATTGCTTCCTGTTTCAGTCATTTTAAGCAACTTTATTTGCTGTATTGCATTTTTAAAGCAAGCTCATTTTAATGTGATTAAAAGGTCAATTTCCTTTGTAATTCACTTTAGCACTTTAGTTAAAAATTAAACCGCTGTCTCTCACATGACGATGATGAAAATTTTGACATTTTTAACTTCTTCTGCTGTTCAGTCATTGTGACTTCAAAATGTAACACAACTTTTTAACTTTACTCATTTCTTCTAAAAAAGAAGAAGAAGAAAGAAAAAGAAACTAGGTAATCTCTACTTGTAATTGTTTGTTAACAGTAACGTGAATGAATGAATGAATGAATGATGCATTTATATAGGGCTTTATTGTGTATTGTCGTACACCCAAAGCGCTTTACAATCATGTGGGGGGGTCTCTCCTCAACCACCACCAGTGTGCAGCATCCACTTGGATGATGCAATGGCAGCCACAGGACAACGGCGCCAGTGCGCTCACCACACACCAGCTACAGGTGGAGAGGAGAGAGAGCGATAGAGCCAATTCAGTGGATGGGGATTATTAGGAGGCCATGATTGACAAAGGCCAGTGGAGGGAATCAGGCCAGGACACCGGGGTTACACCCCTACTCTTTACGAGAAGTGCCACGGGATTTTTAATGACCACAGGGAGTCAGGACCTCGGTTTAACGTCTCATCCGAAAGAAGGTGCTTTTTGACAGTATAGTGTCCCCGTCACTATACTGGGGTATTAGGACCCACACAGACTGCAGGGTGAGCACCCCCTGCTGGCCTCACTAACACCTCTTCCAACAGCAACCTAGTTTTCCCAGGAGGTCTCCCAGCCAGGTACTGACCAGGCTCAACCCTGCTTAGCTTCAGTGGGTAACCAGTCTTGGGCTGCAGGGTGATATGGCTGTGGCTGTGGCTAACATGTTACACCTAACACTGGTATTTTCCCTTTGGTATTAATATGGACAAATACTGTATGTTGTTTAGATATTTCGGATGCTAGCATCAACAAGAAGCTTTAAATTGAAAAATGTATTGTAAGTGAATTATTATAAATCATCTCACCTGTTGATGGTGTTATCTGCACTTCTGCCCAGGATAGATCATCCATGAGTTTAATGCTGTGCACAGATGCTGATCCTTCCAGTCTGGACAACCAACTCTGAAGGGCTTTCTGTAATCTTGCTCTCCATCTCTCTGGAAATGGTTCTGTCCAGTCCACTTTGATTTTAAACTTAGCCATATCTAGAGGTGCTGAGGGTTGTGGTATTTCATCACGGGATGTGTAAATGTCCTGTTATAAGAAAAAAAGTTATGAATGCAAACTCTGAATTTCCATATTTGATATTGCTTGTATTATTAGAGCATTTTATTTATTAATTGGTATTTGTATTTGTTATTTGACAAACAGCTGCAAAAATAAAGAAAAGACACAGTAGTCCAGGGGTGTCCAAACGGCCTGCTATCACTCCTGTGGCGGACCGCGGGGGATTTTTAAAAATGATACGAATCTACAGAGGTGGGCAAACTACAGGCGTTTTCATCCGGCCTGTGAGGCAGTTGTTCCAAAATAGCTAATTTGATGCAATATCAGTAAAACCCAATAAATGTAGCCTGTAGTGCTGTATATAACCTCTGATTTACACCGTCGCGCCGCTGATCGCGGCCACTCTAGTCAATGCTTGTGTTTACAGCAGCCACGCCGCGGCACATTTCAGGCCGCTTCGCTAAATATAGGCGCCTAGTCTATTTTTGATGGACGCCGCGTTCAAGCGGCAAATAAAAGTCAAAATATATACCCTACAAAACTGGCAAAATTGTAAATAAGTTACTTGTTTTAAAAATGTAAACGTGTTCATTTGCTTTGAAAAATTCCTTGTATTGGTAGGCTACTGTTTTAAAAATGTGTAAAATGCTATGTAGACTTTCTGGTAGGAAATGCCAGTGTTATCCTCCTGTCATTTTATCTTGCAAAGATATGCTTTCTTCTTCTGTTTTCCACACACATTTTTATGAAAATGAATACAGTATTGTTTTTTATTTTTTGTTGTTGTTGTTGTTTTTTTCTGGATTATAAATTGCTGTATTTTTTTTTTTATCTGAAATGTGCTGCGATTTCCAAGGCGGCTTATATAAAGCAATCAGGGTCAAGCGCAAAGCGCGCACATTTGGATTGGTGACGAATGAGAAAAGGCAAGTGAGTTTGCTTTGAATTTGTATTGTGCATTTTCAAGCAACCACGCCGCTAGTTTCAGTTTCGATTTAAATATTTAGACTGGCCGTTTATAATATATGTTTATAGTGAATGCCACTATAATTTGTGTTTGTCTTTTAGGCTACTTATATTTTCGTTCCTTTTTATATTCTGAATACTACTGAATTTACAATAATGTTTTTGTGGAGTGCGGGGAATATAAATAGCCTACATGTTTCTAATGTTTGTAAACGTTTCGTTTATTTTACATTATTTCTGAATGAAATGATAAAATGTGTCTTATACATCAATCGACTTGTACACCAATGCAACTTATCTGTGTGTCATAATGTCACAGATTCATCAGCCACATCAGCCACCTACACCCGTTCACAATCACCAGATTACTGATTACGAACACCTGATTCCACTTACCTTGGCACTATATCTGGCTACTCACCTCAGTTTCTCGTCAGCTGGTCTCAAGGTTACTTACCTTCCTGCACCCTGCAACTCACCTCTCTGAATCTCCGTGGCTCTGTCTCCCACTGTCTGGCTGGACCTCCCTAAGAGAGATTAAGATAAGGACAGTTACTCTTCAGTTTTGATGTGCTATTGTTGTGCTTCAGTTTTGAACTTCCCTTGTGAAGTCCTCCTTCAATTGATGTAATTAAAGAAGCTCTGAATCGTTCTTCGTTCTTCCTGTGTATGCCTCTCAACCCAGACGTGACAGAAGACCAGCCCATTAACAGAAGTGTATATTGAACGGATTGAAGTTTGCTATGGAGGCACGGAGCCCACTCTCACCTGATCCCGTCACAGAACTGGTTCAAGCACTCTTCAGTCTCTTCAGCCTCCTCCCGTCATGCTCTCAGCCTCTGCATGTCCCATGGCCAAACCCGCGATCTACTCCAGTGAGGCGGTTGCTTGCAGCGTTTTTTTTACTCCAGTGTTCACTATACATCAAACTAAAACCCCATCAGTTTGTGAATGATAGAGCAAAGATCGCATTCATCATGTCTCTGCTGTCTGGAAGGGCACTGCAATGGGCCGAAGCTCTCTGGAATTCGCGCAGCCCCTTAGTGTGCTCCCTGGATGCTTTTGTTGATCATTTCCACGAGGTGTTTGGCAAATCTACCTCAGTGGTTTCCGTGCATGAGTGCACGATTGACCTGCTGCCTGGGGCCAAATTACCGAAAGGACGTGTCTATCCCCTTTCGATCCCGGAGCGCGATGCCATGGTGGAGTACATCAAGGAGGCATTACAACAGGGGTTCATCCGTCCTTCCACTTCACCTGCTGCATCCAGTTTCTTCTTTGTTGCGAAGAAGGATGGGGGGCTGCGGCCTTGTATCGATTATCGAGCACTCAACTCTCAAACTGTCAAGTTTGCCTATCCACTCCCTCTGGTGCCAGCCTCGTTGGAGGAACTCCGTGGAGCCTGGATCTTCATGAAAGTCGATCTGCGCAGTGCCTACAATCTGATCTGCATTCGAAGAGGAGATGAATGGAAGACTGCCTTTGTGACACCAACCGGGCACTACGAATACCGAGTTATGCAATATGGCCTTTCGAACTCCCCTTCCATCTTCCAAAACTTCATGAACGAAATCTTCCGTGACATGCTCAACCAGTTTGTAATCATCTACATCGATGATATTCTCATTTACTCACCTGATCTCGAAGAACATCAACGTCATGTCTCTCAGGTACTCCAACATCTCCGCCAGGATCACCTATATCTCAAACAAGAAAAATGTGAATTCCATCAAACCACCATTCACTTCCTGGGCTATGTCATAACACTAGAGGAAGTACAAATGGACCAGAACAAGGTGGACGCCATAAAGAATTGGCCGCAGCCCACCACAGTCAAGGAACTGCAGAGGTTCTTGGGATTTGCGAACTTCTGTCGGCACTTCATAGCCCAGTACAGTCAGCTGTCGGCTCCACTTACCTCTCTCCTCCGGCATAAACCCAAGATCCCGTCTTCACCAACCAGATCCATCACCTGACAACCCGGAACCCATTCTCTCGCCCACAGTGTTCGCATGTCCTATCGTATGGGAATTGGATGATCAAATTCGTGCCGCCACTCAGACAGAACCTGCTCCGCCGGGAGGTCCAGAAGGTAGACAGTATGTACCTACCACTCTTCGTCTCATCCTTCTGGACTCCATCCACACTTCTCCAGGATCAGGTCAGCCAGGCAGCCAACGAACCCTCTCGCTTCTCCAGAACCGATACTGGTGGCCTAGCATGGCTCGGGATGTCGCCCGGTACATCAGAGGTTGTTCGGTCTGTGCCATCACATCCACTCCACGCTGCTTACCCGAGGGCAAACTAGTTCCCTTACCTATTCCATGCCGACCCTGGTCCCATATCGGAGTCGATTTCGCCACTGATCTTCCTCCTTCCAACAGATTCACTACCATATTAGTCGTCGTGGATAGATTCTCCAAGGCCTGCAAACTAATTCTCTTGCGGGGATTACCCACTGCCTTAGAGGCAGCCGAAGCTCTCTTCCAGCAGGTCTTCTGAAACTTTGGTCTCCCGGAGGACATCGCTTCGGATAGAGGGCCGCAGTTCATATCCAGGGTCTGGCGTGGTTTCTTCCGTCTGGCGTGGTGTCTTCTCTCGAGTGTCAGTCAGCCTTTCCTCAGGTTATCATCCTCAAACCAACGGCCAGACCGAATGCAAGATCCAGGAGATCGGGCGGTATCTCCGAGCCTACTGTCATGAACACCAGGACAGCTGGAGCCAGTATCTTCCCTGGGCTGAGTACGCTCAGAACTCGTTGCGACAAGAAACAACAGGATTAACGCTGTTCCAGGGCGTGCTCGGATTTCAGCCGCCACTCTTTCCCTGGACTGGAGAGCCTTCTGAATTCCCAGCGGTTGATTACTGGTTCCGTGAGAGCGAGAGGGTATGGGACTCAGCACATGTCCATCTCCAGCGGGCAGTACGGAGACATAAAGACTATGCAGATGCCCGCTGTGCCACAACACCGGCATACCAACCAGGTGACAGAGTCTGGCTCTCCACTCAGGATATTCGTCTCCGGCTGCCCTGCAGGAAGCTGAGTCCCCGTTATGTCGGTCCTTTCCCTATCAGGAGGAAAATTAATGAAGTCACTTACGAACTCCAACTTCCAAATACCTACCGCATCTCACTGACCTTCCATGTGTCCTTACTAAAACCGTACATTAATCCACTTCTCCCTCCTTTCACAGAGCATGAGATACCACCTCCTCCTCCCAAAGTTGATCCCAACAAGACCATCTACAGAGTCAAAGAAATCCTAGACTCCCGACGGCAGGGCGGCCGGCTCCAGTATCTCATGGGCTGGGAGGGGTATGGTCCGAGGAAAGATCATGGGTGGACAGAGATGTTCTGGATCCGTCACTCCTCTCCGACTTCCATCAATCACACCCAGATAGTCCTGCTCCTAGGGGGCACGGTCGTCCTCGCCGTCGGTCTCGGGCGCCAGGAGACGCCCGTGGGGGAGGGGGTACTGTCACAGATTCATCAGTTACACCAGCCACCTACACCCGTTCACAATCACCAGATTACTGATTACGAACACCTGATTCCACTTACCTTGGCACTATATCTGGGTACTCACCTCAGTCCCTCATTGGCTGGTCTCAAGGTTACTTACATTTTACATTTACATTTTTGCATTTAGCAGACGCTTTTATCCAAAGCGACTTACATGGCATTCAAGTTACAGTTTTCACATTTTGTCAGCTCTTGCTTTCCCTGGGAATCGAACCCATGATCTTGGCATTGCTAGCGCCATGCTCTACTATTTGAGCTACAGGAAAGATACCTTCCTGCACCCTGCAACTCACCTCTCTGGATCTCCGTGGCTCTGTGTCTCCCACCGTCTAGTTGTACCTCCCTAAGAGAGATTAAGACAAGGACAGTTACTCTTCAGGTTTTTTTTTTTAATGAGCTATTGTTGTGCTTCAGTTTTGAACTTCCTGTTGTGAAGTCCTTCTTCAGTTGATGTAAATAAAGAAGCTCTGAATCATTCTTCCTGTGTATGCCTCTCAATCCAGACGTGACGTAAATAAAGTGCTCACAAAAAAATAGGTAGAGATGGTACAAGAATAGAACTGCCATGTATGTATACATACAGTACAGTAGTGAGTGTCAATTTAGAATAAAAAAAAAAAAATAATCAAAGCTTTATTTATCATAAAATGTGGCCCCTCACTTGATGTGGAAAACTTGATGTGGCCCTTGAGTCAAAGTTTGCCCACCACTGCAGTAGTCCATCCTCGGCTCTTAAAATACTGAGAGAGGGAATGGTTGATAATCATCACAAATATATGTATTGTAACGAAACAATCCATTTTCATTTGTGCTTTGGCATTTAATCATTAATGAATATAAAATTACTGATGTTCTGGTATAATGACCATGTGGCTCAAGCTCTAGTCTTTAGTGAATACCTCCTCTGGCTGTAAGTATGCTTGATCCATTGTGATGTTTAGATGCCATTTCATGTCATTCAGAGATGATCCAGAATCTTGACCCTCAGCACCTGCTGTATATAAGTCCTAACATTCACCAAAAAAAAAAAAAAAAACTTAAGACACTGTTTGCAAAAAATCAATAATACATTTAAAAAATTACAACACAATTTATGAATTTCAGCTCAGTATGTCTGGACATTTCATTAGAACTTCATACTCTGTACATACTGTAGGATGTGCTGTAAATAGAATAGAGTGCAGCCTATTGCAGGTGGCCACTTCTGTTTTCTATTATTTAAGTCATGTGACACAAACAATAGATAGTCAGCTATATACTGATGAATTTTAGAGCAAAGTAAAACAAATCCCATTTACCCATTTGTTCCCTATCGAATGGTCTCTCCCATTGCTTGTATGGGGTAACTCCTGTTTACTGAAGCTTGATTTGTTCACGTTTGTATAGCTGCACAAACCAATGGCGCTTTATTCTGCCAGAAGGGGAGGAGCCGACTGCTATATAAGTCAGCTCAGAGCACCATTTCATCAGAATTTTCTCCTTCAGCGATGAGACCATCTCTTCGCTGACTCTACTATCAAGAAGCTGAAGCAAGAAGAGGAAGAAAGAAGCTCAGCCAGCTGCTCACCACTGTAGAAGAGCCCCGGCAGCGGAAGAAGTGAACGTCTTCCCCTGTGGCCATCCAGCTAAAAGAAAGAGCAAATTCTGAGCAAATTTCCTCAACGGCAGTGTTGCAATGTTGTGCCATGAGTGTGTTGCCTGCCTGGGTAGTGCCCATGCAGAGGCTGCGCTCACTGAGGCTTAATGCTCTCATTGCGAGGGTATGAGTCTCGCCATTCTCCACTTGTGGATTGTCTTCTTCAACAAAATTGGTCCTCCACTCCCTGCTCTCCCGTTTCCTTTCTCAGCTAAGAGAAAGAAACACTGGAGCTGTGGGGCTTTGATGCTGGGCTTGAGTGATGTCATGTCGGCTCAGCTCCCGCGTGCTTTGCTCTCCCCTCGTCCCCTCGCGCTCCCTCATTTCGCTGGTGCGCTTCACACTTGAGGAACAATGCCCCTCGTCGGCTGCGAGCTGATCTGCATGCTAAGGCTGTGGAGGATCTCAACCTTACTTGGTCAGCTATGGAAGAGCCCACCCCCAGCCTCCTTGACGAGTGGTACCTGAAGGGACACCATTAACAATCCTCCCACCTACGTCCCACCCCGTTCTTGCCAGCAGTTCATGACGAACTCACCAAGATGTGGTGCGCCCCCAGTTCGGCTCATGTTGCAGCTACTACTTCAGCCTCTCTCACCACTGTTGATGGCACTGAAGATAGAGGATACAGCAGACTTGCCCCTCTGGAAGAGGCGGTCGCTGCTCACCTGTGCCCCCCATCGGCCCTAGGATTGAAGTCCAGAGCGGTGAATCTTTCCAAGCCCTGCAGGACTACATCGGCCTCAGCCAACAGGGCATACAACGGCAGTACTCCAGGTATTCCTGGCCAAACTTCTCTGGATGCTGACAAGATCGCCTTCCTCGACTCGCCAGTCTCTTCTAAGGGACTGTTTAGCTCTGCCGTGGATGGGTTTGCTGAGCATTTATTGCGGCACAGAAGACATCCAGGCTCTGTGACACTTCTGGCTGCTTCAGGACGCCAGAAGACCTCTGCCACTGAGCAGCCTGCAAAGCCGGTGCCGCCCCAGCCCCAGCCTACAATTGAGCCGGGGACAAAATTAAGCAAAATACATGCACTGTTGCATGTTTTGCAAAACAAATAAAGCATAATAATAATAATCTTATTTAATAATCTAAGCAACGGAAAAATAAGCTAAAATTACAGTTTTTTTCCTATTTTAATATCAATACAATAATACATAGTAATTTGCTTTTGTTGCTTTCCACATACCAACAGCTATTCTCAATATGTTGCAATTTAATGGGACAAATGTTGAATGAGTCACTGAAACAAATTATTATAGTCGACAATAATCACTATTTTATCTATATAAAATATATATAAAGTAGTAATTATTGTGTAAAATAGTGATTATGAACTACTTGATTGTGTATATGAAACTGACATAGCATATAACATAATCTTGTAGGGGGAAGGGAGAAGTCTTTGTATTTTATTGAACTGATATGATCATGATAGCATGTGGCTTTAGGGAAATGATTTAATGATATTTATCTTGAGTCAAGTGCTCATCCATTCAAAGGGTGTCTTTACATTGCAGGATTTGCCTTAAGTCATAAAAACAGAGCACTGGCATTTTATAAAAGAGTGAGAGAGTTTTTTAAAGACTTTATTGTGGTATAGTCAGGAGAAACAGACTATGTAGGCTGTATACTGTTTTGTGATCACTATCATGGTCATATTTTAATATACTGTACTTTATCTACAAAGACAAGTTGTATTAGGAGGGCAGTAGCTCTCAAGCATTTGTGACTGTAACAGAAAGCATGTGGAGTCTACAGGCAGATCCATGTTATCCAGCATGATTTAAGAATGTCCAAAGATCATCTTCTGCACATCGAAAAAAGAGGTAAGGAAATCTGACCTTTTGTACAATCATAGGCTGATACAGTTTTTCTTATGTACGTCATCATTTTTTTTCAGTGTGCTCTCCAATCTTTAGACCCCAATGTGGATGTGCATTTGTTTTAAATCCAAATTCAAATAAACATGTTCATTTTGTTCTCTTTAGCTTTACCAGTTACTTTCCCTTTTTCTTTGTTTGACAATAAATGAATGAATGAATGAATGAATGAAAATTATTTGTCTGATAGAAAATTATTTGACTAATTTATTATCAAATTTAATAATATAAAAATTACTACATTACATGTTCCCCATTACAAACCTCACAGCAATTCTTTAACAAAAAGCAATACATCATTTTCAATCCAGCACAACCTTTTTTTTTCTACACACTAAACCTCTTCAAATGTTTCTATTTTTTCCATACGTGAATAGAAATGAAATAGAATAGAAAATTGCCTTTATAAGCTCCTTAAACAACCATTCAACATTTTTATTACTGCCATAAACCATTCTATGTTTCCTACTAATATAGACAGCCATTTTAGCTTTATCTAAGACGGAAAGAGATTTGTTTGATGTGTAAATACCAGTGTTACTCACATATTCGTAAATGTCCATTGCTTTGAACTGCGTGTTCCTCTGATATGACTGTAAGAAAATTTCCAAAAATCAGCTTAAAGAAAATTTTGGCTTTGAGCAAATAATAGGAACCAGTTTTGTTTTTACAAAAAAATGTAGTTCTATGTTTCAAAGAATAACTTGCTACTGTGTATAAGATATGGTTGAAATCTTGGTCAATACTAATGTGTGTTAGATAAAAACATTGTGATGTCGATTTTATATTGCATCCCGCATGTTTTGTCAATATCAATAACAGTGAAACACATTTAGTTTCATTTTCATTTCGTAAATTATGTGCAGTGCTGCGAGGGAAGAAAAATTTCCAGTTTTTCATTTACATTTGATGCCTCTTGATTTCTGTCTTCACACATTATGCATGTAGTTTGTTTTTATTTAAATTTCCAGACGTGGTAGGCGTTTTTTGACGGTCAAAGTTAAGTACAATACTGTTATTACATTTACAGCGCATTTGGAGAATATTAATTCCAGATAATATTGTCGAGAATAGAACTGACACAGTAAGGAAACAAAGAAGGATAAAACTGTCACTTACCTACCGAAAACCGTGAGCTGAGTGAAACTATTCGCTGTCAATCTTCAACACCATCAACTGGTTTTTGAAACAAACGAAAACGAAAGCTCATGAGGCACAACACGAACAAACACACACACAAAAAAAAATAAAATAAAAAATAAATAAATAAATAAAAAATCCAGTTTTTGTATTAAAAAGGGGATGGTGTGAATCTTACATCTCTGTGTGTAATATACTTGTACGGGCCAGGGACATCAATGTTCGACACGAATCCTGCATTGATTGCAAAATCCAGATTTAGCAAAAAAACTTTTTTCAATTTTTTTTTTTTTTTTTTGAGATTTAGTAGGGTATGCATATGCTTTTCTCATTAAATCAGATTGCCGAAGCGAGTAAATGGCCTGGAAATAAAATGAAAATATTTTTAAGATCGTCTTTACAATGTGAGCACAGTGCAATAATTTGGCTGGCAATAGAAGGCTGTCTGATTGTTGGGGTCTGTACAGTCTTAGGGGTCTGTGTCGAGGTCTTATCAGTTGTAGAGGTTTGTTTGAAGAGGGCTGTTTACACCAATTAACCAATTACTAGCTAACAAGCTAAAATGATAAAAAGTGAAAAACATACAAAGTGAGCAGTGCAAAGAAAGGAATCTCAGAATGTTTTGAACACTGACAAAAGTCATTTTGAGTATGTGTATGTGATTTGCATTCAGTATTCTTTCAATGTGATATAATTAAAGAGCTCACACAATTAAAACACTTGTGGCAAAAGCTTTATATGACCCAAAACCTGCCATTTCAAACCTGTATGATTTTCTTTTGTCTGTGGAACATTAAATGTTTTTTATTAATGTCATTTTTTTTTAAAATATATATAAGTCAATGGAAGCCATTTATGGTTAACATTTTTCAAAATATCTTTTGTGCTCAGCAGAAGAAAGTCAGTCATGCCATTCGATCCATCAGAAGATCCAGACAGACTGAGGAACTGATTCAGACACTATGTAGCCAAAACAGATTACCTTCATCACACTGAACGGAAGAAACTGAAAGGCCCAAAATGGTGGCTCTAGTAAATTAAGTCATCCAATGCAAAACCACATAAAACAACAAAAACTTGACCTCTATTTAAACGCTATAACTATTGCAATGTGTTACAAGCTCAGTTATTTACATTTGATTTAGTGCAATGCTGTCACTGCATGTCATCAGTTCTGTACAAAACCAGATAAAACTGCACCTTTCATCCATCTTAACTCAACTTTAAACGTGAGTAACAGCTTTTACCATTTTTGCAATTAAAGGACAAGGTACACTCTAAAAAATGTTGGGTTGTTTTAACCCAACTTTGGGTCAAATATGGACTAACCCAGCTGTTGGGTTAAATTTTTACATTAAATTTTTAACCCAAAAGTTGGGTTAGTCCATATTTGACACAAAATTGGGTTAAAACAACCCAGCATTTTTTAGTGTAACTATTTAAATTTTACTGAAATCTGGAGACAACTATTTTTTAATATGCTAGTTACACAGAAACATATGGTCTAAATGTTATCATCAAAACGGTCAACGACTGTTTTATTTTTCTTTTGTAGCATACAATAGCCTTCTTTTTTTTTTACAGACACACACACACACAAATTTTCATGTTTCTATGCACACAGAATTAAGGCCTTAGCCTGAGGTCCTAAACATTATTTTACAAACTTCAAGATGTGTAACATTATGACCAACCTAAAGCCAGGAAAAATGTCAACCTACTTCCTTTAATACAGACTGTATATACAGTGAGTACATCACATGAGTCTAGCAGATATCTAGTTATACTTACAGAAATTCAGAAAATGTGAACAATATAAAATGACACTGAGATCCCTGAACAGCAACCTGATCATTTACTCAGCCTGGCATGTTTGCCATTTTATATTTGCAGCAAAATATGTTTGCTGCCACATCAAAAACAGGTTGACAATACATAAATAAAACAAAATAGCAACACACTTATAGAGGGTTAAATGAAGTAAAATGATATTCTGAATGTGCTAATATGCCACAGAAAACAGGGCAAGAGCATTATCAGCAGTAAAGTGTCTATTCTGGAACAGTAATTGGTTTCATATTCTACAGGACATTTACATTTTTTTTTTTTAAATCAACACAAATTTTACACATTATGCTTTGTAAAAAAAAAAAAAAAAAAAAAAAAAATCCAGAAGCTGCATTGGGACTCAGCGATTGATCAGGAAAGTATGAGCGCTCTGTTTGAGGCATGAGATTTTAAAGAGCGAAGGTACCGCCGTGCTTTCTCTGTCATGATCAGCTGGTCTTTTGTCCGTCCACAGACAACTGTTTCCCAGGCTGGAGACATCTATCAGAAAAAGAAAAATATATATTTTTAAAAATCATGGTTACAGTATATATCAGGATTCAATTATTGTTGCTGGAAATTCAAACAGTGAAATACTTCAAATGTTAAATAAGCATATGGTAATGCCTATTTTTGACTAGTGAAATAAACACTATTTAAAGGAACAATTCACCGAAAAATGACAATTTGCTGAAAATGTCCTCACGCTCAGGCCATCTAAGATGTAGATGAGTTTGTTTCTTCATCAGATTTGGAGAAATATAGCATTGCATCACTTGTTCAGCAATGGATCCTCTGCAGTGAATGGGTGCCGTCAGAAGTCCAAACTAGGGGTGGAAGAAAAAAAAAACAAAAAAAAAACAAATCGATTCTCCGATGCATCGCGATTCTCTCTCCAACGATTCTGAATATTTCAGAACCGATTCTGAGCTTGGTTTTTTTCCCCGCATATGGCACGTGTGCGCGCTAGAGATGTGGCGGGCTTCATTGCACAGAATTTGCGCTGAGACACGTGCGCATTGCTTGACAGTGTGTGCTTCCACCCGCTGTGTTTTCTTTAGATATGCTTTCATTTATGCTGTACTATTAGATGCACGAAACTCGCGCACTGACAGACTTTCACGTGCGCTTTGTGTTTGTTTGTCCTGAAGCTCAATTGCGGTTAAATGCACTTGCATTTTTGAATACTTTTATACGAAATTGATGTAGGCTACACACAGTCAGTTATGTTTTCAGAGCAGGCCAAAACATCTGATATATCGAAATAGATCTGTGCATTAGTGTGAATGCAGCCTGTTAAAGCTGCCATCTCATCAGTAATAATCAAACGGCAATAATGCTGAGGAAAAAAGAAAAACCCGTAACTATTGTCTGTAAACTTTTGGATACTTACTTAAAGAACACTTATTTTATAGGTTTTTTTTTTTTTTAAAGTAGCCTTCTTATATAATAAAAAAAAAGTAGTAAATTTTGCAAAAAATAAATTTGATATAAAATTTCTATGAAAAAGTAGCCATGTGCAGTAATATTAAAAACTGAGAATGTGACGCATCGTGATATTGAGTTGATAATGATAATCGTAATTGAACTGAATCCTGAAACCAGTGAAGATTCACACCCCTATTTTTAAGACGGCAGTACTGACACACAGAGATTCCAACTATAAACAAAAAGCATAGAAACTGCAATTTTGGGTAAAATGTAAAGTTGTAAAGATGTATTTGAATACCAGAAGAAATAATTGGGGAAAAAAAAAAAAAATGTAGATCAAGAATCGTTTTGGAATCGGATCGTGACTCCCGGAATCGGAATCAGATCGGATCGTGAAGTGCCTGAAGATTCCCACCCCTCTTCCAAACAGCTGATAAAAAAGTAATCCACACCACTCCATCAGATAACATCTTAAAAAGTGGAAAATCTTTGTGTTTGTAAAAATTTCGTTTCATTTCAGTTTTGCTTCTGTCCATAATCCAAAATAGCGCTTCCTCCAATGAACAAGTCCATCTCCTGTTGTCCCTCATCATAATCCATCCAGATATTTGTTTAGAGCTGTTTTGGCTTGTAAACAGTGCTTGATCTGTGCAGATTTCTCTCCTGATTCAGACCTGGGGGTGTTCCAGAAAGCAAGGTTAATGTACCGTCAGCTAAACCCTGAACTTTCAGTTGATTAACCCAAAACCTGCTTACTCAAGGTACGTTGGTTCCAAAAACGCGTCCGGGAGTAAATTCATTAAACACAGAGTATGTTCCTGGTTAAGACTCAAGACATTCTCAACAGAGTGGTGAATCGATGAGTCACTATGGAAACGGACGCTAAGAAAAAGCGCGCCATACTGTTTCTTTCTTTCTTCTTTTGTTCAATGGTCATTTACATCCTTAGTGCATATCGCCACCTAATTGATGGTTGTGCAATCATTTTTCTTTTAATCTTTAATCTTTTTCTGTTTAATCTTTAATCCTTGAGAATAAGAATTATATTGTTTGTTTGATGTTAATTATACAGGTGCATCTCAATAAATTAGAATGTTGTGGAAAAGTTCATTTATTTCAGTAATTCAACTCAAATTGTGAAACTCGTGTATTAAATAAATTCAATGCACACAGACTGAAGTAGTTTAAGTTTTTGGTTCTTTTAATTTTGATGATTTTGGCTCACATTTAACAAAAACCCATCAATTCACTATCTCAACAAATCAGAATACTTCATAAGACCAATAAAAAAAAAAAATAAAAAAAAAAAAAAAAAAAAAAAAAAAAAAAAAAAAAAATTAAAAAATTTTTTAGTGAATTGTTGGCCTTCTGGAAAGTATGTTCATTTACTGTATATGTACTCAATACTTGATAGGGGCTCCTTTTGCTTTAATTACTGCCTCAATTCGGCGTGGCATGGAGGTGATCAATTTGTGGCACTGCTGAGGTGGTATGGAAGCCCAGGTTTCTTTGACAGTGGCCTTCAGCTCATCTGCAGTTTTTGGTCTCTTGTTTCTCATTTTCCTCTTGACAATACCCCATAGATTCTCTATGGGGTTCAGGTCTGGTGAGTTTGCTGGCCAGTCAAGCACACCGACACCATGGTCATTTAACCAACTTTTGGTGCTTTTGGCAGTGTGGGCAGGTGCCAAATCCTCCTGGAAAATGAAATCAGCATCTCTAAAAAGCTGGTCAGCAGAAGGAAGCATGAAGTGCTCCAAAATTTCTTGGTAAACGGGTGCAGTGACTTTGGTTTTCAAAAAAACACAATGGACCAACACCAGAAGATGACATTGCACCCCAAATCATCACAGACTGTGAAAACTTAACACTGGACTTCAAGCAACTTGGGCTATGAGCTTCTCCACCCTTCCTCCAGACTCTAGGACCTTGGTTTCCAAATGAAATACAAAACTTGCTCTCATCTGAAAAGAGGACTTTGGACCACTGGGCAACAGTCCAGTTCTTCTTCTCCTTAGCCCAGGTAAGACACCTCTGACGTTGTCTGTGGTTCAGGAGTGGCTTAACAAGAGGAATACGACAACTGTAGCCAAATTCCTTGACACGTCTGTGTGTGGTGGCTCTTGATGCCTTGACCCCAGCCTCAGTCCATTCCTTGTGAAGTTCACCCAAATTCTTGAATCAATTTTGCTTGACAATCCTCATAAGGCTGCGGTTCTCTCGGTTGGTTGTGCATCTTTTTCTTCCACACTTTTTCCTTCCACTCAACTTTCTGTTAACATGCTTGGATACAGCACTCTGTGAACAGCCAGCTTCATTGGCAATGAATGTTTGTGGCTTACCCTCCTTGTGAAGGGTGTCAATGATTGTCTTCTGGACAACCGTCAGATCAGCAGTCTTCCCCATGATTGTGTAGCCTAGTGAACCAAACTGAGAGACCATTTTGAAGGCTCAGGAAAACTTTGCAGGTGTTTTGAGTTGATTAGCTGATTGGCATGTCACCATATTCTAATTTGTTGAGATAGTGAATTGGTGGGTTTTTGTTAAATGTGAGCCAAAATCATCACAATTAAAAGAACCAAAGACTTAAACTACTTCAGTCTGTGTGTATTGAATTCATTTAATACACGAGTTTCACAATTTGAGTTGAATTACTGAAATAAATGAACTTTTCCACGACATTCTAATTTATTGAGATGCACCTGTATATTAAATCATATCAGATATGTATTTTTAATCACAGAAATACATTATAGAAAATGCCGATCCATGTGTGAGACGGTAATATTAAATAAATATATATAATATAATAAATATAAATTATAATTTATACAAACTGTTATTTATATATATAATATATATTAACGCATGATTGTCATGAGTTAACTCGCGATTAATCGCCATTTAATCGCGCATTTTTATCTGTTCTAAATGTACCTTAAATTAATACTTTTCATGTTTTAAATACTCTAATCAACATGAGCAATGACAAATATGGATGCTTTATGCATTATGTTTATTATTAGTGAAACCATAGTTAAGAGAGCCTGAAGACTAGACATGTTTCAAAGATCATAGATGTGTTTCAAAGAACTTGCTCATGTGTATTAGACACATGAAAAAAAGAAATACCAGGTTCCCATTACTTCTCTTTCTTTGCACTGAGCAATTTACTTACACAAACCTGCTTACATTTCCGCATGACAGGGCATCTCACTTCTTCTGAACATGCAAAATGTACATTTATTATTTATTATTACATTTGTTTGCCTCTCTGTGCCCACATACTGTATTTTGATGCAGCTAAATTCTCAATAAAACTGTTTTCATTGATATATTTTACTGTTTCTGTTGTCAGACAATGGAATGAATATGAAATAGTGACTGAAACGCGACCCATTAGGACTAAATAACCAGCTCTCCCTTCCGAGATATTAATCTGCACAAAAATCCTGATTTATAATCCAGCCATCGTCTGATAAAATCAAATAGGCTATACATAAGATAAAGACAATAGCTGTGCTGTGATTTGGGCTATACTTGTATGTTAAATTAGAAAAGCAACATAATATCTGTTTTAACTGAAAGCGCTGTTCCTCTCATCCGCGCACTGAACAGAGCAGACGCGGAGGGAGAGAGAGAGAGGTGTGTGCGCAGCGGGAAAGAGAGACCTCGCACACACGCGGCAGTACCAGCGAGTCTCAGAAACTAAAAAAGGTTTGGGCAAACCCTATCAAGATTGGTCGCTAGGCGCTTTTTGGGAAAAAATAAAAAAATAAAAAAAAATAAAAATGAATGAATAATAATAATAATAATAATAATAATAAAAAATGAATAAAATGAATTTTAATGCCGTTAAAATGAATTTGCGTTAAGTTTGACAGCACTTATATATATATATATATATACATACACACACACACATATACAGTGGGGCAAAAAAGTATTTAGTCAGCCACCAATTGTGAAAGTTCTCCCACTTAAAAAGATGAGAGAGGCCTGTAATTTTCATCATAGGTATACCTCAACTATGAGAGACAAAATGAGAAAAAAAAAATCCAGAAAATCACATTGTAGGATTTTTAAAGAATTTATTTGCAAATTATGGTGGAAAATAAGTATTTGGTCAATAACAAAATTTCATCTCAATACTTTGTTATATACCCTTTGTTGGCAATGACAGAGGTCAAACGTTTTCTGTAAGTCTTCACAAGGTTTTCACACACTGTTGCTGGTATTTTGGCCCATTCCTCCATGCAGATCTCCTCTAGAGCAGTAATGTTTTGGGGCTGTCGCTGGGCAACACGAACTTTCAACTCCCTCCAAAGATTTTCGATGGGGTTGAGATCTGGAGACTGGCTAGGCCACTCCAGGACCTTGAAATGCTTCTTACGAAGCCACTCCGTTGCCCGGGCGGTGTGTTTGGGATCATTGTCATGCTGAAAAACCCAGCCACGTTTCATCTTCAATGCCCTTGCTGATGGAAGGAGGTTTTCACTCAAAATCTCACGATACATGGCCCCATTCATTCTTTCGTTTACACGGATCAGTCGTCCTGGTCCCTTTGCAGAAAAACAGCCCCAAAGCATGATGTTTCCACCCCCATGCTTCACAGTAGGTATGGTGTTCTTTGGATGCAACTCAGCATTCTTTCTCCTCCAAACACGACAAGTTGAGTTTTTACCAAAAAGTTCTATTTTGGTTTCATCATTCTCCCAATCCTCTTCTGGATCATCCAAATGCTCTCTAGCAAACTTCAGTCGGGCCCGGACATGTACTGGCTTAAACAGGGGGACACGTCTGGCACTGCAGGGTTTGAGTCCCTGGCAGCGCAGTGTGTTACTGATGGTAGCCTTTGTTACTTTGGTCCCAGCTCTCTGCAGGTCATTCACTAGGTCCCCCCGTGTGGTTCTGGGATTTTTGCTCACAGTTCTTGTGATCATTTTGACCCCACGGGGTGAGATCTTGCGTGGAGCCCCAGATCGAGGGAGATTATCAGTGGTCTTGTATGTCTTCCATTTTCTAATAATTGCTCCCACAGTTGATTTCTTCACACCAAGCTGCTTACCTATTGCAGATTCAGTCTTCCCAGCCTGGTGCAGGTCTACAATTTTGTTTCTGGTGTCCTTTGACAGCTCTTTGGTCTTGGCCATGGTGGAGTTTGGAGTTGGACTGTTTGAGGTTGTGGACATGTGTCTTTTATACTGATCAAACAGTTCAAACAGATGCCATTAATACAGGTAACGAGTGGAGGACAGAGGAGCCTCTTAAAGAAGTTGTTACAGGTCTGTGAGAGCCAGAAATCTTGCTTGTTTGTAGGTGACCAAATACTTATTTTACCGAGGAATTTACCAATTAATTCTTTAAAAATCCTACAATGTGATTTTCTGGATTTTTTTTTTCTCATTTTGTCTCTCATAGTTGAGGTATACCTATGATGAAAATTACAGGCCTCTCTCATCTTTTTAAGTGGGAGAACTTGCACAATTGGTGGCTGACTAAATACTTTTTTTCCCCACTGTGTGTGTGTGTGTGTATTGGAGTGGATTGCAGATCTACAATGGCCCTCATAATAATGTTAATTATAATAATGCTTTTTTACTCTCTAAGAAGCTGATTTCATTGTGTGTGTGTAGTTAACCATATCTGATAAGATTCAGGGCAGAGCCCGGCAACCTTGAAGTACAGATAAGTGTTCTCTGCGTATGTGTGTGAATGTCTTTGCAGCTAGATGCAGAGAGAGAGCTCTAGGAGGAAATTGTCATTTGCCGTCAACCTGATGTCCAGGGTAACAGATATACATCTCTGGAGAGACCTATTGCGTCTGACCTCTAATCAGTTGTCACCAACATAATCATTAGAAGATATGCTTCGAGTTTTACGTCCATGTGTGGAGATTTTCTAAGTTTATCTACCAACCAGAATCTTGCTTACCTATGTATTGACGTAATTAGTGACCTCTGTTAGAATATAACTATTGGTGTCTAGAACATGTACGCAGAGTGGCCTACGAACTCCATCGCGAGTGTTGAAGCTGACTTCTGCTGATGAAACTGCAAACTATGTTCTTCAGTAAATTTTTCTTTAATTTATTGCATCTCTGACTCCTGGTCTTTGTTCATCATATCTGGTCCTTGGGTTTTAACTGTTTTCCCCAACAGTATGTATGTATGTATGTATGTGTGTATGTGTGTATGTATGTATGTGTGTGTGTGTGTGTGTGTGTGTGTGTGTGTGTGTGTGTGTGTGTATATGTATGTATGTGTGTATGTATGTATGTGTGTGTGTATGTGTGTATGTATGTATATGTGTGTGTGTATGTATGTATATGTGTATGTGTGTGTGTATGTATATGTGTATGTATGTATGTATGTATGTATGTGTGTGTGTATGTATGTATGTATGTATGTGTGTATGTGTGTATGTATGTATGTATGTATATATATATATATATATATATATATATATATATATATATATATATATATATATATATATATATATATATATATATATATATATATATGCATGTATGTATGTATGTATGTATATGTGTGTGTGTGTGTGTGTATGTATGTATGTTAGGGGTGTCGCGATATATCAGTATTGACGATAACCGTGATATTCAAAGCATCGATTATCGATATCGTCTTAATTTAGTGTGTGACGATATACCGGTATTGGCGATAACCGCAATATTTAAAATGAACAGTACTCTTATGATAACGCCACATGTAAATACTCCAGCGCCAGTACCTGGTTGACCTCCAGGTGGCAGTATTGCACCTTAACCCTGACACCTGCTGTCAAACAAGAAGATGCAGCGCACGCAGCTACTCCAAGAAGAGCCATACTCAGTTATACGGAGTAAGTTGCGATCGCACGCAGCTACTCCGAGAAGAGCCATGCTCAGTTATACGGAGTAAGTTGCGATTATTTTATTAGTCATAGAATGGGAAATGGTACATTAACCTGTTAACAGAGGTTTTCTGTGTTCATATATTTAAGTAAAGGGTGATTATTTTAATAAGTACAGCGTTTTCTTTACTCGTCTTATTTTTGTATTTGCAATCAATACGGCCTGTGCGTAGAAGCACTTTATTTCTTTGTTCAAATCTATTAACAGTTAAACGATTAAAACTGATCTTGAAAAATTGAGCAACCACATTGCTACATTAAACTCTGTAAAATGTTAAGTTGGTCGCAGTGCCATGCACTTAATGCCTCATCTGCGGTCGTTCTAGACGCACATTAAAACTGAATTATCAGCGCTCTTACTGCATGACTTCAGTGGCGCCGGTGCAACTATAGGTTAAATAACTTAAAACAGGAGTACACAAGTTAACAGGTTAAAGTATCAGTTTAGATAGTTTCTGATATTAACACAAAACAAGACTCTAGAGCAGAAGGTAAAGGCTAGTACGGCAACATCACTTCATAGAGTTGCGTTCATAGAGCATTTTATTATTATACGACCGTCAGAACCGCATATATATAGCCAAACTGACTCTTTTACATGGTCAGCATTCACAACTGCATTCTCGCATTCAAAGCTGCGCTGAATGAACGGAACAGCAGATGACATCGAGTTGCCTATATAATCATAACAGCCGGGTTTAATTCACCCACAGAGACGGAGAAGGAGAAATGATTCGCGTTCATCTTAAGATCCACACCGGAGCTGCCGTCAGAGTCGTGGGCACGCTCGCGCGAGCTCTGACTCGTGCACCATACGTGCTCTCTGCACTCGCTAACAAAGCATTTAAAGTCAAGTGACTTCAGCTGTTCAGTACAGATTTGTATTCAAGCAGATGTTTTAATCTGCTGAATAAATAAAACATTTCAAGTCTCTCACCTGTAAGCAACTGCTGTCAGTCCCAAACATTAACTGTGAATGCAGCCATAATGTGCATTTCTATTGATTGTATCACTGCCCTGTAATTCTTTTTCTTTCTTTGTTGTTGGTATTTATTTTTTGTAAAGTATTAATAATGAGAAAACGTTTAAAATATTAAAATATTAATAGCGGAGTTAGTTATTATTTATTGATAGTTTAACTAAAGAATTCATCAACTGATAAGAAAGTAATAAATAGTTTAATTGAAAAATAATTGATAAATTAGTCGACTAATCGAAAAAAAAAATAAATAAAAAATCAATAGATTAGTCAACAATAAAAATAATCGTTAGCTGCAGCCCTTATATTTATATATATATATATATATATATATATTTATTAGGGCTGGGCGATCATTCGATAATGATAATTATCGCGATATAATCTTCCTTGATAAAACGATATGAAGAGTTCGATAAATATTCGATATAATGTTTATGCGCCAAAAGCGGAACGAAACAGTGTGACTCATTTGAATCACGCCACACGGACCGTTTATCCGCTCGGATCAAAGTTCAAACTGCCGTCTGCCGCGCGGCGCGAGCTCACTAGAGCAGATGCGTTTACTCGGTCACACGAGCACTAAACCGCGCTGTGAGATCCAGTGTGAAGCGCTTGCATTCAACAATGAACACAAATGACTCTGTGATTTAAACTAGCTTAAAGCCAAACAGGAGAAACACTGTGTGCAACGAGACAGTCAGAAGGCTTTTCAATCTACACATCGCCATCATTTACCATGGATTTACTGTAGTAACTCTCACTGCACCATGGTGTTGTGGCAGAAATGTGGGATATTCACATTGAATTTTATTACAGGAGTAATGGTCTATATTTATATTGTATGTATTTGTGATTAAGCTATAGCATGTGTGCATTTATACTGAATGTTTTTAGACTACTGTTTTCCATACAAATAGGCTAACTTACCTAAAAAACATTTATATTTTTACCATGCTATTGAGGTGCTATATTTGTGGTTTTAACTGTGTTTATCATGATTTCAATGTATGCTACTATGGGAGACCAATGCTTAATTTAAATAAATAAATAAAAACACTTGGTCAGAATGAATTTAACCATATAAAACTGAGGTTGGTACAATTTTTGCAGATGTTTTGGATTTTAAAAATGAACAAAAATTACCTCTGCTTCCTAACTCAAGCTACTATCAAATGTGCATTTCTAAGAGAGAAAAAAAAATGATATTATTATGATTATTATTATTATTATTATTAATATTATCAGGCAACCCAAACCTGTTTCTTGACTTGAAACAATATCACTCATTAGAACATGCAGAAACTAAGAAATGCATTTTTCTATTTAGATATTTATTTTAAGGAAAATGTTCTCAAAGAAAAAAACTTTGGAGCAAAATTGTGGCTTTAAACTTGAAAGAAATAAAGATTTGACATTTACCGTGATAATTATCGATATCGACTGATATGAAAAAAAATTATCGTGATAATTTTTTCTCGCCACATCGCCAAGCCCAAATATAAATATAAATATAAATATATATATATATAAATATAATATAATATAATATATAGTATATATATATATATATATATATATATATATATATATATATATATATATATATATATATATATATATATATATAATATATATTATATATATATATATATATATATATATATATATATATATATATATATATATATATATATATATATATATATATATACATACATACACACACACACACACACACACATACATACATACATACATACACGCATCTCAAATTAGAATGTCGTGGAAAAGTTAATTTCAGTAATTCAACTCAAATTGTGAAACTCGTGTATTAAATAAATTCAATGCACACAGACTGAAGTAGTTTAAGTCTTTGGTTCTTTTAATTGTGATGATTTTGGCTCACATTTAACAAAAACCCACCAATTCACTATCTCAACAAATTAGAATATGGTGACATGCCAATCAGCTAATCAACTCAAAACACCTGCAAAGGTTTCCTGAGCCTTCAAAATGGTCTCTGTTTGGTTCACTAGGTTACACAATCATGGGGAAGACTGCTGATCTGACAGTTCTCCAGAAGACAATCATTGACACCATATACAAGGAGGGTAAGCCACAAACATTCATTGCCAAAGAAGCTGGCTGTTCACAGAGTGCTGTATCCAAGCATGTTAACAGAAAGTTGAGTGGAAGGAAATAGTGTGGAAGAAAAAGATGCACAACCAACTGAGAGAACCGCAGCCTTATGAGGATTGTCAAGCAAAATCGATTCAAGAATTTGGGTGAACTTCACAAGGAACGGACTGAGGCTGGGGTCAAGGCATCAAAAGCCACAGACGTGTCAAGGAATTTGGCTTCAGTTGTCGTATTCCTCTTGTTAAGCCACTCCTGAACCACAGACAACGTCAGAGGCGTCTTACCTGGGCTAAGGAGAAGAACTGGACTGCTGCCCAGTGGTCCAAAGTCCTCTTTTCATAAGAGAGCAAGTTTTGTATTTCATTTGGAAACCAAGGTCCTAGAGTCTGGAGGAAGGGTGGAGAAGCTCATAGCCCAAGTTGCTTGAAGTCCAGTGTAAAGTTTCCACAGTGATGATTTGGGGTGCAATGTCATCTTCTGGTGTTGGTCCATTGTGTTTTTTGAAAACCAAAGTCACTGCACCCGTTTACCAAGAAATTTTGGAGCACTTCATGCTTCCTTCTGCTGATTTCATTTTCCAGCAGGATTTGGCACCTGCCCACACTGCCAAAAGCACCAAAAGTTGGTTAAATGACCATGGTGTTGGTGTGCTTGACTGGCCAGCAAACTCACCAGACCTGAACCCCATAGAGAATCTATGAGGTATTGTCAAGAGGAAAAATGACCAAAACATGCAGATGAGCTGAAGGCTACTGTCAAAGAAACCTGGGCTTCCATACCACCTCAGCAGTGCCACAAACTGATCACCTCCATGCCACGCCGAATTGAAGCAGTAATTAAAGCAAAAGGAGCCCCTACCAAGTATTGACTACATATACAGTAAATGAACATACTTTCCAGAAGGCCAACAATTCACTAAAAATGTTTTTTTATTGGTCTTATGAAGTATTCTAATTTGTTGAGATAGTGAATTGGTGGGTTTTTGTTAAATGTGAGCCAAAATCATCACAATTAAAAGAACCAAAGACTTAAACTACTTCAGTCTGTGTGCACTGAATTTATTTAATACACGAGTTTCACAATTTGAGTTGAATAACTGAAATAAATTAACTTTTCCACGACATTCTAATTTATTGAGATGCACCTGTGTGTGTGTGTGTGTATATTATATTATATATATATATATATATATATATATATATATATATATATATATATATATATATATATATATATATATTAGTAGGCTATATTACATAACTATTGTGTGCTATCAGTCACACCCACTGAAGGCTCGTCAGTAGATCACGCGTACTGAAAGCGCTGAAGTGAACTAACCCTGGAACATAACCTGCTCCGGAGCAGGCCACAGCAGTAACACCTGAAAGTTACCTCCGTTTTTGGAACCGAAAGTTGAGGTTATCCGCTTACTTACCCTTAAACATATGTAGGTATGTAACATAACCTGCTTTCTGGAACACCCCCCAGACCACTCTTTCACTGGAGGAAGCGTTATTATGGATTATGCACTCGTATTTTAGTTAAAACGTCTTAATGATAGATTTGTTTCTTACAAACACAGTTTTTATCTTCAAGATGTTAACTGATGGACTGGAGTGGTGTGGATTACTTGTGGATTATTGTGATGTTTTTATCAGCTGTTTGGACTCTCATTCTGAAGGCACCCATTCACTGCAGAGGATCCATTGCTGAGGCAGTGAAGCAATGACACATTTTTCCAAATCTGATGAAGCAAACTCATCTACATCTCAAATGGCCTGAGGGTACGTTCATTTTCAGAAAAAATCCATTTTTGAAAGAACTATTCCTTTAAAAACACGTAACCAATGTCTTTTATCAGTGCAAAAACAGTTTTGCATAATAAAACACTTAACAGTTATGAACAGACAAAGCAGAAAAAATAAACATACTAGCTGTGCTGTGATAATCTATTATGACTGCATTTAATTTGTAAAAAAGATAAATTATGTTTTGCAAACATGTTGTCTGATCTAACAGCACTTACAGGTGATGGAGGACTCTGCTTCAGTGTGGGAGGCACAGGTTTGGTGGGCAGCCCACTCTCATTCGGGCCAAGAATAAATCCTTGATCCAACACATTCTCTTCCTTTTTCACACCACAGGTCACAAGAGGGAGCGACCGTGCAATTTGAGCCTGGAGTTTCAAAACACAAGACATGCTTTAAATCTGTTCAGTGATACTGGGCATATGTAACACCATCGGTCCGGTTTCTGTACCTTCTGACTTGGTTTGACTGTATGTTTAATTTGCTGCTTTCGTGCAGCAACAGTCTCACTGCAGTCAATCACATCCAGAGCCAAAGATTTACGCACTTTCTTCATTGGAGGCCGGTACTGTTAAAAGACACAAATAATTAAACATAACAGCAACTAAAAAATAAACAAGTAACATTTATTTCATGCATTTGAATGTTTTATGCCATGTTAGCATTTTATGCCATTTTCAAAAAATAAACAAATAAATAGAATTGAAATAAATTGGTCAATAAATCATTTATAAACATTTAAAAGGAAAGGTGAAAAAACAAATCTGACATATGATAGATGGTCCATCAAGCATAGAAAAACAACTTATTTCTCTATTAATTTGTGCATTAACTCCTTTGTAATATTTCTTAAGTTCTTGTGTTTAAAGCTAGATGTTTTAATTTATTTGGATAAGACGATATTTAACTTTTTAAAGAAAAGCATGTGATCCAGTATAATATGTTGCTAGGTTTATAATGTTGAGATATAGATATATATATATATATATACACACACACACACACACACACACACATATATATATATATATATATATATATATATATATTAGGGGTGTCAACGTTAACGCGTTAACGCATGCGATTAATCTAAAAATTTTAACGCGTTAATATTTTTTAACGCAAATTAATCATGTGACAATGCTTGACCCCAACTTCTTCCCGTCATCGCAGCGCGGAAGGTTATCCATCATTGTGTGATGAGGGTACAGTGAGCCAGTGTTGCCAGGGTAACGGCACAAGTGGGCTATTTTGAAAATACAGTCGCGGGAAAAATTACAGAGCTGCGGGTTGCGGTTTTTTGGGCTACATTTATAATGTACCGCGGCCGCCCAAAGTGTATATAGACAAATGAAAATTAAAATAGATCCTTTTACTAATGTGTATTATAGTTGGAATGTATCCCTGGCAACTTAAGAACAGAGAGGAGGCTGTAAATATCACAAACAACGTGAGTTTCAGCCAGAGCACATGTTAAAGCTTTTACACAGCAGAAATAAACATGACAACAGCCACTATAGATTATATAAGATAATAAACACGATTACGATAGGATATGGTTTGTATGTGATTTTCTTGAGATGAATGTGTACATCTGAAATGCTAATTTGTGCAGCGATATAAAAGGCTATAAATAGCATATTTTAACAACAGTAAACGACCAAATTCCACATGTGATCGCAAAAGAAAGTTATTACAAACACTCGATGGTGGTTTAAAGTGAGTTCTGAGTAAAAGTGTACTATTAATCTCATAAATTCATTATGAAGCATGATGCTAATATTAGCTCTAATGCACAGCAGAACAGGTCCAATTCTTCTTCATAATGCATTTTGTCGTAATACTTCACGTAAGGTCACAAAAAAATGTTTTGTTGTATTTATTTAGAAATACTTTTGATAATAGTTGGGTACATGTATACTGGGATTGAAGCGTTGTGGCTTAGTAAACGTTTTATTGTCAGTATGAAGGCTGATAATGGCTGAATAAAAACAAAAGAATAATGATAAAAGAATAATAAGGATTATGTCTCATACCTGGTGGAAGTGTGAAAGGTTCTGTTTCCTTAAACTAATCTGTCATGCATTTCTTTATTTCAACACATTTACAGGTAAATCCTAGTATTTTAAATTTGCGATTAATCATGATTAATCACAGTCCAGGACTGTGACTAACGCGATTAAATTTTTTAATCGATAGACAGCACTAATATTATATATATATATATATATATATATATATATATATATATATATATATATATATATATATATATACACACACACACACACACACACACATATATATATATATATGTGTGTGTGAATGTGTGTGTGAATGTGTGTGTATATATATATATATATATATATGCGTGTGTGTGTGTGTGAAACAACTATATTGTCACACTATAATATTCACACACACACACACATATATATGTATGTGTATATATGTATGTGTATATATATATATATATACACACACACACATACACATATATATATATATATATATATATATATATATATATGTGTGTGTGTGTGTGTGAATATTATAGTGTGACAATATAGTTGTTTCACACACATACATATATATATATATATATACACACACACACACATATAGGGGTGCACATAAGTGGTACGCAGGCTCGCATGCGTGACCAAAGTAAAAAAAATAAAAAATTCGCTGTGTAAATAATTTCAGACAGCGCATTTGCGTACCGACATGGTTGACAGCTGTTAATGCACAATTACCATTTTAGACCAACAAACTATACTGTATAAGATTTCTTTTCAAACTGAAAGCATAAATCTAGGCTACCTGCTGCCGTTTTCAAAGCACAATGCAAAACTGTGATATATATTGGATATTTAATTCACTGACGCTCTTCACTCAGCAGTGCTAAACCCGGAAGCGCATATACTTACTTGCCGGCAACCCAAGTAAGTATATGCGCTAAGGTTTTCCAAGACGAGTTCCACTTGGAACAGGCCTCGCAAGGGTCGATCAAAGAAGTTAGGTCCTCGTACTGTGAATCAGTTGCAGAAGATGACTTCAAAAAACAGACGCATGAGTGCTGCCAGCATTGCTTTAGAGGTTGCAGAAGTGGAAGGTCAGCTTGTCATTGCTCAGACCATATGCTGCACACTGCAACAAGTCAGTTTGCATGGCCATCGTTCCAGAAGGAAGCCTCTTCTGAAGCTGGCTCACAAAAAAGCCTTCAAACAGTTTCCTGAAGACAACCTGTCCAAGAGCATGAATTACTGGAACCATGTCCTGTGGTCTGATGAGTCTAAGATAAACTTGTTTGGCTCAGATGGTGTCCAGCATGTGAGATGACGGCCTGGTGAGGAGTACCAAGAAAATTGTGTCTTGCCTACAGTCAAGAATGGTGGTGGTAGCATCATGGTCTGGGGCTGCATGAGTGCTGCTGGTACTGGGGAGCTGCCTTTCATTGAGGGAAACATGGATTCCAACATGTACTGTGACATTCTGAAGCAGAACATGATGCTCTCCCTTCAGAAACTGGGCCGAACGGCAGGTTTCCAACATAATAACGACCCCAAACACAGCGCCAAGATCTGATGATGAAGCTGAAGGTGAAGGTGATGGAGTGGCCAAGTATGTCTCCAAACCTGAAACCTATTGAGCACATGTGGGACATCCTCAAGCGGAAGGTGGAGAAGCATCATGTGTCTAACATCCAGCAGCTCCATGATGTCATTATGGAGGAGTGGAAGAGGAACTTGTGCAGCTCTGGTCAATTCCATGCCCAGGAGGATTAAGGCAGTGCTAAATAACAATGGTGCCCCTACAAATGTTGACACTTTGGACACAGTTTTGACATGTTCACTTAGGGTGTACTCATTTTTGTTGCCAGTTATTTGGACAATAATGGCTATACGCTGAGTTATTTTTTAGAGGACAGTAAATTTGTACTTCTATACAAGTTGCACATTGACTACTCTAGTATATATCCCAGTTTCATTTCTGCAGTATTGTCCCTTGAGAAGATATACTAAAATTGTTGCTGAAATGTGAGGGGTGTACTCACTTTTGTGAGATACTGTATGTATGTATGTATGTATGTATGTATGTGAAGAGTTCCAATGCAAAAGCCTCTAAAAGCCATCGTGGTCAAAAATGAAAAAATGAAAAATGAAACCCATACATAGTAGCCAGAAAGAAATGCCAATTTTAAAGAAAAACATCAGACGTACTTGGAGGCTTTTGCATCTGAACTCTTCATACATACATACAGTGGGTACGGAAAGTATTCAGACCCCCTTCACTTTTTTCAATTTTGTTATGTTGCAGTCTGATACTACAATTGTTTAAATTCTTTTTTTTTCTCATTACTCTACACTCTGTCCTTTATAATGACAAAGTGAAAACAGAATTTTAGAAATGTTTGTAAATTTATTAAAAAGAAAAAACTGAAATATCACATTTACATAAGTATTCAGACCCTTTACTCAGTACTTAGTTGAAGCACCTTTGGCAGCAATTACAGCCTCGAGTCTTTTTGGGTATGACGCAACAAGCTTTGCACAACTGGATTGGGGGAATTTCTGCCATTCTTCTTTGCAAATCCTCTCAAGCTCGGTCAGGTTGGATGGGAACCGTCTGTTGACAGCCTTATTCAGGTCTCTCCAGAGATGTTTGATAGGGTTCAAGTCAGGGCTCTGGCTGGGTCACTCTAGGACATTCACAGAGTTGTCCCTAAGCCACTCCTGTGTTGCCTTGGCTGTGTGCTTAGGGTCATTGTCATGTTAGAAGGTGAACCTTCGGCCCAGTCTGAGGTTTTGAATGCCCTGGACTGGGTGTTCATTAAGGCTATCTCAATATTTTGGTGCATTGAGCTTTTCTTCTACTCTGATGAGTTCCTCAGTCCCTGCCGCTGAAAAACAGCCCAACAGCATGAGGCTGCTACCACCACACTTTACTTTTGGGATGCTACTCTGCAGGTGATGAGAAGAGCCAGTTTCCTTCAAACATGATGCTTAGAATTGAGGTTCATCAGACCAGGTAATCTTGTTTCTCAGAGTCTGAGGGTCCTTTAGGTGCTTTATTGCAAATTCCAAGTGTGTTTTCATTTGTCTTCACTGAGGAGAGGATTGAGTTTGGCCACACTCCCACAAAGCCCAGATCGGTGGAGTGTTGCAGTGATGTTTGTCCTTCTGTAGGTTTCTCCCATCTGCATATATGATCATGGAGCTCAACTAGAGTGACCACCAGGTTCTTGGTCACCAGTCTAGACAAGCCCCTTCTCCATCAATTGCTCAGTTTGGCTGGGGACCAGCTCTTGGAAGAGTCCTGGTTGTGCCAAACTTCTTCCATTTGAGAATTATGGAAGCCACTGTGCTCTTGGGAACCTTCAGTGCAGCAGAATTTTTTTTGTAGCCTTCCTCAGATCTGTGCCTCAATACAATCCTGTGTCTGAGCTCTGCAGGCAGTTCCTTTGACCTCGTGGCTTGGTTTTCGCTCTGATATGCATTATCAGCTGTGAGGCCTTTTACAGAGAGGTGTGTGCCTTTCCAAATCATGTCCAATCAATTTAATTTACCACAGGCGGACTCTAATCAAGGTGTAGAAACATCTCTACAATGATCAAGAGACATGGGAGGCGCCATTGTTGCAAAGGGTCTGAATACTTATGTAAATGTGATATTTCAGTTTTTTCTTTTTAATAAATTTACAGACATTTCTAAAATTCTGTTTTCACTTCATCATTATGAGGTACAGAGTGTAGATTAATGAGAAAAAAAAAGAATTTAAACAATTGTATCAGGCTGCAACATAACAAAATTGAAAAAAGTGAAGGGGGTCTGAATACTTTCCGTACCCACTGTACATACATACATACATACACTCACTGGCCACTTTATTAGGTACACCTTGCTAGTACCGGGTTGGACCCCCCTTTGCCTTCAGAACTGCCTTAATTCTTCGTGGCATAGATTTAACAAGGTGTTGGAAACATTCCTCAGAGATTTTGGTCCATATTGACATGATAGCATCACGCAGTTGCGGCAGATTTGTCGGCTGCACATCCATGATGAGAATCTCCGGTTCCACCACATCCCAAAGGTGCTCTATTGGATTGAGATCTGGTGACTGTGGAGGCCACTTGAGTAAAGTGAACTCATTGTCATGTTCAAGAAACCAGTCTGAGATGATTTGAGCTTTGTGACATGGTGCATTATCCTGCTGGAATTAGCCATCAGAAGATAGATACACTGTAGTCATAAAGGGATGGACATGGTCAGCAACAATACTTGGGTAGGCTGTGGCGTTTAAACGATGCTCAATTGGTATTAAGGGGCCCAAAGTGTATCAAGAAAATATCCCCCACACCATTACACCACCAGCACCAGCCTGAACCGTTGAGACAAGGCAGGATGGATCCATGCTTTCATGTTCTTTACGCCAAATTCTGTGGTCCAATTTTGGGGAGCCTGTGCGAATTGTAGCCTCTGTGTCCTGTTCTTAGCTGACAGGAGCAGCACCCGGTGTGGTCTTCTGCTGCTGTAGTCCATCTGCTTCAGGGTTCAACGTGTTGTGCGTTCAGAGATGGTATTCTGCATACCTTGGTTGTAACGAGTGGTTATTTGAGTTACTGTTGCCTTTCTATCATCTCTAACTAGTCTGCCCATTCTCCTCTGACATCAACAAGGCATTTTCGTCCACACAACCGCCGCTCACTGGATATTTTCTCTTTTTCGGACCATTCTCTGTAAACTCTAGAGATGGTTGTGTGCGAAAATCCCAGTAGATCAGCAGTTTTTGAAATACTCAGACCAGCCCGTCTGGCACCAACAACCATTCCACATTCAAAGTCACTTAAATCCCCTTTCTTCCCCATTCTGATGCTCGGTTTGAACTTCAGCAAGTCGTCTTCATCACATCTAGATGCCTAAACGCATTGAGTTGCTGCCATGTGATTGGCTGATTAGCAATTTATGTTACCAAGCAATTGAACAGGTGCACCTAATAAAGTGGCCGGTGAGTGTATGTGTGTATGTATGTATATTTGTATGCATGTATGTATGCATGCATGTATGTATGTATATATATATGTATATATATGTGTGTATGTATGTATGTATGTATGTATGTATATGTATGTATATATATTAGGGGTGTCAACATTAACGCGTTAACGCAAGCGATTAATCTAAAATTTAACGCGTTAATATTTTAACACAAATTAATCATGTGATAAGGTTTGACCCCAACTCAATCCATCATTGTCTGATCGAGGGTACGGCGAACCAGTGTTGCCAGGGTAGCGGCACAAGTGGCTGTGGGCTATTTTGAAAATACAGTCGCGGGAAAAATTACAGAGCCGCGGGTTGTGGTTTTTTGGGCTACTTTTATAATGTACCACTATACACTATAGATTATATAAGATAAACACACGATTACAATAGAATATGGTTTGTATATGATTTTCTTGAGATGAATGTGTACATCTGAAATGCTAATTTGTGCAGTGATATAAAAGGCTATAAATAGCATATTTTAACAAAAGTAAATAACCAAATTCCACGTGATCGTAAAAGGAAGTTATTACAAACACTCGATGGTGGTTTGAAGTGAGTTCTGAGTAAAAGTGTACTATTAATCTCATAACTTGTCTTATGAAGCATGATGCTAATGTTAGCTCTAATGCACCTGCAGAACAGGTTCAATTCTTCTTCATAATGCATTTTGTCATAATACTTCATGTAAGGTCGCAAGAAAATGTTTTGTTGTATTTATTTAGAAACACATTTGATAATAGTTGGGTAAATGTATACTGGGATTGAAGTGATGTGGCTTGGTAAACATTTTATTGCTAGTTTAAAGGCTGATAATGGCTGAATAAAAACAAAAGAATAATGATAAAAGGATAATAAGGATTATGTCTCATACCTCATGGAGATGTGAAAGGTTCTGTTTCCTTTGTCATGCATTTCTTTTTCCAACACATTTACAGGTAAATCCAAGTATTTTAAATTTGTGATTAATCATGATGTCCGTGACTGTGATTAACGCGATTAAATTTTTTAATCTATGTATCTATCTATATATTATTTATATATATATATATATATATATATATATATATATATATATATATATATATATATATTTTATTTATATATATATATATATATATATATATATATATATATATATATATATATATATATATATATATATATATATATATATCTCTCTCTCTCTCTCTATATCTATATATCTATATCTCTTCTATATATATATATATATATATATATATATATATATATATATCTATATCTATATATATATATATATCTATATATATATATATATATATATATATATATATATCTATATCTATATATATATATCTAATCTATATATATATATATATATATATATATATATATATATATATATATATCTAATCTATATATATATATCTATATATATATATATCTATATATATCTATATATATATATATATATATATATATATATATATATATATATATATATATATATATATATATATATATATATATAGAGAGAGAGAGAGAGAGAGAGAGAGAGAGTCAGATTTTTGTTTGTGTGGTTTTTCACATCTTTTTAGATTACTGGTATCAATCTCAGACAGGTTTGTTCAATAGTTTGCCAGTTCTTCTTAGGTAAATGGAAACCCTACTTAAACAGGTTGTTCCACATCATTAAGCAAGTCACAGTTCTCATGAAATATAGTGAGGAAAAAAGATCTTTCTGAAGATGAAAAGTATGAAACAATGCAATGTCTTGCAAAAGGCATCAATACAAACAATATTTTGCGAAAAGCAACTGGAAATTATTTAACGGTCAAAAGATTTGAGTGACTTCACAAAAGAGCTTGGTCAGATAAGATTTATTAAGGAAAGTTTCTGTCAAACAAATGAACTATATTGTAATACCAGCTGTAAAAAAGCCACTGCTGAGCAGCAAACAGGTGTTTGAAGCTACTGGAGTCTCAAGATCCTCTCTATGCAGACTGGCAGTTGTGTGTAAAGCTGCGTTTCAGTCACTGCTAACCAAACCTCACAAAGAGAAACCTGCACAGTGGCTGTAGAAACACATGAAGACTTGTTTTTAAATACTTTTATTCACTTACGAATGCTGCAGTACAATGGATGGTCCAGATAAATGGATTTCTGATAGTTGATGAATGGCCATCCTATTCCAATAAGACTGCAACATCAGCAAGGAGGTGATGGGTGATGATTTGGGTTGGAATATTGGGAAGTGAGATGTAAGGTCATTTTAGGGTGTAAAAATGATTTCTGCAAAATATGTGGAGTTCATAACTGACCATATTCTGCTGTGGTATAAAATGAAGAATAATCCTCTCGGAAATAAAAGGATTTTCATGCAGGACAACACACTATGCCATGCTGCATAAATACCATGGTGCTAAACAGTTTGAAAATGTCTTCCTACAGCCACCGTGCAGGTTTCTCTTTGTGAGGTTTGGTTAGCAGTGACTGAAACACAGCTTTACACACAACTGCCAGTCTGCATGAAGAGGATCTTGAGACTCCAGTAGCTTCAAACACCTTTTTGCTGCTCAGCAGTGGCTTTTTTACAGCTGGTATTACAATACAGTTCATTTGTTTGACAAAAACTTTCCTTAATAAATCTTTATCTGACCAAGATCTTCTGTGCTCTAAGTCACTCAAATCTTTTGACAGTTCAATAATTTCTATTTGCTTTTTGCGAAATGTTGTTTGTTATGATGCCTTTTGCAAGACATTGCATTGTTTCATACTTTTCATCTTCAGAAAGATCTTTCTTCCTCACCATATTTCATGAGAACTGTGACTTGCTTAATAATGTGGAACAACCTCTTTAAGTAGGGTTTCCATTTACCTAAGAAGAACTGGCAAACTATTGAACAAACCTGTCTGAGATTGATACCAGTTAACTAAAAAGATGTGAAAAACAACAAACAAAAATCTGACTCTTTATTGTACCGAAATCCTACTTATACATCACTTGCATAATAATTTGGAACGCAGTGTATATATAAAATTTAATTGGCATTACATTTCAGAAACTAGTTATGGCTACTGTCTGTTTAATACAACAGTAAATGAAGGAATGACAGCAAATGTGACATCTTTCTGTTAGGCTTGCTCCAATAGAGGGTGCTGGCGGTTTTACCAGTGTGAAGCCGCAACACCGGTTTCGTCACTTGCCCACCCCGGCACCGTCATTTTGATTTTTTTTATAGTAATAAAAATCACTTAGTTCAGTTAGGGAACAGACACTGCAATTAAAACGGAATGCGGTTGTTCAATGCAGCGTGCCGAATGACAGTCACATCACAAATCAGATTTCATTCATCATGTGAGTAGAGTGAGTTGACCTGAAGAGTGAGGTGAGGCAGACGATGGCGGAAGATTTGCGAAACGAAATGTAAAAGCGCCTGTTTTAAAAATATTTTGGATTTTGAAAAGCCTGTTGACCTCTGCTGTTTATCTAAGGTGATTTTGGAAGTTTTTTTAAACATTTGTTTCTTATTTATTGGGTTCTACAATGTTTGCTGATTTTTATTTCATTTAAACTTTGTGTAATTTAATTATTTTATTTTACATTAGGGTGTAGGCTATGCCGTGCCTCCAAGCTTTCTTATTCGTTTTGCTAATAAACATTACATTTCTTATTTATTTAGTTTCACAGTGTAGGCTACTGATTTTCAGTTTTTTTGTGAAAGTTATTTGTTATTGTATATTAGGCATATAGCAAGTTGTATTTTTATTTGTTTTGTTAATAAAGGTTCTATGTAGCGCTGCCCTCAACTAAAGATTTTTCTGATTGACTAGTAGTGGTTTATTGTAAGCATTAGTCGACTATTAGTCACACGTTTATTAATAAAACCTAATAATGAGCCTTTAATTCCCCACATAGCCTAATAAGCGCTCTACCACACGCAAAAATAAATAAATAAATAAATAAATAAAAAATAACCTTGCCACAGCACACCGGCAGATATAATAATTATAATTATGAATGTGTCAGGGCAGGGAAAAACTGCAAGGAGACTGAATTAACATTTTAATAATTTATTGATAGCTTTAAGTTGGCGACACTGACTCGTCATCTCCACACTAGTGATGCGCCTGTATGCACATTTCATACGGATTACATAATCTTAAAATATGTGTTTTCCATTTGAACTGGTTTATTTTAAAGCAGACATTTCACCCTCTATAGATATATATTTTTTCTTTAAAGCAAATATACAGTTTCGGAGCGTCGCACTAAAGTTCACAGAAGCCGAGACGGCAGAAAGCGCATCCTGTTTGCTTTCATTATTGTACAAAAGCGCAATGTTTTGTTGTTATTATGAGTGCACACAAATAAACTTAGAGTCTTCACAGTTCTGAAAGATGTATTACTCTAAAGTTGCTACTATGTATAGATCTTTCAGATGAAAAGCCATATTTGAAAGTGAAAGTAAAATGTGTAAGGCACTATTTAAAAGTGAAGGAAAGCAAGGAAAAGAGGGAAAACTAACGACCCCCTCCCCCACCATGGTGATTGCCGGTGTTGTTACGCGTCAATTAACCTGTGGGGAAAATTTCCTCACCGTCACAACCCTACTTTCTGCATATGAATCTCTGTATATTTTTTTTCCTCTTGAAAAACTATTGCCATTCAAGCAAATGAGATGGCAAAAAAAGATATCTGCTGCAATCTCCCATTCAGCACTATAGAAGTTGGCCCAAATATGACTTATGCATGAAAAAAGTTGATTAGTTTTTGCTGTGGTATCAAAATTGGTATTGACTTATTTTGTGCATTTTGTCATGAAACACCCTAGAATTTCAATGCAAACCTCCATCACTTTACCTTATCAGTTAAGAGATGTATTAATGCCAATAAGGATGCTTGATACAGTAATAATCTGGAAACTGCTTATACATGATATTATTTCTTCTCCGTGTGCCGTCTTACCACTTGTTTGCGTTTCTTCTCTGTAGGAGTTTCATCTTCTACGATCAGCTCAATTCCTGCTTCACTGCGCAACACTTCTTTAAGGTCTTCCTCCAAATTTGGGGTCGGAGGCTTAAGAGAACCAAAACCAAAAGAGAGACACAAAAGTTTAACTTACAGTATCAAAACTAGAATATCAAACAGCAAGTCAAGCATCAGTGAGTTGTATGTGCGAATTAATCTTGTTTAAATGTGATAATAACAAGAAAAGCTCTCACCAGTGGCCGCAGAGGGCCGTACTTCTCCAAGGCGTTTTTAAATGGAGTGGGGGTTCGGGGTGTTGTATCCAAATCAGATTTGTGATTTGGTGTGATAAACCTACAGGAGGGCAAATTAAGAGTTTAACAGTGACATTTGAACTCAAATGATCTGAATAAAGCTCTCTGTGAACGCTGAGACGCACAAGGAGTTCTCCTTCTGTGTGAGCGGGGTTTTGTCGCGATGCAGGGGTGTGGTGACGATGGCCTTCTGGCTACAAACAGGAGTCGACGTCAGAGAAGGATTCTCCAGGTCCAGCGTGTCTTGCTTGGTCCACATATTAAGGAACTGTAAAAAGAGCAAAATATTAAAACTCAGAACTAATTTACAGTAAATAAATGAGCACAGATACCGTTGTGAAGCCTTTCTGAATCAAACGTTTCATGTTTTCTAATGATTTGTGGGTGTTTGCAATACACAAGCAGATCATAGCATTCAGCTGCACAAAATAAAACAAAAAATCTTGGAATGGTCAACAACTTGTTTGAATAGAAGTCAATAAAAACAATGCGGTGCACTGAATCAACAGTGAATCATAATAATTTAAGTGGTTACTAATCTTCAACATGTTTCCATGATACAGTCATTCTGTAAAAAACATGGCAGTAATATAATCAGCAACATGCTGAAATATCTGATGTTTATGATACATCTTGTTAAATTAACTGGGAAAAGATAGCTGATGCCAATTCTGATATCTAAGAGAGTAGATATCAGATATCAGTAGGGTGGCTGATGGCTGATAAAAGCTGATATATGTCAACATATTATTTAAAGTAGGGCTGAAACGATTCCTCGAGTAACTCGAATACAAAAAAAAAAAAAAAATCATCGAGGCAAATTATGTGCTTCGAAAAATCGTTTAGTCCTTTTACTATGGATGCACTGAATTTTCGGCCACCGAAAATATATGCCGTGCCACACCGGCCAGCAGTGTTCAGGATTCACTCTCATCACTACGCCGCGTGACGATCCGTTCAATATTCCGCTCGATAAGTGTGCTTTCTGCTCATTTTACTGCTCATGCTCATCGGAAAAGCCAAGTCCGCTCAAATAACACAAGAAATTTCTATGTAGTATACTTGTTCCTGTTTACAGTAGCGTTACTGTACTGTGGCATGCTGTAGTACAGCTGTACTGGGCAACACTGCTAAAATCTCCTTCACTGATCTGCTCCCCGCTACGCTCTGCTAATATGCGCTGATAATAATAGCCTTGCCAGGGTTTTTATATTTTTATATGTTTACTTGATATTTCTTTACACAGAATCATCATTTCTATTCATTTCACACTGATTTACGCGATCTGATGAGCATTAACTCATATTATGCGATCATATCTCTGCATGAATGAATGGCAGAGACGTGCGTTTTCCTTTACCACACACTGAAGCGCACGTGACGCTCGCAGTGATTTCAGCGTCTGCGTCTCAATGAGGACATAAACACATGAACATCATCTCCAGAACTGCTCTGAGAGTTACTTCATCAGCATTTCACCGTTTCATTTAAAACTAAACTAGTAACAATTTTTAGTAAAACTAGCGTCATATCATATACATACAGAAATTTAAAGGCATTCACGGCAACCCTGCCAAAATAAAAGTCCGGTTTAATTTGAAGACATTGCAGCAGAAATATATTTGTTCAGCAGAATGTACATACTACTACTACTAAAATTATGAAAACTTTATTTCTTAAGGAATGATCACACAACATTTCTTCCATGTTTTAATTTTTATAATAAATCCCCTTTGTTCGCCAAAAAGTTTAATTTTCAATAATTTAAAGATAAATTAAATTAATGTTTTATGCCTTCATTTGATAACCAGATACACAACAAATTTCTGAGGAAAAAGAAAACATTTCATAAGGCTATTTTAAGAATAAATAACAAGAAAACATTAGGTGAGAGAAAATAAAACATAACTTTATAATTGTCATTTTCTTTAATCTTCTTTAATCATAGCTATAATTATTATAACACCTAAAATATGTTGCGTGTAAAAAGTGTTTGTTTCAGCCACTTGAAGGGTGGGTACATTGTGTGCACATAATCAGGATGGTACCACCTCCATCGCATTTTGAGAAAGGAAAAACCCTGTTTACAGGACTATACATTATTTGGATAATTAGTCAAAAACAACAACAACAGTTATGTCTGATTCTGTTGCATAGAACTGAATAAAAATAATACATTGATATTTAATATTAATATATTTTCTGTCCAATTTTCTTTCAATAAAAATGTGGTTATTTTATTGGCTTGTGTTTTTTAAATTCTGTTTCATTAAAATTGAGCTAAATTAAAGTGTCTTACAAAATTACTTTATTTTATTTAATAAAATAATTATTACAAAGCATTTTCGGTTTCGGTTTTCGACCAAGCACATCCAGAATTCTTGGTTTCGGCCCAGAATTTTCATTTCGGTGCATCCCTACCATTTACTGTAACTACATTCAGAGCACTGTGTTTGAAACCACATGCTCCTTTAAAGGATTACACACACACACACCAGTATGCAGAGAGACATTTAAGAGGGTTTATTCTCCAAATAACTTTAAATTCATGTTGCTGAAAAATGTGTTAATAAATGTTATGTGTATGGACTCTTGTTTTTGTTCCACGTTAGCTTCCTGTCCACTAATTTTTGCCTCTTACAAAAGCCACAAAGCCTTCTAAGAAGACAGTAAAGGCTTATGTCATGCCTGAGCTGTAGTTAGGCTGAAACTTGAAAGTTAAGTTGCACAATGTTTAGGTTTTATTATTATTTTTTATTACTATTATTTTGATTTATGTCTTAGTTTTAGGTTGTACTATGTTTATGCTTTTTTAAAGTAATTTGAAAGATTTTTATGTTTTTATATATTTGTATTTGCATTTTGAATGTAATATGGGAATTAAATGCACTAAATGGGTTTGGTTTTCAGTTATTAATATGTATAATTTCAGCAATAAAAATTTTCATTTTTCTAAAAAGGAAACAAATTGCTTGTTCTTTTAAAGAGACCTGTCTTATTTTCTCTTGTATATTTAGTATTGCTCTTTAATAAAGAAAAAGTACTTATTAGATGATTAATCGATGGAATTTTCGGTAGAATACTCGATTACTAAAATATTCGTTAGCTACAGCCCTAATTTAAAGGTAGTAAAAACATGCATAACAAACATGCTGGTGAAATTTATACTAATTTTATATGATATTTACTAAATTAGAAATAATCTAAAAATAAATTACATGCAACTTCTTGATTTTGCCTGTAAACGTATTGCAGAATTCTTCACAAATAAAGAAACTGTTGAAAATATGAACAAAAAAGAAAATAAACTCTGCAACTAGCAGTGCACTCAGCACAATCGGTAAGTCTGACTACGAAACTTATTTTTTCATATATTGTGCTATCAAAACAAAAGTCCTACTTCCAAAACATTGCCCAATGCCGATAATTAAAAAAAACTGCAAAAAAAAAATCAGCCAACATATCAGTCGACCCCTAGAGCTAACTGGTGGATCAGGACCTTAATAATCAGCTAAATATACGTCAGTGATGTGAAGTGCGTCTGCAGCACCTGTGACGGAGAGAAAGGCAGGATTTTGACCGGCGTGCTCTTGGGGGTCATGGAGTCGTTGGGGTCTGGGGAGAGGGCAATGCGGCGGCGGCTGCGGCGGCTCAGGATGGACGGAGGGGTCGCCCCGCCAGGTGAGATGGGGATCAGCTCCCCTTTACTGCCCTTGCTGAGCTCCTGCAGAGTGCTGCCCTCCAGCCGAAACTGCAGCAGCTCAGAGCTCTGGCTCTCCTCCGGCAGATCAAAGTCCGACATCGTACACCAGCCCTCGAGATCCTTGAGGAAGAAAACGTTATTATTGTCAGCAAAAGACTCTCAATCAGAGCTCAACAACAAGGATTAATTCAAGAGATGCACTGAAATCTCCAGTCAATTCAGAAAAAAATCTATGATGCCTGATTGGATGCAAAGAAATCAACGTCAATGACTTGTAAAACTTTTTCATACTGCAGTCAAAATCACAAATTTAGTTTACACAGTACAAGCACAATTAGTGAGAATTTGAATACTTACATTGCATATTTATGAATAAGTTATTTATTAGGAGTTATTTTGAGAGCATTGTGTTTAGTGTGTCAAAAAAGCAAGATCTGTTTGGAATAGTGAGCTTGAAGTCAAGATTGGATTGATTAACACTGACGCATGCATAAATTACACTTTTTTGACACTATTTTAAGAATGGTTGGAGCCTATATGTAAGAGATAATCCACAGCTAGGTTGGTTTGTTTTTAATGCTGTCTCAGCATTTTTTTTAATTTTTTTTGGCTAATTTTATGGTGAAAAGTAAATTAAAAGTTAATAAAAAATAAATAAATAAATAAATAAATAAAAATCAAAATAAGAGGTTTAAGACCCAAGTTAGGGGTGTGCGATATGACGATTTTTGATCGTGGACGATAAAAATGTCTCCACGATCTGCTTTTGGAGAAATGTCGTAGTATCGTGCTTCAGCGCACATTCTATCAATTACAGTTCTGGCGCCTCCGTATCAATATACTGTACAAAGCCACATACATTCACATCAGTGTTAACTCAGCAGTAGAGTTACTCTCACGGGACACTGCACTTAAAAGTACATTATTTGCGTGTGTTTTAAAGCCTTGCCGGTTAAACGTTTCATTCACGCGCTGGTCTGACTTGCGCTTTTTCTGAGCCCATACACCTGAAGCGCGCGCACTAAAAAGCCTGTCTAACAGCACCTGATTACTCAACTAAGTTATCTTTTGCGCTAATATTGTTAAAACACACAAGGTTTATGTATAGACTCTGGTTATGTCTAAAATGAAAGTAAGCAGTTCAGACAAACGGATGCGCGCCTGTATATTAGATGCGTGCAGGTCTTAAAGGGACAGAACTAAACATGCAGCCGACTGTCATTAAAAGGATAGTTCACCCTAAAATTTAATTTCTGTCATTATTTACTCACTCACATGTTGTCCCAAACCTGTATTAATTTCTTTCTTGTGCTGAACACAAAAGAAGATATTTTGAAGAATGTGGGTAACCAAACAGTTGCTGGTCCACGCTGAATTTGACAGAAGGAAAAAAATACTATGGAAGTCACTGTGGACCAGCAACTGTTTGGTTACCCACATGCTTCAAAATAGCATTTATGTTCAGCAGAAGAAAGAAACTCATTCAGGTTTAAAACTAATTTTGAGTGAGTAAATGATGGTATAAATATGAAACACTATGACAGAATCGACAGACAAATGACAATTTTTATTCTTTAATGTTAAAATAACAACAACAACAAAAAAAATGCAAAGAGAAAAAAATAACTTGCTACTCTTGACAGAAAAAAAAAAACAGCTCCTTTAATAGGAATCAATCTATATAGTGTTTTATTTTTGTATTTGTTCATTCAATTTCTTGAATGCTCCTGCTAAATATGCCTATTGTACCTGAAAATAAAGCACTGTTTGTTTTATTTGTATATTATGTGTATTTGTAATGTGTATCTTTGTTCTTATTTTTAGTAACAAAGATAAAATAATGACAATTCTATTTTTTAATCTTCGTCCACTTTGGCCTAAATATCCATCATTCTTTTTTATATTTTGTTACTTTGAAAGGCTTTGTCTTTATAACAGGAAAATTATTTTGGCTGCACTGCTCAGACAAAATAGTAAAACTAACATGACAAAGAATTGTGATAAAATCGTGAAATCGTGATATTTCTAAAAAAAAAAAAAATGGTGATATGGTATTTTTGCCATATGGCCCACCCCTAACCCAAGTGTTCCTAAAAACATCTAAAACTGAATTTGGATTAAACTGATGAAAAACCTTTTCAATGGTATCAAAAAACTATTTTCTCAAAGCCATACATGTACATATCAGAAAACAAGCCATTTTCGTTAGTTATTTTGTCTAGGGGTTGTTAGATCTAGAATTTAAGTAAAATAAAATAGAATGGTATGGTAACATTTATTTGAATGAATATGAATTCACTAGCAAGAGAGCTAGACAGAGAGAGAGATTGTGATGTGCAAATTACCTGTGCCTCCTAACTAATAGTGACGCTGTGAAGTTTTCAGTAACAATGCGATTTTATAGATAAAAGTAATTGGAGAGCATTTAAAATGTTCTGTGTTTCAGTTTCAGCCTGGAATGATCATCTCGGTGCATCACATTTTTCTCACTGGCCTCTAAACACTTTTGCTGGAAAATGATGCCATTATGCATTTGCTGTGAAACATTACTGATCTATGCCAAGTTATTCTCACCATTTTAACCTAACCTCATCTATGACATCAGCAGATAGTAGTAACAAGCTGTTCATCTCTGACCAAGATAATTCACGTGATAAAATTACAGACAGTATGGTAATGGTCAATTTTAATTATTATACAACACATATTATAATATATACATAGTACAGGGTTTTTCCTGCATTGAAAATTTTTTTGCAGCCGCCAAAACAAATTTTTGTCCTGCCAAAGCCTATTATGATCAGTGAATGTGATTTCTGAGTGATGTAAATTACTGCTGCGCTTGTGATAGTGTGCGTTAACTGAGGGAGAGAGAGCAGAGAGCCGCTCCCCGCGCACTCTCTCTGGGCCTGTTTACACCTGGTCACTTAATGTGTTTTCTCAGAGTGTATAGCTATCCAATCGTGAAAAGACCAGGTGTAAATGCCCTCCGAAACGCTTTCGAGGCGGATTAAAATCCGATCGCTCAAACCACTTCAGGAGGTGTCTGGTCGACGCACTCCAGACAAAGCTGGACAAGTGTAAATGCATCTGCTTGTTGAAACCACATATGTAAATTTTACTCCTCCCAAAATGTTACAAAACAAACGTGTCAGATATAGTCAGATATTACAGCGCTAATGCTAGACGCATCGCCGCGGATACAGCCAGCAAGCCGATGCGCAAAATGCCGCTAATGAAACTGAAAGTAAGTCGCAGGCGCTCAACACACAATCATCTTCATTATAAGTAGTGAGACTAACTTATCTTTCCAGTGCTGATGCCGCTCTCTCTCCTGTTGTGAACTTCGAATTTGTAATTAGCTAATTATGAATAAATGCAGCGCATATCTGTTGATTTTCGATGACGTGAACTCCGTTAAATTTGCATATAGCACGGGAATTCAAGATAGGATTTATATGTTTTGCGGAGACACATTTATGTGGCCAAGTGTACATGGAAACGTTTTAATAAATCAGATGGATATCCAAACAGAGAAAACGCATAAAGTGACCAGGTGTAAACAGGCGCGCTGTAACTTGTCTTTCCTCTCCATCCCTCAAAATCAACTGGTATGAAGCGTTCCGCGCATGCAACTAACATAAAACACACTTTCAATAAAAGAAAAAAAGAAAAAAAAAAAATCCTATGGAGTGATTAAGTGTTTTCCATGTTGTTGAGAAATCTTTTGTGATGTCCCAACAACCGGGATAAGCACACAATGCGTCCACGTCCGCTAATGTCCGATTCGCGTATTAACGACTCATTTGAACCGATTCATTTTAACGAATGGTTAAAAAAACTGATCTGTCCAACACTCAACTCACAAGACGTCACTGTCTGAATTGGTGTATATCAATAACAAATCATTTACTCAGAATCACCTCAGATATGAGACCATAAGTGTGATTTAGCCTTAATAAGATTTAACCTTAATAACAATAAAATATTTAGCCTTAATAATCCACAGTAATTTCAGGTTATTTCTGACAATTTGTAGTAGCTAAATTACCTATAAAATCATTTAGTTTAGACTGGAGCGAGGTGAAACCAGAACAAAGCAATTTGTTAGCTAGCTGTTAATTTTATTCAGATGTATGGTAGAAAAATAGACTATTAGTTAAAATAAACTTTTTAATGCTACTTTTTAATGCTTTTCAATATTGATATGATTATACCAAAATAATTGTCAGGTCTAGCAAAGAAGGATCCTACCTTACAAAAATGAAAGCCAGTTTTAATATATGCCCTGACAGTGACTGTTTTTTTTTTTTTTTCATGAATAAGTAGCCTATGATAAACTGTTTCTTTGCATTTATTTTAGTTATGGTCAATATTGGGCTCGCAGATCACGTGGGGAGGGTACTTTTTACTGTGTGTGTGGATGATCGTCAGCCACCACCGAAGACCTTTTTTGACCCAGGAAAAACCTTGTAGTATAACATATTTGATAGTAATTACAGAGAGTAGCTGTTGTTTTGAGGGCTGAACTCACCCCATCCATCAGCTCCATCACCTCCTTTAGCGTGGGGGCTGCTGAGGGAGAGAGGAAGCCGGAGCTGTCCATCACCCACGTGGACACATTAGAGTCTCCAGCTTCACTTTTGGGGGTCGCTGGAGCTTTCGGGGTCTTGGGAGATGCAGTTTTGTGTGGAGCAGTGGTGACTTTTTCATGTGCATCCGGATCCTGTAATTAAACGAGTGTAAGACATGAACACACATGATTATTTATTAAAGACAGGTTTTAAAAATATATCTCAACCACATGTCGTCACATGAGCAAACAAACACTGTGATCACTGATTTAAGTGCCACAAGCTTTAACCAGGGATGCAAACACATCATGGGTGAAAAAGGTGACAAAGACACGCTTATTGCGCTCCTCTTATAGCGCAACTGATTGAGCTTTATCACACGAAACTCAATGATATAATCAATGACTAACTACACAATCAATCTCTTATTTACATCGTGTATGTTTTTCTCTCTCTCCCGTTCTAATAAGTAGATCTGTGAGCGTGTAGAACTCTACTTGCAAAAACAAAAATGAGCTCAGAGCGGATTCTGACTAACCTACAGAAAACACCTCTGACTGGCTATTGCTTTCAACAGAGATGCCTGTGATTGGCTACAATACTCAACACTGCAAAAGCACGTTGTAAATAAATGTGTGGTTCTGTATAATTTAAGAAAACTCCTGCTCAAATGTATCAGATATGATCCATTAGGCTTTTCAGGAATGTTTCATCATTGTATTACACTGCATTATATGTTTTGAATCTACAGAGTTTTAATCATAAAACTAAGCATTGAAATATCATATAGAACCTGTTCAAAGGGGTCATTCATTTGGGAAAGACACTACACTCGTCCCTGTATGTTTCACACTGTAGATTCAGCTTCAGATTCAGGTTTCGCAGAGCCTCTGAACAGTAATGCAGGAAACACTGCCGGAGCATTTTAATACTACTGCACATTCGAGAACAATTAACAGAAAGCCACGAAAAGTTTTAGTTATTTTTTAAATGAAAACTACTCCTGATTTGAATGTCAAAAGCGGGCCTTTGTGTAACAGGGCTCTACAGTGCGATCATTTCAGTCGCATTTGCGACTGAAAACTACTGCGTGCGACTATGAAAAAATATTTAGGAGCACCTGTGCGACTGACCCGATCAGCATATTTGTGTTTGCGCTGAGGGAGCTTCAAAGGTTTCTAACGTACTTACGTGTTTTTGCAGCGTTGAGTAATGAGACGTATCCTCTCATTATAACAAACAAAGTGTAGACAGAGAGTAAATAAGAGATTAACTGCAGTGTATAGAGCTGCATTGATTATAATGGAGTTTTGTGAGATCGCGATGAACTAAGGAGAGTGACAGCTTGCAAATGTGATATTGATTTAATACAACAGTTCATTAAACAAGAAGTTAATATTAAGTGACTTATATTGCCTGACTACAACACTGTTGCCTTATTTTGCTCTATTTCGTCAATGAAAATAGTTTCAAACAGTCACATCTGAGCCGCTGCGCATCTCCATTCAAACACAGCGGTGTTTCGTTTATGAATGAACTGCGTTTATAAATGAATCTAGTGAGTCAATGATTCAATTATCCATTCATAAAGACAGTCAGATGCTTCGTTCCTGAATGAATCAGTCGTTCGAACGAATCAATTAAATGAATGATTCAGTGATAAAATCAGTGACTTGACGCCACCTGCTGGCAGTTTTAATTTATTTTTTTAAAGTATCTTTTCTGTAATTTAAATTATTTAATATTTTTATATTCAAAATTGTATATTTAAAACATTAACCTCAACATGAATTTATGAATTGCACTCATGCAGCCTCATTAAATGTCTGAAAATACACCTACAAGCCACTTTTGTCTTCTTCTGTGCCACCTCTGTAGTACAAATTGATTTCTTAAATACTGATTTAATTTTATTGGTAACATTCTTATTCTACTTATTCTGTTGTTTTAATTAAAAATGTTAAAAAGCTTATAAATATATATTTTTTTGAATTTGACAAAAGATGACATACTTTTAATAAAGTCATAAAAATTCCATTACAAAGGTAAAAACAAAATTCCCTTTAAATCACTTTAAGTGGTCAAATATCACCTCGTAATAGGAAGGTTAATTTTTTGATGAGAATTTTTGATTATTGATTAGAAGGTGCTCCTAAATTTTTTACCGTGCTCCTAAATTTTTTAAATTAGGAGCACAAGCGCTCCTAAAACAAAAAGTTAGCGTAGAGCCCTGTGTAATAGACTTTGCAATTAAAATCATTAAGGTTTTCCTTATACCCTCTTCGAGACTTCAACTGGTGATCCCTCACTGGCTCCATCAAAGCAAATCTCCACCTATAAAACACAAATCAACAGAGTTCATCCACGAGCCTTCCCAACCGCTGCTGCAAACTCAAAACCCTGCTGAAATACCTGCTGCTGACTGCTCTCCTCAGACAGCACCTCTTCACTCTCCGGCTGCTGGAGCACATGCAGCGTCGTGTCCACGCCAGCGTAATAACCCGTTTCTACTTTACGCTTGATAGTAGAGTTCCAGTGGTTTTTGACAGCATTGTCCGTTCTGGAAAAATAAATAAATCTCCTCAACTTCACAGTACACCAGTCTATGGAAGCTCACAACTGTGAGATCAGAATTGTGATATGTGACCCTGGACCACAAAACCAGTCATAAGTAGGGGTGCTCCGATTGATCGGCTACTGATCACTATCGGCCGATAATCGCTTGGGGACGTTTGCTCGATGGTCTCTATAAAGGCCGATCTCAAAAAACCGATCTCAAGCTGATGACGCGCCTGCTGTGAGAGATTTGGCACGACATGCAACGCACCGTCTCAGTCTCTGTCCGGCGCAGGTGAAATGATTATAATGCTAAAGGTGAGGTACAATTCATATTTCTTCATTAAATAACTTATAAAGTTATTTGAAAACCTTATGTGAGATGTAATTTCACAAACAGCGTGAGTAAATCACCGTGCGCTCTGTCTCTTTCCTTCTCAAAATGCGCAAATCGTAAATGGCTTCTGCACTATAAGCGAGCTGCACGCTGCACAGTTGACACAGGAACTGTCACTTGCACAATCGAGGCAGAGTCGCGTCGTCACTAAAGTTTATAAATTGCATTTCTTTTTAATCCTTGCCCGTGTTTAAACCATTCAGCAATGCGTGCTCTACTGGAGACGGTGCTCATGCACACTCGCAGCGCACACTTAACGCCAAGTCCACACATCATGCGGTGCGTATTTTTTCTGCGCTCATCATTAACGGTGTAGCGCTCACACTACACGCGGGTGCATTCCAGGAGCGATGCGTCTGCAGCAGTGCAGAGATTGTTTCCACTGCTCACGCTGAATTAAAGTGACAGCACATTGTTTGCAGTAAATGTGAACATGGATTAACACGAAAATGTAATAACACCATAAATGCATATAATTAAAGTCTACTGTGTTTCAGTCAACACATATGGCTTTTTGGCTAGGTTTAAAGGGAAAGAGCACTTTTAAACAATTCAATAATAGATGGCACTTGTGGAGGTAGAAAAAGTTCTTTATGAACCTCAGGACTGCTTGTAATAAAGAATTAAATGCAAAAGGAAAGGCAGTAGAGCTGACTGTTTCTGTCAATGGTAAGTTTGTGATAACGTAAGAAAAGTAGTTTAAATGTTTTGCCACTTGAACACCTTAATATATAAATCTAGAAGTAAATGCAGAAGTAAAAAGCATTGAATAATGTGTTGCTTTGCTTATATTTATTGTGTTTAAACACGTCTATGAAAGATTGTATTACTGTACTGTGTAAAAAAATAAATAAATAAAAATCACAATACTGAAAAAGCATTTTCAGTGACAATGTTTGGATTTGAAATCAAAATAATGGATAAATGTTGTGTTTGTGTGAAAGCACAGGCAAGTGCTGCTTCTGCACTGCTTACGTACCGCACATGGACTGCATACACACTGCAAACGAAGTAGGCCCATGTGTGAACCTGGCGTAGAAGACCACCTCACATACAGCTCACAAAATCAGGCTTGTGCTGTGTGTGTGTGCACAATTGTTAAAAATAAAATGCACTGCGTGATCAAACATTTAGGTGAGATAAACATCTACAGGTGCATCTAGTGAACTGATAGTGAATTGGTGGGTTTTTGTTAAATGTGAGCCAAAATCATCACAATTAAAAGAACCAAAGACTTAAACTACTTCAGTCTGTGTGCACTGAATTTATTTAATACACGAGTTTCACAATTTGAGCTGAATTACTGAAATAAATGAACTTTTCCACGACATTCTAATTTATTGAGATGCACCTGTATTTTTGAAAAATGTCTAAAAAAAAAAAAATGCCCCCTCCACCCCTCAAATTAAAAAATTCCCCTCTCACAAGAGTCACCTAAGAGGGGAATCCCCCCCCCCATTTTCAAAAATAAAATTTAGGCCCTGAATAAATGTCTAAAAATCCTGATTGGAGTCTCACTATAAATAATTCTACTTGATAAAAAGAAAGCTTTAAAAAGATCGGTATCGGTGATCGGTATCGGGAGATACTGCTTTCTGTGATCAGCAATCGGTGATCGGCCTCAAAAATCCTGATCTGAGCACCCCTAGTCATAAGGGTCAATTTTTTGAAATTGAGATTGATTCGCCATCTGAAAGCTGAATAAATAGGCTTTCCATTGATGTATGGTTTGTTAGGATAGGACAATACTTGGTCGAGATACAGCTATTTGAAAATCTGGAACCTGAGGGTGCAAAAAATAAATAAATAAATAATAATAAAAAAAAATCTAAATCAAAATACTGAGAAAATTGCCTTTAAACTTGTCCAAATTAAGTTCTTAGCAATACATATTACTAATCAACAATTAGATTTTGATATATTTACAGTAGGAAATTTACAAAATATCTTTATGGAACATGATCTTTACTTAATGTCCTAATGATTTTTAGCATAAAAGAAAAAAAATCGATCATTTTGAGCCATACAATGTATTTTTGGCTATTGCTACAAATATACCTGTGCTACTTAAGACTGGTTTTGTGGTCTAGGGTCACATATATAATCTCGCAATTGTAAGAAAATGTCAGAATTGTGAGCCAAACTTTTTCCCCTCAGAACTGTACTTTATAACTTGCAATTGCAAGTTATTTCTGAGAAAAGAATTCTGAATTGCAGGATACAAACTCGCAACTGCGAGAAAAAAATTTAGGTCAGAATTGATAAGTTGCAATTAGCTTCTAATTTATTTATTTTTTTAATTCCGTGGTGGAAACAAGCCTCCATACCAATCAGACATGTGTCAGCATGTTTTAAAATATAAAATATTTTAAAATATTTTCAGCAGACACCTGCATGCCATTGTATTCAGCCGTGCTCAGTTCAGCCGATTTTGAATGCAAGAATATTGCCGAAAACAGCCCAATTATACAAAGTTTTCCTAAAAGCCAAGTAACCAACTATTTATTCAGACAATCTATCATTCCTAAAATCTACTGTGTTCACCTTCCAGGAAGCAGTTTGGCGATCTCAGCCCAGCGGTTGCCCAGCACACAGTGAGCCTTGTAGATGATGAGATCTTCCTCTGGAGTCCAGGAAGACTTCTTGACGTCTGGATTGAGGTGGTTGTGCCAGCGCTCTCTGCACTGCTTCCCAAGACGGCCCTTCAAGTGTTTGGCCACCATCGCCCACTGCTTGTTGCCGTACTTCTTCACGAGCTCAATCACCTGGACACACCACAGACTTCACACACCGTCTCACCGATACATTCTCGGACTACTCTGATTGTTCAAGATTACTGGTTAGGAAACTGCTGTACCAACTGTAAGGCCCTATGAAATCCATTAGATTTTTTTTTCCAAATTCTGTTTTTCCAGTTTGAATTTTTCGGGGAGTTTTTCCTCCCCAGTTTAAAAATTATTGGATTCCATTTTAATGGTTAAATTAAATTTTTGTAAAAAGCATACAGTTTAAAATAAATCATAGAAGAAAAATTGTGATATTCCTTGAAAAAAGTTATTTTATAATAACTTAAATAATTTTGTGTATGTGTAGTGGACAAAATGCTGCTTACACAGAAACATACAGGCTTCATATTTAAATAGTTTTTTTTTTTTTTTTTTTGCGGTTTAATTTCACAGGCACTTGTCCAATATCACAATTTTATTTAGTGTGCAGCCCTACGTTTAATTTATTCATCCAAACTTTGACAAATTGTGAAACATTCAGAATTATATAGAAATTGGAAAAACATATGTAGAATATATACCATAGAAATTGTGACTTCACATTTTATTTATTTCCATACATTTCCCAGCTGGGAAATCACACTTTTGATTAAAAGACTTTTTGGTGAAGAGTTTTTTTTTTTTTTTTTTAGCTGTTTTGTCTATACATCGTACCTTCTCATCCTCCTCTTTTGTCCAGGGCCCTTTGACGAGATCAGGATCCAAAACTTTGAACCAGCGATGCTGACACTGATGCTCTGATCGATTCTTTAAAAAACAACAACAACATCACTGTTAAAGAAGACTACCACAGAGATTTAAATGTGATTTTCACAAAACTAAACAAGGAATCTCTCATGTGAGCTTTCTGAATGTATTAAGGTAAACAGACTTACAGGTAAAAAGCCAGCGATGTATTTCCAATCATTTGGTCCAAAGTTCAGCACCAATTTTCGCAGCTTATCATCCTGGAAAATACAAAGTCAGTATTTAAATGCATTATCTTTCATTTTTGACAAATATCTTCTGGATTCCATGCAACAGTAAAACGGTGCATTTATTCTCCCAATTTTGTCAGGTTTACACAACCAAAACCTTTACACATAAAAAAAAAAAAACTACAAGCCATTGTAATCCATATGAATCGAGCATTGTTTTCTTTTGAAGATATGTTAGTTTTATATGACATATTTAATTTTATTATTTAGTCACATGAGCAATCAACACACAAACAGAGCACGTTTGAGCTTCTGTTTACCACATTTCATGTGTGCAAATCAATGTTTATGGGTCTAAATATTAGTTGCATAGGTTTGAAATGACACAAAGAGAAGCAAATTATCAGGATTATTAATTTTTTTTTTTCATGGGTGAACTATTCATTTATCTACGGAAGAGGATTAGGGCCAAGCAATAATAAAAAAAAATAAAACCATCTCGAGATTAAAGTTGTTAAATTTCGAGAAAAAAGTCATTATATTTCGAGAAAAAAAGTTGAAATAAAATGTTGAGAATAAACTCATTAAATTGAGAAACAAGTTGAGAATAAACACACTCGTGTCATGTTGATTTGATCTCGTTGTTATTCGGCGTCTGCAGTGGCGGAGGTTGGAGAGTAATGCACTGGGTTCGAGTCCGTCTTTTGCCAAACTCGCTTTTCTTCCTTTTCTCATCACATAACACATCAGAAAAGTGGAAATCAATTGCTTAACGAGTGTTTAATAATAATGTATTAATTAGGGGTAGGCAGGCTATAGGGAGGGCTTTATTGTCCCAATAAGGCAGCATCTATTTAATAATTTCAATAAATAAAATCATTGTTATTAAAATCAATGTTATTATTCCATCCTGTCACTATTTATAAGTATAAATAGCATCTAATTAGCTACTATTTACACTTATTGCAAAGATATGCTACTTTTACATAACGTAACTAGAATGGCTATTTTCACTTAGTGTAAATAGCACATATCTAAAATGCTGCTGTTGTCACAGTGTAAATAGTACATATAACTATTTTCACTATAAATAGCATCTATGACATGGGTATCCAAATACGGCCCGTGGATGAATTTCAAACGGCCCGCAGCTTGTCCATTGAAATGTATGTCCATTGAAATCATATGTGGCTCGCCAATCATAATTTACAAATCATGCAGTTTCACAATGTCAACACAAGATGACAGCACTAGATGTATCAGTAAAACGTGAGTGACAACAATTTGATTGAACTCATACGTGCTGTCATTTCTTTAGCGCACCGAAAGCGGAAGAGCACTACTCGTGAAGCGTGCTGCACGGACCTCTGCTAAAGACAGCGCAGCGCGAGCTCAGAACAAACGCGTTTACTCGCAGATCTCGATCACTGAACAGCGCTGTGAGAAGCGTTCGAGTTTGGAGCAGAGCTCTCCTATACAAACCACAGATGTCACGGTGATTTGAACTAGTTTAAAGGCAGATGAAACCGCGCTGCCATTCTCAACAACACTGATGTGGAAAACAGGAGAAACACTGTGTGATAACAATGCAGTTAGAATACTTTTTAATCCAAAAATTTATATTTACAATGGATTTACTGTAGTAACACTAAACCTACCTAATTAATACATTATTATTAATCACTCCTTAAGCAATTGATTTCCACTTTTCTGATGTGTTATGTGATGAGAAAAGGAAGAAAAGCGAGTTTGGCAAAAGACAGACTCGAACCCAGTGCATTACTCTCCAACCTCCGCCACTGCAGACGCCGAATAACGAGATCAAATCAACATGACACGAATGTGTTTATTCTCAACTTTTTCTCCAAATTTAACGACTTTTTTCTTGTAATTTAATGTTTTTTTCTCGAAATTTAATGAATTTTTTTCTTGTAATTTAACAACTTTTTTCTCATAATTTAATAAGTTTATTCTCAACATTTTATTTACTTTTTTCTCTAAATTTAATGACTTTTTTCTCGTAAATAAATGAGTTTATTCTTAACATTTTATTTTGACTTTTTTTCTCAAAATTTAACGAGTTTTTTTCTCGAAATATGACTTTATTCTCTAAATTTAACGAGTTTAATCTCAACATTTTACAACTTTAATCTCAAAATGGTTTTATTTTTTTACTATTGCTTGGCCCTAATCCTCTTCCGTATTTATCTTTCTAAATAGTGTAGAGACGGAAATTCTGGGAAACAAAAGTGAAGTTACAGGTGTGTTACATCAGCTGCTTTTTTAGTAGTTTTCGATCTTTTGTTTTAAAGTGTTTCATAATGTCAGGCAGTTTCTGCAGTGAGTTTCGATCATGAATAATCTTAAGGTTTGTGTCTACATTTCACATCACATGAGCAAAAAATAGAATTAAATACTTTTCCAGTAATATGTAATGCATAAAAACAATCACCACCACATTTCAGTAATACAAGACCTCCAGTCTGAGCAATGGCTTTGTTTATAGCACCATACCTCCTCTTGGGTCCACTTGACTTTCACTTTCCCACAATCCTTCTGATCAGCTACATCAGAGTCTGTGTCCTGACACATGGCCTCTTCCTCATCCTCACTGTTCACACACACACACACACACACACACACACACACACTTCATGTTTAGGGTTGGAGAAAACAACACTGAGTACAGATCAGCAAACTCTGGCAACAATGTGCTGATGGTGCACTGACACTGTTTACATCTGGCCTTGTGTTTGCCAGACAATGATCATTAAAACCAGATGAAAAACTCAACATTATTTAACTATATCAGTGATAATTAATACTTTCAACCCTCTCACGGATCTACAGTTGTGCTTTGTGTGATGTAAAGCATCACCTTCACATACTCTCGATCTAACTTACTAGCATAACTAGCTAATAATCTCAGTGAATGTCATCAACGTGTGTAAATGTAAATAAAAAACTGAGGTATGCATCAAATAGAAATGATTTGGATTAGTTAATAACATTTAAACACAGAGGGTCTTTAAATTCGTCAGAATAGTGTTTAAACTGAACGGGTGCCGTGAGTTTCTACTCTTTGTGTTTTTAATATTAGGCGGGGTTCAATGCATCATTCACAAACTTAATGTCACCAATCTCTACAAGCCCAAACATTATGTTGAATGCATCATATGTGATCATTTTCTTGTCCTAAAGTAAAATTCTATTATACTATTACATTAAACACAGGAGAATAATATACTTTATGTACTTACCCGCGCGCCCACCACGACATTTCCCTAAAGTTTGATCAAAATGAACCAAAAAACAGACTTTACGAGGACACTGTGCGTGCAGCATACGAACGCAAAAACATCTGTGATGTTACTGAGATGGGGGACCAAACAGAATAAAGTGTTTCATTAAAAAGCGCACATCAACCCGCCAGCTAAACAAGCACCGCTGCGCGCCCAAGTTTCTATCTCGCGCTTCTTTTTCTCAGCCATTCCCGCGAGTGACGTCAGCGGATACACGCTGCGTGCGCGTCCTCCTGAGCCCCAGGCGCAGTACGTGCGCGCTCCTGAACACTTGCAGTCTTGTGATGCATTTTTAACTTATGTGGTAAATACACACAAGCGGCAAAAATATTTTTCATGTATTTTAAAATGGCCAAAATATATAAGAAAATCTACTACTGTACTCTGAATACTTTACAGTTATTTATAAATCACTGATATTTGTTTAAAATCGAAACATACTGACCAAAACAGCTGTGCACGTGTTTATGTATGAATGTCTATGGCCCAAAATACATAGCTTAGAAAAAAAGTCATTTGAACTTTCGCCTTTTTTCGCCAATTTCAGAACTTCAGGATGTATGATCAAAGACTACATAAAGGACTTTGGTATAATTTAATTTAAGAAATCATTAAAATGGCCACTAAGTTTAATGGAAAATAGTGGTGGTGGTTTATGAAAGATTCGTTCATTTGGCGTTTTTCACTTTTTCAAAATGCTGTAGGGACCCAAGAGGAACTCATTTAATGTTTATCATAATTTATCTTTATAGCCTAGCGATTATAACGATTTCGTAATATGTTCAAAAAAAAACGTGTATATGGACGTGTTGAGATATTGTAAATATCACTAAATTTCACGAAATTATTTTGGTATCTGCTGAAGTCAGCAATATTATATTTTATTTTCCTTCACTAGACGAATTGAGCCTGAAGTTAGAGAACTACTCGTAAATGACCTAATCAAGCACAGCTATAAATGCAAGCTGAATCTAATTAACGCCATACTTTCCTAATGGATGCAGGACGTGATAGACCTGGTAAAACCCTCATATATATATATAACCTTTTAATTTGAAGCCTAACAAAATGTTTTCTAGTAAATTCTGAACACTGCTTGTTTTTCTAGAGCTGACCAGAAGCTATGAGGGCCCATCACTGTCTGATTTTGACAGAGGCTTTTGCACAGACCAGAGTCTGTCTTTATCAGCCGTTTCAGCCGATGGCTTCCTGAGGCCAAGCAAAGGCATTGTGCTGGAGTATTCAGAGCCTAACCCTGCTCTCGCACCATGTCTGAACTACTCCACAAGCCTTTTGTCCCCTTCAGTTGTCCTCAACAAGAACGTTCTCTCTCCAGGCAGCACAGCGCTCAGGAGCCCAGTGGAAGGCAAGTCCTCCACACCCTATGAGAGAGTCAGGTTTCAAAAGCCTGTCCTGGCCAGCTCGCTGGACCTGTCCTGCGTCGATTTGACGACCACACACCCTTCATGGGAAGTGTCCCTTGTGAAGGCCATAGTTGAGAGCCCAAAGTCTTGTTTGGAGTCCACATGGAGTCCTATTAACCCGTCGGCTCCTCCTGAGGTCTCACTGACGTGGTCAGGAACATCACCTCAACCCAGCGTTTCAGAGGAGCTCCAGCGCTCATGGAAGGAAATTGTCTGGCAGGGATCTCATCAGGCTTCTGCAATTCCAGATCTCAGAGAGGAACAGAGCTCATCCAACTTGGCCATTTGATCAGCACCCTATTTTAGGTGTGTATGCTTGCTAATGCTAATCCTTGAGAAACTTGAGAAAGGTTGTTCTAATATGTGTTTTTATTTTACAGGCTTCTTACTAGAGCTGTACCCATGATAGTGTAAATGTATTTATACTATAAATGTATTTATAAAATGTTTTCATCGAAAAATAAAGAGATAAAATGAATTGCATTTATTAATTTTACAGTCTACTCTGTGTTTGTGGCGAGTGTGAGCCTCACAATATACAAGGCAATAAACGTGTTTCAAAATGTGCAATTATTTCATCCTTTGTGAAAATGATGGCATAGAAATTCAGTTGATCGGCTCACATCAACCTAGAAATAAAGTCAAGCAAACTGGCAGATATTAAATGTGTACTGGAGGTCCGATGAAACCAAATGAAAAGCCAGCCTGTTGCACAGAGGTGTTCAAGGCCAGATTTGTTCCACAGTGACTTGAAACCGTGCATAATCCTGAAAGGCTACACATTGGGATCCAAATCCAGTCAATGTTTACAAATGTTCCAACAAGAGAAAAAGCTTGAATATTTATTGAAAAAAAAAAAACATTATTACAAGAAATGTAGTGAATTGTTTAAAACATATGCCTGAGAAAGATCAAATAAACCACATCTGACATTTTTCACTTGAAGAAAAGTGAATGTGGTTCTGTTGTAGTTTGAGTGTCTATACTCAAATACTATACACACACATCTCAAAAACAAGTCTTTGCTGCAAAACTCCACAGATCCATGGCCTGCCGCCTTCAGTACATGTTGAACCTTGCTTCTGTGGTGTCAATATCATGCTCCTGGAGGAAAGGGGGGAAAAGTAGCAGTTTTAGGGTAATAATCTAGCCAAATGTTGTTCAAACCACATTGATTTCTGTCCTCCGTCAAACACAAAGAGAGATTTTAGGCAGAATGTCCAAGATGCTCTTTTCCATAAAAGTGATGGTTGTTTTAGAGCTTGGCAGTATAAATTACCAACAAAGCAACATTGTACAAGTATCATAAAAGCAGCTCTTACAACTTGCGTTTCATTCTTTATTCTCTTTAGTCTTTTGATGGTCTGTGATGCACATACTAAAATGTAAGTTTACTTAAAAAGTAATGTTGTGAAGGATATAATACTACTGACTACTGTGGCAAAATAAATTACTATCCACTTCCATTGTGTGGAAAAGTGCAGCTTTGTGCCAAGTATTTCCTTTTCTTGTTTCACAGAAATGAGAAAATCATACAGGTTTGAAACCTGTGGGTGTGCAAATGATGATACGCACAATGATTTCACTACATTGATGACTAAATGAATGGTCAAATAGAAATGTTTCTGCATGTTCAACTTACTTGATTGATTTTCTTAAACTCCACCACCTGGAAGAAGACGTGTTCCAGTATGTGCTTGGCATCTCTTTTGTCCTTGTCTAACTTCCCTGTCACTCCTAAGATGTCTCCACACTTACGTACATAAAACTCCAGATCATCATCGGTACCTCAGAGAACACAGCACATCCATTACTAATCAATCAGCAACCACTCAAACAATGACAGTATTACAACTCTTTCTGAGTATTTGAACGAATGGTAGAGACTCACATTTATTTGAGAGCTGAGCCAGCCTCACTTTCTCAGAAGAAAAGGTCTCATCAAGGTCAAAAAGGTCAAGCATGGGTGGTGGAAGGTCCCTAAAGGCCGGCTGAAAGACCTGAACACGAAACAAAGCCTCAGTGAAACAGATCATCTACAAACAGACCCATCAACGAGAAGGCAATCTATTATGTATTCGTCAGGGAATAACATAGGAAAAATCAAGACAAATGATAAATAAATGATTTGACAAACCATTGAGAGCAGCAGAGATTACATATTTTTGTAGACCAAAATCCTGAAGCGAGTTAGCATGTTCCTGAACTCAATGGGTTTTGTAGTTAAATGCCTGAAATAAGGCCTGTGTTTAAAACAAGCTCAAGGTGTTTTCACTTTTCACTCTACGACAAAAAAATCTAACCCTAACCAATCAGTAATGCCTACTACTTTTAAAAAACATTTTGAAAAAGCTAGTTGCTAACAAGCAGTGTTGGGGTAACGCATTACAAGTAACACAGGTTACGTAGTCAGATTACTTTTTTCAAATAACTATTAAAGTAACGCATTACTTTTAAATTAACAAGAAAATATCTGAGTTACTTTTTCAAATAAGTAACTCAAGTTACTTTGTTTTCCTATTTATTTACTGACAACTTTCCTGTCCTCGTGTTGAGAGAAATCTGGAGTAAGTGCAGAGGCATTTTCTTCAGCCCGAGGCTTATTCATTTCACTCTTGGTGTGAGAGGGCCTTTACAGTCACCAAAAATATAACTTTTGGGATTTCTGTTTTTAAAAATAAATAAGCAAGCCCAGCTCAGGGGACAAAAAGTGACGCAAGTAACAAAATGTAACAAAGTAACAATGCATTACTTTCCATAAAAAGTAACTAAGTTAGGCAATTAGTTATTTATTTATTTTTTTTATGGAGTAACGCACTATTGTAATGCATTACTTTTAAAAGTAACTTTCTGCTAACAAGTGTCTAAATGGGACTACAGAGGTTGTCAAGGACATTAAACGGCATCACGGCAAACAGGTAAACTCATCTACTCACTAGTCGCTTCACAGTGTCTATATTCAAACTATTCTAATTTTTTTTTTAAACAAAGACTGAAGAGCTGTTGAAAGCTTCATGGTGGTAATGTTGAAGTCATGTGACCATGGTATAGTTTGTTTACAGTGTACATTTAGCTTTTTACATCTGCCATTTCAGTTGTTAAGATTATCATGCTGAACAAAACTTTTGTTGGTCACAGAGCTTATTTTCTGCAATAATCCAAAAGTCAATGGAAAAATCCTATTGGGTTTTTGTCAAGGGAGCCAGTGTGATGTGAACTTCTGGGTTGGTCTACAAAAATACACCATCACCTCAGCGCTCCACTCTGTTGGATTTGAAGAAAGCTATGTGTAATTGGTTAAAATTGCTTTTCTCCACTCATGCAGCCTTGGATACATCAGCAAGTTACATCAGAGATGGACAGAGTAAAAACATTTTGATTAAAGGGTCTGGTTACATTTTTTCCTCTGTTGTCCTACAGTAACAAATGAACTCTGGTGAGTGCTGAGCTAGCGTGTGGTTGGAAACAGACTCACAGCAGGCTGCAGCGGAGGCAGAGGTGTTTCAAACTGTGGTGTGATCAGCTGAAGAGGTTCATGTTTGACATTCAGCTGCTTGTAAGCACTAAAAAATACAGACATGACATTAGTTTTTAATTACTTCAACAGCCAAGAACACAATCTCATGTCTTTGTGACAGTGATTGTTCTACCATCTCTTGTGTTTTTAAAGCACACAGGAATAGTTTCCACATTCATGCTGAAATGTCCGACTGTGTGAAATTTCAGTAAGAACATGACACAAAATCCTCTTTAAGAAATGTTAACTGAAGGAAGTTCTTACTCCAGGACAGAGGGAAGAGAGTTTGTGTGCAGCTTTAGCAGAGACATGTCAAAGAGAGATGTGAAATCTCGCGGGTTCTCGTCTCCCTCCTGCAGACACACCCTCAGACGGTCAGACAGACTCCCTGTGTCCGGCAGCATGGTGTAGTCTGTGATCTGGGAAAAATGAAGCCAGTGTACACAGTGAAAACCAATGTCACTTCACAGCCCTGAAGCATGACCTGTGTCAGGCCAGAAGTACAATACTGTTCAAACGTCTGCAGTCAGCAAGATTTTAAAAGAAATCAGTACTTTTATTCAGCAATGATGCATTAAATTGATCGAAAGTGACAGTAAAGACATTTATAATGTTACTAAAGATCTCTATTTCAAATAAATGCTGTTTTTTTTTTTTTACTTCCTATTCTTCCAAGAATCGGACGTGTCAGGGTTTCCACAAAAAATGCTGGGCAGCATGACGGTTTTCAAGATTGATAATAATCAGAAATGTTTCTTGAGCAGCAAATCAGCATATTAGAATGATTTCTGAAGGATCAAGTGACACTGAAGACTGGAGTAATGATGCTGAAAATTCAGCTTTGATCACAGGAATAAATTACATTTTACTATATATTCACAAAACATATTTGAAATTGTAATAATATTTCACAACATCACTTTTTTTTTATTACTATATAAATAAATGCAGCTTTGGTGACCATAAGAAATTTCTTTCAAAACATAAAAAATCCAACTGAGCCCAAACGTTTGAACAACAGTGTATTTATTAAAAAAAAAAAAAAAAAAAAGATATAAAGGATGAACTAGGTTAAGCAGGTAACTAGAGTAACGGCTCACCTCTGGGTCCTCTGCATCTATCTGGTTGAGAGGAATGCTGTCGGTTGTAAGCCACTGGAAAACAACATCCTGGAACATACACATTATATTATTTTAAAATACATTAAATTCTGAAACGATAACTCAGTTATTACATTTTATGAAAGAAATGTGACTGCTGCTTGCCCAGTGTTAATATGACATCACGATCTCTGGTGGTTTTTTTTGTTTGTTTTTAATATAAATCTACATATAAAACACCCAACGCCACAATCCTGCAGATTTAAAGTTTGTGTTATGTTCATTCAGCTAAGAGGCCACACCAATCTTCTATCAGTCACACACGTGATCAGAATTCGCAGGGCAGATTTCACCAGAGGGAGTTTTGGTTCCTTGCCCCTGTCGCCTCTGGCTTGCTCAGTTGGGGACACTTAATTTTATTTCATATATACTATTTAAACTAAACTGAGCTAGACAATGACATCTCTGAATTCAATAATGAAATGCCTTTAACTGAAAATTGAGTGTTTAATCTTATTATTATACATTACTGACACTCTATCCTCCAATTTGATACTGTTAAGTGCTTTGACACAATCTGTATTGTTAAAAGTGCTATATAAATAAAGATGACTTGACTTGACCAAACTGGAACTTTGGAATGCAGTGAAATTTGCATGAGCTTGCGTTTCCTGTCTTCCACATTCGTATGCGTATACAAGAAAGTCTATGGAACGAAAAGTGTAGTGTGATGGCCCTAAGTGTTTAACGCTGCATTTCTAAGGTGTTCTTTGTAGTTAATCTGGTATCATTCTGGATGAAAGTCATATTCCAGCCTTAAACCATATTATTTCAGGAATCACCCGTGTTCACTCCACAAACAGCAGAGGCTATAGGCAAAAATTTAACGTTAGTGGTTTGAGCAATAGTAAAGCAATACTAATTCACTCCTGATCACACTTTGAACAAACCTCCAACTCTAGTGATGTTTTGCAACAGCTACTGAATACCTTACCATTATTTTACTATTCTCCTCCTTGTCCAGGTACTGGTCACTGAACATGTGACATGAGCCCAGAACGGCCAACCTGCCAGCATTCTTGATACAAACACAGACATTAGAGCACAGAAGAAAGCACAGTGAGTTTAACACAGGTACGACTCGGTCCGAGGCTCAGCTGATGATCAGAATGACTGTACACACCTTAGGCTGATGGAAGGCCAGAACGGGCCTGTTGAGCGGAAAACACACAGAGCCAGTGGACAGGACGGCCACCGCGGGCTTCATCACGTTTAATGTGGCCCCGTAAGGATATACGAATGTAAGTGCCCTGTTTAATAGTCAAATAAGAACTCATTACGCTTTCTTATGTGGAACTTAATCAGCATGGTTACACCTCAAACATTGTTAATGTTAATAACAACATAAACAGAACATTCAGCTCAAGATTACTGTGAATTATTCCCTGGATTTTCTTCATCAATCACCCCTGTGACCACTTTACCAGCGGCACGACTGATCTCCCTGAAAAAAATAAAATAAAATAAAATAAAAATCATTGAAATTCTGTACAGACTGGTTTGTTTTAATGCAATCTTTACACAAATCCAGAGAGAAACATTTGAATACACATGGGACACACAAACCTGTTCAGAACACCATTGGACACTAGTGCTTCTTTGGGATGGAAATATTTGTAATAAACGTTCCTTATTACTGCATCTGGAAACCCAGTCCAAAAAAATGATAAACTTCAGAAACACACTGAAACTTTAATATACCTCTTCCAAGATTAACACATTTAAAATGTCTAAATTCAAGTTTCTGATTTATGTAAGACACAAAATAAAGCCAAGGAGGTGTAGGCATCCTGACATCATATTGAAGAAAAACAATGACGTAATGATATAATGTGACAAGGTATATATATATAAAAAAAAAAAAAAAGTTTTGTACCTTAATAAATATGATTAAGATGTATTCAAGGTGTGAGGAAAATATTGTATTACTTTTACATCATCTGAAATTTTAGTCACTAAAGCAAAAGATTTCTCAAAAATAACATTTAAAAAAAAAAGTAAATACGACTTTAATGGAAAGTTTTATATATATATATATATATATATATAGGAGCTTGACATGTATTTTATGCTACATTTAAAAGACTAACAAAAAGAAAACAGCATTAAAGAATATTTGAAGTAACATGAAACTTTTGTTTGAAATTATGAAATACACATTATATTAAAAAAATAAATAAGACGCACCATTGTTAACCATAATGCCAAACTCTTCCAGGAGAAAGTTGATATTAGTGTCATATTTCATTTCTCCTCCTTCTCCGAGCATCACAAGCAGACCTCCACCTCTGTCCAGATACTGCTTCAGAACCTCCAACTAGCGATGACAGCAAATATACAGCGATTTAAAGCTAATCTTTTAACAGCTGTACGTTTAACTCGTCTATATTTCAGCTGCAGATTCTCACCTCAGCGGCGGTGAACTTTTCTCGAGGGCCTGCGGTGATCCATAACTTCACTCCTTGGAGTTTCTCCAAGGTCAGCTCCTCTTTGATGCTGAAGAAAATGTATAGTTTAGTAATGCACAAGTGTTTTGCTTATTTATTATATCATTTATTTGCAATGGCTATTTTAGCATGTCCGTAAATCCAAAAAATGAGTGGATAATTCACACCAAAGTGGTGTTTTGTGTTATAGATGGGCACCTCACCAGTAATGAAGTGAATAAAGCCCTTCACGCCTGTAAACATGTAAGAGATTTCACCTTTGAATCTTCCACTGTGCTCTTAATTTCTTCTGCATGGACTTGTATCCAGAGTTGGAGGTGAAGAGCTCTCGTTTGGATGCGTTGAAGATAACGATATTTCGTTGCTCCTTGTCCATGTTGGCATATGGATCACTTTACAGTATTTACAAACTCTGAAGATGATGGAGGGACAGATTACTGTCTCTAACATACAAACCACGATTCTTTCGTCGCTGTTTTCTTCTGCCACACAGGCTGATGATGTATTTCAAACTTCATTACATTATCGCCTCAATCCAGACAGAAGAGCAACAACTGCAAAATATACACAAACTGTAAATATCGTGCATCAGTCTGTCACCGTTATGAGCGGCTAAGCTAGCAAGCTAAAGCTAATAACACTCGCACACAACTGATCAAACCTGTTAACGGAGCGAATCTGACTTTATTACGTGAAGGTTATTAATGTTACTGTATATAAAAATTAAAATGCTTCTAAAAAACGAAAACGGAATAAAAGTTACCGCAGATTTCACCATGTTGTAGTGGTCGTGAGCGATGCATTGTGGGTATTTGCGGACAACACAAGCGTAACCAGGGGCGCTTCCTCCATAGCAACTCTGTTCTGCTATAGATATGTATAGATATAATACATCTATGTGCTCTACTACAGCGAGCCACAGCTGACTATTTGACAGAAATCATGTGGCTCGCCAGGTCTCTCACCTGTGTAGAAAAAAATAAAAAATAAAATATTTTATTATTTTAAATTATTTTATTATTATTATTATTTATTATTATTATTATTATTTATTTATTTATTTATTATTATTTTATTTATTTATTTTATCTAGACATCCCTAGAGTTCAGCTTTCTGCAGGAAAAAAAAAAACTAAAACAAAAAAACAACAAAATTTTTTTTTTAAAAATTCTAAAAAAAAAAAAAAAAACCCGGCCAATTACAAGATGTACAGCCTACCTAATGAAAAGTTTAAAATAATAACATATTTACAGTTGTACCTGCCAAGTGCCAAAATGCGTGTTCAGTCAGTTCTGTTCAAACCACTTACATTTCTATATTTCTATGATAACCTTAAATTAATGCACTTTGATTCAAGCATGGATTGTCTGAGAAATGCCAGGGTCTGTATTACAAAAGTCCCTTTAAGACTTTTTTAAATTCAACTATTATTTTCTCTTGTGGACTATATTATGTAAATGTATTTTATGTGAAATATCTTATTCAGGTCAGTACTAAATAAAAAATAACATGCATTTTGTGTGATCCCTCTTGTTTCGGTAAAATAATACATGGTAAAATTATTTAAAATAACAAAATAAATTTTATGGTAAAATAACATTTTGCAGATTCTGCAAGGTGTATATAAACTTCTGACTTCAACTGTATCAGCTTTGGGGGCAAATAAAACTGGGCTACCTGGTAGTGGCTGATACCTTAATAAGAAACTACAATAAAACTGAATAAATGAGTAAAGTGACAAGCATTTCAAATGTACAGTGGAAATCAAAATTAGAGATCAACCTACAATTTTCTACATTACAAGGTAACTGTTTAGTCCTATTTGAAGTTATCCTAACGAGTTTTTTAAGCACATTTCGTGAATTAATTGTATTCTGAAGCATAGTATAAAAAAAACTTAAATGAGACATTCAAAAAAGAACTCTGATTAAAATTAGAGAAAACTTACAGATACCTACAAGTTATTGGTGTTAATCTGGCACCTGGTGCTAATTTCCTTAATTATATTACAAACCATATTTAACTGGCAGCATTCCTCCAGTATTCACTGAGATTGCAAGATGGGCCGCTCTATAGTGACTGAAACTCTGCGACAGGAGGCGGTCCAGATGAAGGCCAAAGGCACGACCCTTTTAGCCACTGCAAGAGAGGGTCGTTCCAAATCTGTGAATTCTAGAATATTGAAGCTTTACAATGACAATAATTCATTCAAGTCCCCCAAAAAGGCTGGTCGTCCACATAAGACAAATGCATGAGAAGACAGGATAATGCGGAGACTCTCAGTGGGGAATCGGTTCAACACTGCAGCTGGAATTGCTCACCAGTTCAGTGCTGAACATAGTAAGGATCTGACATGGCATGTTTAAGAGAAGTTGGACTGAAAGCCCACTCTGCGGCGACTAAACCTCTCATCAGCAGAAAGAATCAAAAGGCTAGGCTCACCTTTGCGGAGGAGCATGTTGTGTAGAGTGAGGAGAACTGGTCCAAAGTTCAATTTAGTGATGAATGCAAGTTTTTATAATGTAAACATTATGTCCGGCATCAAACTGGGGAAAGACTGAAGACCAACACTACATTTCCTACTAATGTTTTACAGCTGTAACTCTCCAAAACTTTAGTTGTAATCATCTTTCGTGCAGTGGTTACTGTTCTCTAACTTTGATCACGGTGTTTTCAACAAAATTGTTTAAATACCTTGGTTATTTTGTCAAACATGTTAGCAGAACAGTGGTCTTCCTTCAGATTTTGAGTGATGAATATTAATATTTCAGAGAAAATCAAGTATTTATGGATTGTGCTCTAATTTTGATCTCATATGCCATACAGCTTGCCTCAGTGGAAAATTTACCAGCAGAAAGAATGTGATGTTCCATTTTTATAACTAAGAGATGAACTCTGTTGCCTTCATGTAATATTGGCATTGTAAAATGAACATTTCAAATGACAGAAAACAAACAAAATCAGATTTTGAAAAAGGAAATTAAAAAGTACTGTACAACAAAATCAAGATTGTTTCTTTCTACCATTTTTCTGTCTTTTTAATTAATATTTAAATCGCTGTAATCTCAAATAAACTATTTTATTCAAATACTCCAGCAACTACCAATGTGTATAAGGAAGCTTGGACAATTTCAGTTGCTAATGATGAAAGCTCTGAAACACCGGGACACAATGTTTCAGCTCAACAGCAGCTGAGAGGAAAATGTTTCTACTGGAGCACAATATACTTTAGGTGTGACATACGGAGCTGAGTGTGAGGGAAAAGCAGCAACAATCTTCAAACATATGGTCAATATCTACTCATATTTCAGGAAAGAAAACAAGCAGCAACACTGAAAACCAATTAAATGTTTATTTAATTAATACACTGGAAAAAAAAAATATCACACTGCAAGTCATGTATTAAACTTTTTGTAAAAAAAAAAAAAAAAAGGAAAAAAAAAAAAAAAAAAAAAGAGAAAATCACAAAGACAATTCAAGATGATCCAAAGCACTAACAGAAACAAAAAACTTCCAGGAAAATTATCAGCAAGAGACAGGAATGAATGACTATACAGTGAGGAAGCATTTTCATAGCCAACCACTCAACTATCACGTTGTTTACTACACAAAAGGACAGCTGCACAAGTAGTTATGCATTCTATCGAATTTAGGTTATAACATTGTTACAGCCTCCTTGAACCTCACACTAAAGCAAAAACACGAAGAGCCTTTTAAAGACGCCCCATACCAAAGACTCGAATACAACCAACGGCCTGAGCAATGCTTACAAGCACAAAAGGTTATAACGAATGATAAAAAGGAAAATAAAATCTGATTTGACATATCATGATGGGGGGAACCTCTGGTAAGCAATTTTGTTTTCATGCAATGCTGAAAACTGCACAGTAATCAATACTACACTGGGCTGCAGCCTCTTTAAGCATTTGGTGAGTGTTCAGAGGCTGTGAATGATCAATTTAACACTGAACTGTACATGACATATTCCTGCTGTGCAATCCGATCGGCGAGACACTAGTCTTGAGAGGCAGACCGAGAACGGGAACTGGACTTCGAACGTGAAGGAGAGCGAGACGCAGAGCGCTTGCCGGGCGGCTCCGACTGACGGCGGTTCTCTTTAGGGGACGGAGAACGAGAAGTGGACTTGGCCCGGTCTCCATTTCCATTCTCTCTGGGAGAAGCAGAGCGGCTTCGGGACTTCTTACTGACCGATTTTTCAATGGAGCGGCTCCTGGAATCCCTCTCAGACTTTGCTTTGGAGCGACTCTTGGAGCGAGATTTGCGTGCATCGGAGCGAGAGCGGGACTTGCGGCTGGTAGAGCGACTGCGCGACTTCTGCGTACGTGAGCGGGAACGAGACTTTGACTTCCTGGAGCGGGACTTTGTTGGGGACTTGGAGTGAGACTTTCTCCTAGACCTTGAACGGGACTTGCGACCAGACCTGGATCGAGAGCTGTGCTTGCTGCGCGACCTTGACCTGTAAGAGACAGACGCAAGCTAGTTAGAAAAGCACTTATGCTGCTTTCACGTGCTATCGGAAATACGAGCTTCCTAATTGGAAACTAGACATGAACGCCTCTCAAGTCATATTTACTACTGAGAAATTCGGAAATAATTGATACCAGAGTTTCTGAGTTGGGCGGGCCATAAACTTTAAACATGGTGGAGGGGACAACCATTGCTGCTGTAAAACCTATTCTCACAACAACTACATCTTGTCGCTAAAGCAGTGCATTTATAGGCTATACATGAACGATCATTTGTAGCATATTGTATGTTTTATTATCAGTGAAATAAGCATGTATTTGACCGAAATTCCAGGTTTATATGATTGTCAACCAATGGGATGCTACATTTTATTCTTTCTGACAACAAAGCACTTGAATACGACAAGCTCGTAATCCCAACTTCATAAGTGGGGAAATAGGAAACGTGAAGGCAGCATTAGAGCCACATTTTAACTGCACATGAAAAAGCAGCATCTTACCGAGATCTGGACCTAGAACGGCTTCGTGAACTCCTGCGGCTCCTGCTCCGAGAACGACGTCTGCTGCGAGACCTATAAAACAAAACGTCCAATTCAAGAGACCTACAGAAACTCCGGACATTTAAAAGAATAAACACAGACGTGTGCAAAAACTAAGCTAAGAACTCAAGTCCTGACCTTGATCTGCTCCCAGAGTAGGAGCGACGTCGTCTAGGCTTGTCCTCCACAAGACGTATTTTTCTTCCGTTGATATCAGTGCCATCCAACTTGTCCAAAGCTCTCTTCATATCAGAGTAGGAGCGAAACTCAATGACACCCTCATTGGTCCGTTCTTTGTGGGCGTCAGCATAGGTCACCTCTCCAGCTTGACGCATGAAGTCCTAGAGTCAAGAACAACAAGGACTCTGAATTAAAGATACAAAGGTTTCCCAAAAACAACTGCACGTAATACAAATAGACACTGATCCATTTTCATATAATTGCACTTTCAATAGGGCTGGGTAGAGGAGGAAAAAAAAAAAAAAAAAAAAACATTTCTGAATTTTTATTGATTCTCATTTTTATGAAACAACAGATTCATAAATCCCAAGAACTGATTAGTCTAGTCTGTTTTTAGTTAATGAACGGAACATTGTAGCGCACCTCCCATGCAATAAATCGCAATAAGCTTTGTTACTTTTGATATGAAACGAAGTCTCAGATTTCAAATTCTGTCCATTTTATTACAGAATTCAAACAATAAATGCTGTTTTGGCACCATTTAATGTGGAGTGACCGATCGCTGTAGCGTCTCAGTGAGATAAGCAGCAGTGCAAACTTCTCATCTCCTCCGCTTTAATAGCAATTTCAGCACAAAATAAACATGAATAAACATCCGAAGGTATGTTAAAAGAGAATTCAACTTACTGAAATTGGTACCCTGTCTCATGTAATCGCTCAATTAGCGTTTCAAAAGCGGAAAGATGTCAATATAACAGCTTGTAAACAATGTCACGTAACATCACATTTACCTCAGAAAAACATTTTCGGTGACCATAAACTCATTAGACAGCAAGAAAAATTAACTCTAGAGAGGAGCATTTTACTAAATATATGCACCATATAACATATTTGAATAAATCAGTCAAGTTATGACACCCACCATTTATATTTAAAAAAAAAAAAATGGACTGGAGTAGAAATAACTATTATTATAAAAACTTGATTGAGTAATTTAAGTGTTTACAAATCAGTTAATTTTAACCTTCAATATTAGGCTGCAGTACCAGCTGGCTGTCATTATATTATTTTACAGCATAAAGGCCTTTCCACACGGAGCGCGAAAAAGTGAAACGAATATCAGACGCGCTGGAATAAAACACATTCCTATGGATGCTTCCACATAGACCGCAAACATTCGCACACCAAAAATGCGAATTTTTTTTCGTCCAGTCCGACAAATCTTTTCAGTTTCACAAAGCGAATACACAGGCCATCCAATAAGATTTGAGCATTACATCACATGGCCAGAGCAACTGCTGTTACCCAAAAGGTCGACGCAGTTGCGCTAAAAGCTCAGAAGACTGTACTGAGCACGAGCGTAAAAACACCGAAGTAGAGGACTTTTTCCGCAAGAGAGAAGAGAGTGAATTCTGAGTTCTTATTATCGTTGGTATTTAAGAACAGACTTATTCTCACGTTCTTTATACAGAATAACATTTCTATTAATTCTCCACTGAATTGTGTGATCTGAAGAGCAGCGTCCATTCCACGAGCGCATTCACTCTAGACCTGTCAATCATGTAATCATATCTCTTGCCCTTCCATATATAAAAAAAGAAACATTTTTCTACACATGAAATATGAAAGCAACTAGACAATTATGAAGATATATTTTCTGTATATGTTTTTATGCAGCTCATGGTATGTTTTTAACAATAAAGGATGTTTATGACACATGACAAGCAGGTAGCGTTCAGTCCATTATAAAACATACGAAGAATCAAAATCTGCCTATTATAGAATCAAAATCCATTTTAGATCACAATCGTAAGTTATTACAAGCACTCGATGATTTAAAGTGGGTTTTGAGCAAAAACGTTAATAATGACTTACATTTTCAATGTAGCTTGATGCAAATTGTACATCTAATTATATTTTCAGATGTATTCTTGTAAGCATTATGGATAGTTTGTTTCTGATGAAGAACCAAAAGTTATTTATCTTAATTTAATGCTGTATATTGAGCAGCTGATGATGTAAACCATAAGAGACATATGCTACATGAAGAAAAAAAAAAAAGTGCACTGCTGGCCGGCGCCACCTAGCGTACAGGTGTGAATTAGCAGAAGGCGCTCAGTGTGAAAGCAACATTCGCAGGCGATTCACCTCGCTTTTTCGCATCCCGCTCAGTGTGGAAAGCCCTAACTTTCAATATTTTAATTTTTTGGCAACCTTTGAAAACATGAACCCAAGCTCACCTTGAGATCCTGCCAGCTGCAGCGACTGGACAGGTTCTCCACTATCAGTCGGTACTCCGTGCGAACCGGAGGTCCATATTTGTCTCTTCTGCTTCGGCTCCTGCTGCTGCTGCTGCTGCTATAACCACTACTGCCTTCAGACAAAAGCCAAGAAACAATCAGTACAGAATTAGACGCAATCCAACAAGCGCTCAAGGCAACCTCTTCAGACATCTGCATAAAGCGTAATGTTCAGGCATGAGAAAAAGAAGTCTTCCTATCCCACCCCACTGTATAGTCACACCCAAATAAACATCATAAGACCTCAGCACCACATAGTTCTGAAGGGAACGATTACTGTGGAATTATTAAAAACAAAAATCTTGACATATGACTGCACTGGATTTGTTCAATCGATCCCTCTGAAGGGGTCAAAGGTCGCATTGCTGGTCTTCACCCAACAGCTCAAGAACAGCAATGCTCTGGACGTGAACGCCGCTCCAGCGACACAAGAGGCGGCACAGGTTTTAATGTGAGCCCCAATTATAAAGACAGCAAACAAGTACACAGTACCCTCATGAAAACAAACAGAAGAGGAAAAAAAAAAAAAAATGCAAAAAAATAAAATGTAACCAGGACTACTTACATTAGATGCTGACATGTTACCGGTCTACTGACAGAACAGTGACAGCACAAGACACATAGCAAGGGAAGCCCATTGCTCTTTTTAATAAAGAAAAAGTAAAATGAAAAACTAGCGGGTAGCTACAGAAATTCGTTTAACCTGACCAATATTTCGTTCAACATAAAAACCAATGGGTTTCCTCACCATCACCCTGGTCTATTGGCAAAAGGCAGCTGTCATCATGGCTTCCGGTTAGGTCAGCCAAGGGTCAAAGGGCAAAGGTCACACACACATTGTAAGGTGAAAGCCAAGGCCAAACGGGACAGGCAGTCATCTTAGCCTCAATGGACTCGGACTCAGCCCGCACCGGACTCTTTTAAATTGAAACATCAAGGACTTTTGTTAATGTTGAATTCAGATGGAAACACAAAAATCGCATCGTCACACGTCATACTGTTTACATGCCAGTGAGGCTTCAGAAAACAACAACTGTTTACTAAATCTATTGGCTAGAATAGATTTAGAGATGGGCCAATAAAAAGTTGAAACAGCCCACTATCTGACATGTAAACATCTTTATTCACTCTCCCTAGCTTTTGAAGATTACTCAAGTTATACTGCACATTCTCATGACCCTTGGTGTTTAAAACGGGCCAAAACTACAAAAGCAGAGGCATCTTTTGAGGGATTCCCATTTAAAAAAGGTCACATTTCAAGACCAATTTCATTAAAGAACATTAGATCCCAACAGCCTTCCGTCCAGACCGCAGGTACTTCAGACTTTAACAGAGAAAAGTAGTTAGTCACTGGATGCACGTGCTACGGCTTTCAAAGGACAGTCCACTGTAAATGAAAAAACACTTATTATTCACCTCCACTTTTTCCTTGTGCCTGAGGGAGGGGAAAGAAAAGACATTGAGATGACGAAGGAGAATGTACTTACTGCGCCCGCCGCCGCCCCCATAACCCCCACCATATCCATCTCGATCCCGCCGCGGTCCTCTCGCATGCTCCACGATCACACGCTCCCCGCACAGATCTTTACCATTCAGCTCGTACACGGCATCGTCTGCGTCACGGGTGTCCTCAAACTCCACGAACCCATACCTGAAATTAAAGTGCATATTGCAGGTTAAAAAATTTTATCAAAATGAATATATAAACTCGTATGAAAATACCATATGAACCGTTAATGCAGGATTTGAAAAAGTTTTACAAGACGTGAGGGCACAAATTTAGAAGAAAAAAAAGTGACTGTTTCCTTGACAGTTCTCAAAAACCGTTTTTTTACAACATCGCGTCATATTACGTCACATAAGGGAGTCGTCTGCCGGGCTCTCCTTTGAGCGGTCATGAGTCAGTGTGTTTTCGGTAGTTATTTTTATTTCAATTTATCATCGCCATGGTAAATTATCCTGTTAGTGGAGGTTGCACAAACTCTTCAAAAAATGTGGTGGTGTGTAACTTAGTGATCACTTTACACCGGAGGATTATCATCCCGGCGATATGAGTTCCACATGGGATGCCGAAACAAGAACCTAGTGAGACTCAGTTGCACACAGCAGCTTCATTGGGAGCATGATGCTCATGGATCCGTCAGAGATGCTGCTTCACGAAAATGTCAACTGTGCACCGCAAGTCTTGTTTTTTAACATTTACTAAGTACCAAATCAGTGAACATAATTATTTAAATGAGACGAGATGTGTATAAGTTGTTAAGAACCGCAGCTAGCTTGTAACCATTAGCAATATATTTTTAAAAGCTGTGTAAAAACGTTACCGTATGAGAAGGCATAACTGGTAGGTTAACCTCAGTTTGTTAATATTATAGCCATCAAGTCTAGTTACAGCTTAGTGACATTGTTTGCAGAGTTAACTGGTCATTTTTTGTCATGTGGTGTGTTTATAAGGCTTTGGGAGTCAGTGCAAGTAATGAGGGAGTGTGAAGATCTGAAGCAGTGGAGGCCAGCTGTTATAAACCACCTCTACTGGACGGCAGCTTTCACTCCTAATGGAGATGCAGATGTGATGGAGGCCGAGTGGAAAAGCATGGTCAGCAGTGAATGTGATCTAAACATTTGCTTGCTTCTCCCAGCATATGTATCATGCCTCATGGAGTCTCTGAGAGAGGAATACTGCAGGTCACCACAGGCTCTACGAGAACGCAGCACTGTCTATCTTCCACTACACCTGCTCATCTTTCCAGATCCCTCAAGAGGATCAACAAGATCAGATCAACAGGCTGTTGGCATGTATCTAGCACAGCATTCACGATTTAACACGCGTTAACAACACATTAGTATGATACCCAGATTGAAAGATCGTTAAATGTTTTTAAATGTGTCAGATGGTATATTTTTCTTTTGGTAATATATGTTTGGTACATTTATATCTACACATACATACATACATATATATATAAAAAAGTTGAAATGTTGCGTTTTGAGTTAGTTATTAACAGTGATATGAAATAATATTTGTCATGAATTAATGCTTTATAAATAAAACTGAACTGAATTAACCATAAATGCAGATCTGCTTGATATAAATCTGATGTAAACTTCATAAATTTTTATACAGTAAAACAATTTGTGATTGTGATTATTTTTTCTTGTCACCAAAATGGGGCCATTCAAAACCTTTATACAGCCCTCCTTCCTTTATAAAGTCTTCTAATGGCTGACACAGCAGCCATTGCCTGATGTGCCTGCACAGAATGCTATAGGCCCAGCGGACAACTTGCCTGTATGCTGTCAATATTGATTGTCTTATTACAATGGCATCGAAAAGTGTGACTTAACGACTGGTAGCCGTGACCTAAATATAGGCAACTTTCTAATTGAGAAACAAAATTATTCAGATTGTTTTAATATTCAAATCTTTAAATTTACCATGTATTTATATATACACAAGTATTTAGCTCAAAGTAATAATTCATCTCTGCCCTAAACATACATGTGTCTGCTGGCCTGGAGAGCTCCATGCTCCTGTCTGATGTGGATATAGGCTATCTGTAGCACATGTATTCAGACTAGGGCTGTCAAAAAAAAAAAAAAAAAAATTCGAATTTCGAATATTCGTCGAATTTAAAATAAAAATCCACATTCGAATGCAAAACGTTGCATTCGAATTTTTGGGGTGCATCAGGCAGCCTCATCTGGCGCACGAGATGACGATGAAGATGTAGGTAGGCATCATTGCATTAATGTTTTTTTTTTTATTTTTTTTAGCCTATCTAGTTGAACCCACTGGATACATTGTTCATTTAAAATACTGCGGAAAAAGAGAACATCAATGAGGAGATTATGTTGTTTATGTCAAAACTGGAACCAAGCCGTTCACACAGAACGCATATTTATCGCATTTTCTAGAGGGACATCTATCACCGTTGCACTCATGTCTCACAAAAGAGAGTCGGATATTTAGAAAGCCATTTAAAATTATTGTAAGTTCAACTTTGTAAAAAACGTCTCAAAACTTTAAGGCGGGACGGGTCTCTCCCCATTCCACTGCATCTCATGTTTTTAAATGAAAAAAAGTAACGTTACTCTTTGTGACTGATTTTCCGTGCTTTGTATTAAACTTGTGTGCATGATGCTGTTTTGTTTCTAATTGTTTAAGCAACTTAATTATATAAGGTTAAACATTATTTTAAACATTATGCACATTTTTCAAAGATAGTCGTGTTATTTTATGCTTTGAAGAACCGTGGATTAGTAATATTTTCCTCGATGCGCCCTCTTGTGGCTTCAGGAGAGAAGCCAAAAGCTTTTTCACCCCTAACTGAAATTATGCCTTTTAAATTCGAATATAATTTTGACAGCCCTATTACATACATACATACATACATACATACATACATACATACATATATATAATAAAAACAACAAAAACATGTATGCACTGTAGCTTTTATCCAATTGATATGTCTTTGTTTGAATTGACAAGTTTTGGTAAGTAAAAAAACAAAAACAAAAAGTTAGAAAATTTTATTTATATTTTTTGTGTGTACTCACATTAATGCTTTGTTCAATATGGTTTAACTTGCATTATGCTGCTCGGTGTCAATATAAGACCAAAACGAGCACCATATTCAGTGTTGCCAGATTGGGTGGTTTTGAATTTGTGCGGGTAAAAATTGGCTTGGGCGGGAGGACAAAATTTGGGCTGGCTTTGGGTCAGTTTGGCAGTTTTCAGACATATAAATTGTATAGGCTAAATGGTTAAGAAACAAGCCCAAGTGTGCATGTACTGCATCCAATCAATCATCACGACGTTAAACGCACACTGCAGAGTCGGCTGATGCTGACAGCCACACTTATAGCCAATCACTAGGGATCAGCAGACAGACGTAATGATTTATGATTGACGGGCTTTTAGCACGATAACGGATCAGATTTTGAATGTATAGCTGAATTATGATATTTGAATGAATAACCTTATGTTCAAGTGATCACAATACCTAAATCACGGTAGAGAGTGACTCAACTCTCAAAACGTGAATTACACCTGAGGAGGGAGATGACATGAAGGCTCTAATATCACTGCAGCTCCGAAATCAGAGCACAGTTGAATAAATTAATCAAAAACGAAACTAAATATCAGGGTCTATACGATCCAGTCTTTTATCTTTAAAACAGACCAGACTGGATTACCTTCAAATCTGCTGGACTTGATTAGTTTTGACTGTGCAAAGTTCTGTAATGTTTACAATATATAGGCCTACTTCACAAAAGAGTTATTCTAGTTCTATGTGAAGTTAAAGTGCGACACTAAGGTAAGCGCATTATTGTTGTTAATTTGTTTTAATTGTCAGATTATCGTACAGTACTTATATTGGGCACTTTTTGCATTTATTTCGGCTTATTCTGTTGACATTAAAAATGCATGTTTTTTTGAGCGTATTGGTTAATTTCTTTATTGCAGTTTTAACAGTGTCAGCTTCCATATTTTAATATTCCTTTTAATGCGTTTGCCCTGATTTGATATGTTTACCTGGGAAATTTATCTAACCTTATATTTATATTATTTTGTCTTTTTTAAGGAGTTAAAAATGGCCCTTATCACCCTTGATTGACATGGCAATATTCTATCACATTATTTTGGGCGTTTTTTTGTGTAAGTGGGCGGGTTGGGCTGGAAATCATTCATCCAATCTGGCAACACAGGCCATATGGGCATCACACACGCTGCTCATTCTAGCAAATGTAGTGGTCATCCGGGTATTTCACATTCAGACACTGTGTGCACCGGTCTCATACTGCATAATGAAAAAATGACAAGACGTTATCTTAGTATGCCATTCCAAAATGAGCAACCCTCTTTTTGTACATTTATAAACACATCCAGTAAAGTGTTGAAGATATAATGTGCGCGAAACCCCAACAACGACGTTTGCGAATTTAGGTCAGCACCATTAACAAGGTGTAGTGTAGGTATTAACTGCAGTTAACCAACTTTTAAATAAACGATCGCCCTGCGGAATGAGTTACTGTGTCTCAGAATCACAGACTAATTCAAAGCTTTGATGAATATGATCTGGTCTTATGAAAGAAGCTCACGCGCTTCGCACAAACAAACCTTCCGCCATTTTGAACACGAGCCCCGACTACAGGGACACAACTAACAAGCCACCACATTAAGCTTTTAAAATACAGCCCATTACGTGCAATTTCGTAAATGCATTAAAAAATAATATATTCTCACATAAAAAGCACTGGAAATGTAAAGCGGTTGTCATCCACAAACTCACCCGTTCTTCAGATCGATCTCTAAAAGCTTCCCGTAGCCGCTGAAAAACCTCTGGATGTCCTTCTCTCGCACATGATAACTCAGCCTGCCCATGTACACTCGCGGCATCGTTAATGTTTAGTAAATAATAATCAAACACACAAACCCTCGCAGCTTTAAACGCTATCGCTCTCCGCTGAACGGCCACCTGGCGGTTATAACGGCCACTTCTCGACGTCACTTCCGGTGGGCCAAGGTCACGCAAACGCGTGACGTTTAGACACTGAATGATTGCAAACGCACAACACAACCTCATGTTGTTATGTTTATTGATAATAATTATAAATAATTAAAGTGCCTGTTTAGACTTGTGATACATTAACAGCTGGCTGTATAACAGTGGAGTTTGACATAATTCAATGCTGAATTCCATTGTTAAATATACACTCAGTTGCAAAGACATTTCCTCAGTTATGATGTACACTTTTAAACGAGATTAATCTGAATCAGTTTAGCACAAGGGACAAAAAATAAAATCGTACAGTGTTGTTATTTCATACACTGCCATATTCTAGAGCACTGCAGACACAATGCAATCTTGACATTGATTGTGTGTTGTAATAAGACAAATAAACAAAAAAGGTCTGTCTTGCAACTATTTGTAAGGCATCTCAAGAATTTGACAGTATTAGTATACTTTTTTCAGTCCTCTATAATTTACTCTGAGAAACCGTCTTCACTCGTATCACTCCCTCTTGTGCACAGGAAGCTGCGAGAACGCCGTCCTGTCTCCACAAGCGGCCCTGGACAAAGCCTCTGCTGCCTCCTGATAGGAAATAAAGGTATATTAAAACATTCACAGATCACAAGTTATTATTATCATCATATGTGACCCTGGAGCACAAAACCAGTCTTAAGTCGCTGGGGTATATTTGTAGCAATAGCCAAAAATACATTGTATGGGTCAAAATTATCCATTTTTCTTTTATGCCAAAAATCATTAGGATATTAAGATCATGTTCCATGAAGATATTTTGTAAATTTCCTATTGTAAATATATCAAAACTTAATTTTTGATTAGTAATATGTATTGCTAAGATCTTCATTTGGACAACTTTAAAGGGGATTTTCTCAGTATTTAGATTTTTTTGCACCCTCAGATTCCAGATTTTCAAATAGTTGTATCTCGGCCAAATATTGTCCTATCCTAACAAACCATACATCAATGCTTATAAGCTTATTTATTCAGCTTTCAGATGATGTAGAAATCTCAATTTCAAAATATTGACCCTTATGATTTTGTGGTCCAAGGTCATATATATTGAACTGCTGAGCAACCTAGACAAGTCATCAGGCACAGGACTGATGTATGTTCCTAAAGAACTACATAAATGGACAGAGAAGCGTCTGCTGACCTGACCATGGACTTTCGCATTCATACAGCATCCACTCGTCTGCTCTGAATGTGCTGTGAAACCACATGGCATGATCCAGCGAGGCTGAAAACTGGGCCCTGTGACTTGGGTGAGGTAACAGGGCCGTACCCAGGAAAGAGTAGTCCGATACATACGCTGCCACACAACAGTGCAGCTTCATATCACCAGGTCCTGAAATACGACACAATACACAATTCTGAAATGTTAAATAAATAACAGTTAGTTGGTCATTATCTAAAATGGATTTTTTTCAGATTCTTTCTTACAATAATGGCTGTTCATCTGATTGTATACCACTTAATACACTGAGTGAGATTTTAAGATAAGAAATTTTAAAAATTATTTAGAAAAAAGTTATAATTTTGAAAACAATTATAATTTTAAGATTGCATTCCCAATAAAATAACAACTAATATTTCAGAGCAAAATGTAACTAAAACAAATGTATAATCACAATAGGATTTTTGAAGGTTTCTGTAAAGATTTAATTAAATACCACTACTTTTTTGGCATGCAGTTTAAAAACCTTCATGAAAAAGAAGTGTGCTTAATTGTATTGCATGTGCACTTGTACGGTACTTTAAATAATTAATTGTATAAGCATATATTTGAAAATCGTCATAACTAATGTGTAATTATAAATATATTTAAATCCATAACATACAAATTATGACAGGAATTACATTGAAAATATATTCTAGTTTACCATAAAAGCTTGTCGGTACATTCATCAGTGCATTTTAACCACATTTCAAAGACAACTGATGTAATTATGAAATTACATATTAAGATATTCTTGAGCAAGGCATTGAGTAACTCTCCAAATTTTAAATAATTGCATCTGATATAAATTTAAACTATAATACACATTCTCATTTCATTCTAATTCAAAATGCAACTAAGTTCCTGAAAACAATACATTTGGTTTGCACTTAAGTATATTCTTTTGAAGTATATTATTTCCATAAAGAGTGCTATTTTTGAAAGTATGCTGAAGTGTACTTCTTTTTCACAAGGGAATCCCTGGTATTTTCTGTTTTTTCTTGACTGTGGAAACTCTGAATAATGAAAAAATAATTTGAGGTTCATCCATTTGAAAAAAAAAAACAATCTTGCAACTTAAATGTTAACCTCTCATGGCACATTAATTATATGGCACATGGCATCATTGTAAGTATTTTTTAATATAAAGAAGTGGATGGATGACATGCTCGTTATACCTATATGCCCTCTCGCTCGCACCCAGAATAATTTCTTTGGTTCCATGGCAACACGCCTATAAAAATCAGATGGGTTGACTGGCTTGATCTCTATAGGAACTTCATCAGCAAGTATTTTATTCAGACCCTGTCGCGTATTGTCTGCCAGGTTTGGATCGCTGTAAAACAAAAAGAAAATCTTGCGTAAAAGTGCAACATTTAAAACAATGCACTATGGCAAATGTGTTGTTTTGGTTGAGACCTGAGGTAGCGCTGAATGAGCTCCTCTACGGTGAGCAGTGTGTCCGGCGGCGGGACGGAGGGCATGCTGAACTGGTGCTCCAGTGGACTCGGCTGCTGCATGTGAAACGACGCCTGACAGATCAGTATGGGCTGACCGTGCTGAATAGCTTTGACAGATCGCACACAGAAACTGCGGCCATCTCGAGTCCTTTCCACCTGGTACAGCACAGGAACCTTTGGGTCCCCTGGAACACACAATGGTTGAGAAAATAAGGGAAAACCAAACTTTCTATATGCATAAGCTTAAGTGTGACCCTGGACCACAAAACCAGTCATAAATCTCAATCTTTGGAAATTGAGATTTATACATCATCTGAATAAATAAGCTTTCCATTGATGTATGCTTTGTTAGGACAGGACAATATTTGGCCGAGATACAACTATTTGAAAATCTGGAATCTGAGGGTGCAAAAAAATCTAAATATAGAGAAAAGTTGTCCAAATGAAGTTCTTACCAATGCATATTACTAATCAAAAATTCAGTATTGATATATTTACGGTAGGAAATTTACAAAATAGCTTCATGGAACATGATCTTTACTTAATATCCTAATGATTTTTGGCATAAAAGAAATTATCAATAATTTTGACCCACACAATGTATTTTTGGCTATTGCTACAAATAACCTGGTGCAACTTAAGACTGGTTTTGTGCTCCAGGGTCACATATGTAATTAAAAAATGTACCTGCTCTCACAAAGTAGCAGTGCAGTGAATGGGCATAGAGATGCTCACTGACAGAACTGGCTGCAGCTACAAGAGCCTGTCCAACAATCTGGCCCCCGAACAAGCGTTTAGTGCGAGGGACCCAGTGATGTGTCCCTCTGTGAGAAAGAAAAACATGGCACTTTTTGTTATTTTGGAAAAGCTTTCAATGCTAGCCGCTATATATATACACAAAAAGCGAAATGACTCATTCAGACTTCTGTTGTATTGTAGTGCTAATACAGTAAATCTAATAGACTCGTTGTATTTTGAAAAAGGCATTTGTTTACCTGTACAGGTCGGTGTCGAGCTTGTCTAAGTTCAAAACACTTGTAACCAGAACACTTCTGAGGTCAGCTTCTCTTGACTTAGACACATGGTTTGCTACAGTATCAGCTCGAGATTCACTACCGCGTTCAGCCATGATTACTGTATCTGTGGAGGGCGGACTCTTCCGAACCGATTCAAAACCACGAACCGATTCATTTGCGCCAAAAGGTTCACGGGGAGTACGCGTGGCTTGTCACGTTTTTTAAATGTCATAGTGAAATATTTTGGTAAATATTGCTACATATTGCTATATTGGTGCATATAAAGGAACTGATTACATTAGTAATGAGAGTAATCCTTCTGAATCTTCGAATCATTTGAACCATGATTCACTGTTTCGAACTTAATACCGCACGCTTAGGACATCTGTTGATCAAATGCATGTGGAAAGACTCATAACAATCAGCTACAATAACCTTTGTAAAATACGGTTTCCTTAAATCTTCTGCAATCTTTACATAAAGTACTGATAGATATCCATGCTAACAATCTAGCAAGGTTCTCTTAAAGTTATGAACAAGCGTTCCAGTAACTATAATAGAACATTTGTTCACAAAAACATTGTTTATACATCGTTCATGGAAGGTTTATTTATTTGTTTGTTTAATGTTTTAGTCGGACATTCATTTAACTAACGATATTTCAGGACGTTTAGAGAACATTAAAAAATAACGTTCCATTATTTGGAAAATTATAGAATGAAACATTCCCTTAATGTTTTCTACCATTCGCATAACCAAGAAAAAAAAAAAAAAACTTTTTTTTTTTTTTTTAATATTAAAAACTGGACGTTTTGAATGTTCAGCAATCTGAAATGTTTTATAACTTAATGGGAAACGTTAGCTAAAATAAATATATGTCAAAAATATGAATCTCTCTTTCCTATGTGAAAACCGCAACATTTTGCCTTGTGTATTGGTGAGAGGAGTTGAGAGAATGGCTGACTTTTGGTCTGCCAAAACATTTCTGAATCAGTATGATTTTATCGATTCTATCTTTCTTCTATGGCTTGTGAAAGTATGGCCTCTCACCATCAGACGTTTGTGTGGCTCCACTATCATAAAGAGCCCATAAGAGGGCGTCACAGGTTAATTATTCTTTAGTTCCTCTGACAAATCACTGTAACACTCTTCTCTTGAATCTGTTTCAGATAACGCTGACTGTATGAGATATGACGATTATTAATACACTTTCACCTGTAAAACCCACGAAAGACGCCATAAACATAAATAGACTACCAAAAAGACATAAACATGACTTGATGTTCGTCCACACATTACAATTACACATCACCAATGACATGTTTCATAATATATATATATATATATATATATATATATATATATATATATATATATATATATATATATATATTAATTAATAATAATAATAATAATAATAATAATAATAATAAATGCAAATGAAAACCCCGATCTTCTGCCCAGATGTGCCTCAGTGGGCTCCCATCATGATCATCATCAGACGCACGTGCACGCGCACTCGGGTCCTCCTCCTCCAGCGCTGCTGTATCTGTCAAACTGAATTACATCCATCGCCGCACGCGCGCTGCTCATATTCACGCACGCAGATTGGCTTCCTCTATTTAACCGTCTGTTCTCATCTCCATGGCCACATCAGATGGATCAGAAGATTGTGTTGTGCAGAGAGGAAGATCTCAAAGTGACCCGAGCATCCTCACAGACACGCGTGTCGTTTATGCGAACAGCGCAGGTGAGTGATACAGACCGCTATAACCGTGATTTTTCCATGGCGCAGGGATAGACGCATAAGAGCAGCTGCCGTTTATCGAGAAAACCAAACAGTATTATTGGCATGACTGGATGCATTGCTGATGTTGTTGATGAAATGCATCAGTGGCATGTAGACCGTGTTGTTCATCATCCAGTGTTCAGTGCTGGTGCTGATGCTGCTGTGACGCGCTGGGCATCCCCATGACTGATGGATGCTTTGGGTTGCACATCCTGAAATGTCCAGCATGTTTTAGTATTTAGACTTTAAAAGCAGCATGTTCGTCCATTCTTTGTTACCTTCAGTGTCCTCTGCATTTGCCCAGCAGCACACGTTACTAATTACAGATGTGAATCACTGTCTTTTACTGACCTTTAGTTGCATTGAGTAATATGCACTAGACTGTGATTCATCCTGCTGCTGGAAGGATGACCGAATGAAGGATGAGCCTTCATTACTTCAAGTTCTAGTTAAGTGTTTGTAATGGCTTCATTAGAGGGGATAAATACAATTAGCTGAGACAGGCCTAATCTATCACAAAGATCCTTTCCAATCGTACAGTTGTTAAGTGCCAAAATACTCATTTTCGTTAGTATGTGAGAAAGCAGCTCTCAGCAGTTGTTGCTTCTGACTGGTTCTGAATGAATGCAGAGTTTGTTGTTCTGTAGTGGTGAAAATGCATTTGTATCTGCCGCGATATACATTTACTCAGTTATGTTTATCTCTGAGATTTGTGATATTTTGAAACGCACTTCTGCATCACTTTCCATTAAGATGTGACTCCCTCATCCTGGAAGGCTAATGTGGGATTAGTGATTGTAATGTGTTAAAAGCTCTTTGTTTGGACACAGACAGGTGGTGAACGTTTATCCTTGGATTTGGAGCTAATCACACCAGCCCAGTGACATATCAGCGGCATAATACATGTTTACATAGTTGCTTACTTAACTGAGCAAACTGATGCAGGCTTTCCCAAATGATGTGGTGTGTTAGTGCACTGGATACTGCGGTATAATCAGCGTATGTAGCTAGCTACTAGTCAAAACCTTATTTATATCCTCCTGTAACTAATACAGGTATGTTTGTTAGAGGGCGTCTTGTTGCTTTTGGTTTATTATGTGAAGCTGATGTAACTTAACCATTGTTGGGGAAAGTCTTTTAAAAGTAATGCATTACAATATTGCATTACTCCATAAAAAAAGTAACTAATTGCATTACTTGGTTACTTTTTATGGAAAGTTATGCATTAGGTGACTTTTCCATTACTTTTTGTCACTTGAGCTGGGCTTGATTATTTATTTTTAATAACAAAAAAATTAAAAATAAAAAAAATTCTCTCAACATGGGGACAGGAGACAGTGAATAAATGTAACTTGCATTACTTGTTTGAAAAAGTAACTCAGATATTTCATTGTAAATTTAAAAGTAATGCACTACTTTACTAGTTACTTGAAAAAAGTGATCAACATGTATTTCATGTGGAAAGATCTAAATACTCATTTTATTGAAGTCAAAAGTATTATTCAGTACGACTGACTCAAACTGGCTACCTAAATAAGTTACACCAACAAAAGTTGTTTTTAAAAATAAAACTGCATGTTTTTACTTTTACAGTGTACAGCATGACGCTTGCCATGTTTGACAGGGAACACACATACTGTTCAATATATGCCTTGAATGCACCATGATGTGCTTGAATAATGAAAAATATAAATCTTTGAAAGATACTCAGAGTTTTATTTGACATTTAGTGGCGATGAAAAAGCAGAAATTCTGCTGTGTAATTATTTGAAAATTTCTATGTACTATTATTTTTACCCATCCTGTATTTTAGATAAACCAGCCCCTAAATGCCATGTAAAAACAAAAAGAAAAACAAACTTGGTTGGCTGGTTTACATGTCAAACAGTCTCTTCCTGTCAAAGTGGTACTTACTTGGCCTTAATAAGCTGCAAGCTATTACTAACTGACACTTCTGAGTTTCCAAGTTGGGAGAGTGTGAATGAAAAAATTTGGCAAACACAATAGATGCAGCATCTGTATTGAATGACAGTAAATTTGTTGAAATTATTATTATTCTTATTTCATTTGCAATTAAACTAGCTGAGTTACATGTACAAAATTTGATAGTATTGTACAATTATAATAGAACATATAACAATTTAATTTGCATCACTTTCATAAATTACATAAAAACATAAAAAGCAAAACACTCCTGATGCACATTCTTTATTTATTGTTTTGTAGAAGTAGAATTAAAAGATTTTAAACTTAATTTTTGGTAGAAACGGTACATCACCATCTTGCTCCGACCAAAATAACTTACAAACTCATGAATACTTCTCATAAAATATTCGTAAAACTTCCCAGCAGGGCTTGAACACACCACATGACCATACTAACAAGAATCACACATATTGGACAAGCAGCTCAATGATGCTCTATCTGTAGCACTCCAACCATTGCATTAACAGTGTTGTAGTAGAGACAAGCTCATTCAAGCCAGAGTCCAGGCCGAGCCATGAGTAGGTTGAGTCCAAGTCAAGAAAAGGATGATTCAGAGCAGATACACCAGTCAGCACAGAGCATGAAAAAATTCATCTGTAGTGACAATGAAGATACTGTCCGAATGTACTGGACAATCTGTGCTTTTTCAGATTAAGAGAAGATTTCTTCCCTTAAAAGACAGATCTGTCCATATAATCACTTCTCAGTGCACATCAGAATATTGGCAGCACGCTGAATAGCAAAATGCAACATGGCAGTGATGCCACTGGCCAAGCTTTCTCCTCTTTCACTGGTGAGAACCAAGCCTTTCATCCCTGCAGCACACCCACTGCGGCTTTGATGTCGCCTCTTGAGCCTGCACTTGAGAAACAGAGCCAAAGCCCTCATTCGAAAAGACAGAGATAAACAGATACGGTACAGGAGGAACGCTGAAAAGAGGACATGACAAGGAGAGAGCATCAGCTGTGCAGCAGATGCATGAATGTTTTGGCCACATTTACGTATTACGGTCCAAACAGACAGAGATGCTGAGCTGAACGGTCGAACAGATTGTTTAGGGTTGAAGAGGGAATCTGTCTGCGCAGATGTAGCCCACACTAGCTGACCATTGACCTCTTAGTCACACGTTCTCTCAACCAGTCGGCGCAGTATTGTTGAGTATTAAGAGCCCTTCCTCCACACTCTGGTGGGCAGCAGCAAGCCACTTCTTTCAAACTTATAGCTGTGCGTTGTTCACTGGACAGGATGTAGAGACTGACTCATCGGCTGCTGAAGCAACATTTCATACGGGCCATGAACTGTAATTTCCACTGATATTCACATGCCTCAAATTGATTATCTGGGTAATGTCATATTGTAGTGATTTGTGTATGTAATATAGAGCTGCAGGGGTGATGTATTGAAACCCAGAAATGGGTTTCATTTTAACACTTCTGATTCCATCCCCTTGAAGTCACTGAATGGGTTTTTGGTTAAAGTCTGTGGTTCACACAAGCTCAAGATACTTTCATGCTTTATTCTACGACATAAAACACCTCCCTTGTGAGTCGACCATCACTCCTGAAGAGCGAACCGGGATATTTAAATTCAGTGACCTTGTTCAGTGGCCTTCGGTTTGAATTCCTGAATTCTGAAACGAGGAATTCCTTGTTGCACATCGCAATGCAAAATGGCGGGGGAATTGTGGAGGATTTGGTGGTCAGCAGCTTTGATATTCATTACTTGACCGTCGTTACCAATAGAGTTCAATGGAACTAACGACTATAGTTAGCTAATGATGGTTTTGGGAAAGCACCCCTGCTTGTTGACGAATTGTCGTCTAAATACAGAGGCTAATGAGGGCATTAAATGTCATCACAAAGGTAAATTCTTCTACTCACAAGTTGGTTTCACAGCTTTGTGCTTATAATCGCACTTTTGCAAATTATTCTAACTCAAACTTTCAAAAATGTTTTTTTAAATAAAGACTGACAGTGTTGGGGGTAATGCATTAAAAGTAACACGAGTTACATAATCAGATTACTTTTTTCAAGCAACTAGTAAAGTAACACAGTTACTTTTTCAGATTAGTTATGCAGGTACTTCCTTCAGCCTGAAGCGTATTCATTTCACTTTTGGTGAGAAAGGGCTCTTACAGTTGCCAAAAATATAACTTTTTGGTTTGTTGTTATTAAAAAAACAAATAAGCAAGCCCAGCCCAGGTGACAAAAAGTAACACAAAAGTAACACATTACTTTCCATAAGAAGTAACTAAGTAATGTAATTAGTTACTTTTTTATGTAGTAACGCAATATTGTAATGCATTACTTTTAAAAGTAACTTTCCCCAACACTGAAGACCGAAAGATCTGTTGGAAACTTAATGGTGGGGACACTGAAGCCATGCAAAGTGTAGTTTGTTTATAGTCTACCTTTAGCTTTTTACTAATGCTGATTGTATTTAGGCTTCAAAATTAATGAAAAGTTGTGTTAATTTCTGAAGATTATCATGATAAACAAAACCTGTAAGAATCATAAACTTTTGTTGGTCACAGAGCTTAATTTCTGCAGTAATCTAAAAGTCAGTGGAAAAATTCAATTGAGTTTTGTCGAGGGAATCAGGGTGATGCTGACATCCACATAGCAACACACTAAAACACACAGAAGACCTTGGGAAAACCACACAGCAAACCCCTGGTGAACATTTTAGCACTGTAGAGGAAACTTTTTGCATGAACAGGCACCACTCATGTTTTCTTCAGAAAGTGTAAAAATCTGACATTTTTTCTCCATACTGATCTTAGACCAGTTTAACCCCATTTGGTTTTTGCAAATGGTTGGTGTTTGGGATGGGGAAGCTTGTCACAGATCAGTGTGAGGCTTTGGAGATCAGTCTCTTTGTCCTCAGAGTCGATCCAGGGTGTCTTGAGCTGGATTAGCCTCCTCCTCTAATCGTCAGGAACCTATTGGATCAGTTTTGCGTGTACATCAAAGACTACCCCACTTTTTACCCATGATTCTCCCTTATTTTCATTGAATAAGAGTCTTAAATGTTCCAGTTTTTTAGACTATTAGATTAAGGACCCCCCCCCCACCACCTAGTTTGTATTCATGTTTTATTAATCAGCCATCTATTTTTAGCCAGTGTAGGATTCTTGCAGTGAATATTCAGAGCAGTGATTAATCCAGAGCATGCAGAAGGAGCTCTTCAAAGAGGTTGAGGACGACACCCATGCCAGAGCTCCATTTCCTTCAAACCGTCTGAAAGTATAATCAAATCAGCACAAACTATTAAATATTGAACATGCAAGGGAGAGGGAATTGTGAATGAGCTGCATTCTAATTCTGCTGAAGTCTGAGGATCTTTCTGTGGAGTTCTGCATGCACACAGATTTTATGTGCGCCTGACCAGCTGTTGTTTGTTACTTTTGCTTTTTCTATCATAAATGTGAACTTTGCATAATTTGCATAACACATTTCCTGGTTTTAGTGTCCATTCTGTGAATTCTGGGATGACTGGAATCACTGTGATTGAACTTCTCACAAATTAAAATGATTTTAAGCAGAGACAGGAGTGAGTTAGAAATCTTGAGTGCAGTTATAATAGTGCATGGGTAGGATGTTAATGGGAATCATAAGAAATTAAACAAATGTGCTTCAGAGTTCCAATAACCTGATCTCAAGGGAAACATAACTATTTAGTGAGATGACAATTTCATATGAATTTGTACAATTTCCCTAAACCTAACCAATGGGACATAAGAGACATCATCCTTTATTAATCCCCAGAGCCGCTTGGAGCACTCTTTATGATGGATGGATGCACTTTAGTTTGCTTCAAAATCTTGACCACTATTCACTGCCATTATAAAGCTTGGAAGAGCCAGGATATTTTTTAATACAACTCAGATTGAAAGAAGAAAGTCATATACATGGCTTTAGGGCGAGTAAATCATGGGATAATTTTATTTTTGGGTGAACTATCCCTTTAACGATTCCTGAAACTTTTTGACTAATCAATTACAAATAACCGTTTCATTAAGATTCTTTAGGATGCTTTTGCAAATTGTTCTATGCTTCTTGCTGCATGCTTGTTGTTGTTGTTGCTGCATGCAACCAGAGAGAATAACACAATAGAAAGATTTATTTTTGGCTATTGTCTTTTTTTATTGTTTCACACAGCCTAGTATTTTATCTCTCATCTCATTCTATCCAGACTGCAAATTCACAGCTCGGCTAAATATAATTTCTATCATTTAGTAGCAGCAGGAAATAATGATGGAGCTTTAAAAAAAAAAAAAAAAGATAAGAAAATGAATCGATTCCCAACACTAGACTCTAATCCATGCATTTATTTATTGGGTAATTAACCATGTGCATAAACCCCTTCAGGATGTTACAAGTCATCACCCTGATCACATCCTGATCACCCTGTCTGGGTGTAAATTGTGATAATGACTTTACTGCAAGGACTCTGTATCCATTGTCCTGTATGCATTACAATTTGTTCTGATCTTTGTTCTTAAAGCTGTGTATAGGAGGCGGGACATTAATAAATGAGAGTCCTGCGACATTATTTGAGGCACGCTGGGAAGTGTCGGAAAAAGGAGGTCTAAAAAAGGCACCTGCCTGCCTGTTCCCCTGAGGACTGAGAAAATGGTGCTAAAGAGGGAGGTTAAGAGACGAGAGGCCCTGCCAAATGGATCTGCAGGAGTACAGCATTTCTACACGGCCCCTGTGGAAGCCTCAGCACTGCTGAGACAACAATTATTCGAGTTTGTTTACTCTGTGGAAAGCCGTAGAAGTCCTTAGTGCATCCCAAAACATTAGACTGTATGCTCAGACTTCTGAGGAAGAAGACCGTTCTGGTGGCTTGTGAGGGGATTACAAGCGTGTTTGGTTCTCATCCGTGTCACTGCGGTTGGTCTGTGACTAGTGTACGATGTCGAGGCAATTGTTACTTGGCCACCTGGCCGACAGCAGGGATTACGGTGTGCTGCGCTTTGGGCGAGTTCTGCCCAAGGTCAGCGATGACCCATCAGTCTCAGGCGACCTTCAGTTTCACTGTATGCGCAGAGCTTTGAGGAAAAGAGCCATAGAGAACCAGTGTTGAAATGCAGCATTAGAGCTGGGTCATTCTATACTAATTCTAAAATTTTAAAATTCAATTCTAGAAAGGATTTTTCAAAGATTATTGGAGTCTTTTTTACAAGAAAACACAATTTCAGTCTTTCTAATTTCATGTTTAAATAAATGTGTTACCTGCTGTTTCTTTGTAATTATTTGTAAAATGTATTAGACATCTCTGAGTGAAAATTGTTTCAAAAAGAAAATCCTACACCATATTGTTTGTGTGTGTGTGTAGAACTGCATGAAAATTCATTAAAATTTCACACAAAAAAAATGAAACTCGATCAATATTGTGTTAAACCTATCTGTGCTTAAAAGATCATGGTAAATATTTTTAAAGTAAATTTAGAATGTTCTTTATTCAGTGGATTATTCAAGGTTTTTCACCTAATTAAAAGTAAACTAAAATAAACAGTCACTCCACTGACAAAGTTTCTTATTAAGTCAGTTATAACTAAATCTTTCTCTTAAAAAAGTTACGTTTACTAAAATTTACCTCAACAGTCAAATGACGTTTCTCATAAAAGTCCTTTTGATATTTTTATATTACTTGTCATACATCCCTAATACTATTGATTAAATAGTTAATTGATTATATTATTCATAGTTTTATAATAGTTTTATTTATTGTTTTTCATTTCTAATTCTATTGATTCTAATCCATCCGACATCTGTGTGGTAACTATTAACTATTGTTAACTATCTTTATAGTTATCGTTCTTAGTGTGAACGAACCTTTATCTTGAGCTCATCTTTATGCTATACTCTTGAAATAAATAAAATTCAAACCAGCAGAACAGAAACATTCACAAACTGTGGTTAGCCAATACTAACCCTAAAATATTAGAATTCTAAGAAGCTTTTCAGCCCATCAAATTATTTAAATATGATCAGAAATTTTATTATTCTTTTGGTCTTCATAGAGTAAATGCATGTTGAAAGTCTGATCTTTAGGTGCAGTGTTTTGCTGCATCACACTGTGTGCTCATTCAGGGCTCTGTTCTCCACTGAGTTTGCTCTGGAACAGTTGTAATCTGTCATGCTGACAGCAGCGTTTGTAAAACTGAATACACACCCTTGTAGTCAAACTCCTATTACTGACTTCTCCAGTTCCCCTCCCACACAGTACCATGCAGAGATTTCCCTAACTTCCCAAGATGAGCCCCACGAGGGGCAGAATTATGATGTCACTGTCAGCCAATCGACTCCCAGGGCTCTGACACACCTCACTCCCATTGGACGGTTTGGATGATTGACATTGGAAGGCGGGACCTCTGCTTGAAGCTATAGCTGGAGCTTGAAAGAGAAAGTGGGAGTGTTGTTTTTGCACTGACCAGCTCGCAAAAGCAGGCTTGAGAGAGCAGAGAGATTATGAACTGTAGCCATCACTCAAGACGCTCCACACTTCATTAAATCGACATTTGCACACGCCGCCAGAGAGCAGATTAGCTCAAATGCCAACAGCTCTTGAGAAACAAGACGGCGGGAAAAAACTGGCATGTAAGGCGACTACTCTTTTCTTTGGATGCACACCAATCAGCATAAACCAAAGGATGCAAAAGAAACCAGAACAGTGGGTTATGATGGAAAAGTGGCGTGCCGATCTGTTTTATTAAAGGAATAATTCACCTTAAAATGAAAATTTGCTGAAAATGTACTCACCCTCAGGCTGTCCAAGATGTAGTTTGTTTGTTCATGGGAACAGATTTGGAGAAACTTAGCATTACAGTGAATGGGTGCCGTCAGAATGAGAGTCCAAACAGCTGATGAAAACATCACAATAATCCACAAGTCCATTAACTTCAAACCTTTGCTTTTAGGTATAATATGAGTCCTCTATCCATAATAATGCTTTCTCCAATGACAAAGTGGTCTGGTCTGAATCAGGAGAGAAATCTGCACAGATCAAACACCGTTTACAAGCTAAAACAGCTCTAAACAAATATGTGGATGGATTTTGATGTGAGAGACAACAGGAGATGGACTTTTTCACTGGAGGAAGCGTTATTATGGACCACAGGGGAAAAACAGTTAAAACCAAAGGATAAAAAGCAGCTATATAATCATTACTAGTCATGATAGCAAAGTAAATAGGCTCATCACAAGAGGGAGGAGGAAATGCTTTTGATATCTTTTGTTGTTGATGTTGAGTTGACTGTGCATCCATTCAAACTGCAGTATTCTGGCACAAATTCATCTGTCAGATAGAAGTGAGCCAAATTAGACAGATGCCAACATGGACTGATCGCCTGACATGGCCTCATCCTCAAAAGCCATGAACAAAACCATGTAAACTAAAAGAAAAGAGGAATGTTTTAGCCAAAAATGTGAAATTCTGTCATTATTTACTCACCCTCACTTTGTAAAGTACTTTATTGGGTGGAACAAAAAAAGAAATTCTTCATACTAGTCGCTCGTTGCCATGTAATGGGGACTAAAGTGTTCAAGCTCCAAAAATTGATGCAAAAGCACCCAAAAAAAGAATAAAAGTAGCCTATATGACTATATGCACTCCATTTCTTCCACAGTCATATGATGGATTGTTGTGATGAACTTGAATTTCAAGATAATTTAATCTCCAGTGAGCTGATAACCAATGCAATGACTTGGACTTGAGGACCAGATAAGTCGATTTCATGAACAAATAATACATAAAAAAATAAATAAAATAAATAATTGGACATCACTTTTGTTCTACTATCCATGAATTCATTCACTCACTTACTCATTTTAAGGGTATCTTTGTTTACAGTTTTGTTCCTGCATTGGATCCTGAATTCAAACCAGTTGTGAACCACAGAATATGCCATAAGGTCATGTGTGTTTGGGGGTTGGGTTTACTGACCTCCATAGGGAGCCCCATATGTCGTTCAATCCTATGTTTTGCTTTTTTATTTCCATGCCATGCTAATCTGAAATGGCCCTAAGGGAGTGCAATTAAGAGCCGCCATCCATGCACTCCTGACTGCTGCAAGTGTCTTTATGAATGATTCACACATTGACCTAAATGCTTGCAGAACTGAATAACACCGAAATACGCACATTGAAAAAACACGCCCACCTGATCCTCCTCAAACTGTACGACATCTTGCTATATGAGACGCCTCCTAAATAATATGTTGCCTAAATCTCTGCATGCCAATCAGAGAAAAAAAAAAATCATAATGAATGTGTTAAGCCATACAGCATAAAAATGTAAGATGTTCTGCATGTGGAACGGAGAGCTTTTCCCTCATTTTGGGCGGTAATTAGGGCAGCATGCTGATGCCCAGCAGGACGGATGTAGCTGCCGCTCACCCACACATCAAAGGAAGCGTGAGAACGAGGGATTGAGAGAAAAACAACACACTCAGAGAGGTCATGAGTCAGGACTCATCGTCAGTCCCCTGTGGTTGCGCTATAATTTAGACAACAACATATATAAGCTATATTTATGCTCTCAACTATTACCCATGTTCATTATGGATTTTCATCCTTCCAGGCAATAGCAAAATACACTCTGAACACATGACTATTTAAATGTTTTGCAGAGTAAACATTTTCAAACTCGATTACTCTTGTGAAAAAGAAGTACACTACTGCATACTTTTAAAAAGATTATTTATTATGGAAATAATCTACTTTAAAAGAATACGCTTAAGTGCAAGCTGAATGTATTGTTTTTGGACACTTAATTGAATGTTATTTACATTTAAATGAAAATGTATCAGTTGAATTTTATATTAATTGCAATTAATAAGAGTGTTTTTTTAAGACTAAGTGCGTCTTTATATATAAATTCATAATTATATTGTCTTTGAAATATGGTTAAAGTGTACTGCTGAATGTATTCACAAGCAATGATGGTAAACTACAATATACTTCAATGTCATTTCTAATTTGTATGAAATGTATTTAAATATATTTGTAGTTAGACATTTGATGAACACATGTTGAAGCTGCAATTTAGTACATGTAAAATATATTAACTTTAAATGTAATATTGAATAACACTAGATTCTAGTGTTACAATTATAATCAAGTTCTTTACATGTAATTTATTATGTTAGTCGACACATCAAAAGAAGTGTACTTCATTAATGCAAAACAAAAGATTACTAAAACATGATTTAAAATGTATTTTAAAGTAAATCTTTTAATTTGACTTTTTACAAAGCACACCTTAAAGTGTACTTAAGCGTGTTAAGAACAACAGTCTGAAAGTGTCTCTCTTTACCTCTTATTTCAATATTATAATATTATATTATCTGCAAACACACTAAAAATGCACTACAAGTGCTAAGCTCACTTCTTTTTCACAAGTGTATGGTTGACCACTATAGTTTTTTCAAGTTGGCTGATTGATGATACAGTGGCATTATATGCATGATGTAGGCTAATGCAATTAAACTAGCATAAAAAATAAATAAATAAATAAAAATCCTTTCAATCAGTCACTAAAATATTTGAAAACAGAAATTGTGCATTGGCAAGGCTAGACTTTGGCTTCAAACCATCTACACTGGCACGGTTAATGTTGTGAATCCAGTCATTATTATTCGGTACTCTTGTTTTGGCTGTAAACAATTTTGAAAGGCAACATTTTAACCTGTTTTGGATTAGCTATTTTTGACTAGACTAGCAACAGAGACATTAAAACAAAGAGAAGGAGGATGGTTAGTATGCAAAAATAAGGGGAACTCTGTATATTCATGCAATGTGTGCATGTACAAATATGAAATCTGATTTGAAGCTTGTGACATTTATATTTTATTCTGATTGAAATAAAAATCCATGTAAATGTGGCTGTTGACTGGATCTCGAATGCATATATCACTTACATAATTCTTCATTCATCTGCACTTACATTTCTATACTCTGGATAGCTTTTTGTTTTTGTTTACAATATGATCAGTTGTCACCTGCCAGTGGTGTACATCTCAGTTGTGCTGTAATTAAATAGAAATTTCCCTATAGTTTCCTAACAAGAAACTGAGAGTAGCTATTCCTTATTTTCCTCAGTTGAGTCTGGCGACTCTTTGAGACATCCGCACATCCTCAGGGAGTGTGATTGTTCGTTTAGCTGCTGAATAGGTGCTTGCATTATGGTCTGGACTGCAGTTGTTTGCCTCACAGACTGCTTAGATTTGATTACTTTTACTGTGGTGTCAAGTAGCTACAGCGTGTTTCTTCCTAAATCCTTCTGCGGTCAAAATGTGTTGTGTGCACTTCAAGCATGCTGTGTGGAGTTTCAAAACATTCACAGAAACATAGAATGAATTATTTCCATGCCATACTTCATATGTTGTCACAATCAGGTGTTTCAGTTGTAATAACCCACCTTGAATGCATCTGTGTGTTAGTGGTTTGCTGAAGCACAGCACTGCAGTGGCATATAAAGATTTCATAAGTGCAGTTTTGTAACTCCTGTTCTCTTTCTCTGCGAGGCGTCTGTACAGCTCAGGAGAGATGGAGAGCGTTTGGCCCTGTGGAAGTGAGTGGAGTGGCTGATGCATTAGTCATTCTCATGCTCACCTCAGAGTCAGACGCGGATCGCTTTCATAGAGCTGGCTACTTTCCCAACCTGTGGCTGTTTTATCTGTCTCAGAGGAATCCCTTATTCTCTTTACCACATATGAGACGATAGAGCCTCTGCTCACTGGTGCCTTTTTATTAGCATGATTTAAGATTGTATGCTTTGAACAACCTTTTAAGATTTTTTTTTAAATGTATTATTGTAATCATATAATAAATTGATAATATAATAGAATATAATTCATTATATATCTATACATATATATATATATATATATATATATATATATATATATATATAAAATTCATATTCATTTGATCAAAAAATACAGAAATATAATTACAATTTAAATTGCTGTGATAAAAGCTGAATTTTCAGCATCATTACTCCAGTCTTCAGTGTCACATGATCCTTCAGAAATCATTCTAATATGCTGATATGCTGCTCAAGAAACATTTCTGACTATTATCAATGTTGAAAATGTCTTTACTGTAACCCTTTTGATCAATTTAATGCGTCCTTGCTGCTGAATAAAACACAAAAGAAAAAAGACACGCAAAACAAAAACAAAAACAAAACAAAAAAACCTTAAACCACAAACAGTAGTGTATCATATGTAATAATGAAATATAATAATAAGCCAAGTAATTGTTTGCTGATAACTGTTGTAATGCTGGAGTGCTACTGTATTCCCTTAAAATCCAAGATTAGTTTAATTCACAATCACTTTCCTCCCTTTATTTCCTGTCTCTATCATAAAAAAATAACAATAAGCCTCCCACTCAAAAACATTCAAGACAAACAAGCACATATGAGGCTGTTTTGCTGTAGAGTAAAGCCTGGTGAATGATGCTGGACGCTTTCAGACGTACCTATACACAAACACAAAACCTGTTCTGCTGTGCTGCATCCCTTTAATGGCAACATCTTGTGTTGAAAATTACTTCCATTGATACATTCATATGTTTCAAAAGGAATGAACTGTATATGCAAAAAGAAACAGTCACAGTCTGGCATCCTGTGTGAATCGAGGTAAATCCATGTTGATGACATTATTTAAATTGCCATGCCACACATTCTTCCATATTCATCCCTTCAGTGGCTGAGATTTCAGCATGCCTGAATTCCCAAGGCCTGAAAGACAGGAAAAAAAAAAAAAAAAAGATTAGCGGCTTGCAGCAACGAACTCAATGCTTATGCATATTTAATGCTAAATGTAAAGACTATTGCTGTTGTGTGTTTGCTGACAGTCCAAAGTGCAGTTTTAGCACTGAGAAAAATCAATCATAAAGCACTTTTCAGTTCTCTGACAGTAGATACGTTCTATTGTATAGGTCTGATGCTTTGATTTATGCCAAGTATCTACAGTACTCTGAAGTTGTTGACTCCATTCCCTTGAGTTCGACAACCACTGAAGACTTTAAAAAGCATTTATGCTGCGCCGACCGCAATCGATCATGTCTGTAATACAATATTTCTAAATATTGACTGATCTCCATTACAAGCCCTCAGAGATACTTTCTCTCTTTAATGTGGCGTTACTTACCGCTGTACTCTCTGAGGACGTTCAGACGCTATAGTTAACTTATTGTTCATATTCTTATTGGTTCTGAACAATGTGAAATCAAGAAGAGAATTTGATTCTGAGCTGCTGTCACAATAAACAAACAGATAAAGTGCTCAATCCAGTGGAGACTCGTTCCATGGGACTCCCATTATGTGGCAATTATGTGGCATTACAGATCAATGTGATGAAACATTTAAAAAATCGGACCACAACTAATCAATTTTACATCATGACCTAGTTCGTGTTGCCAATTTGTTAACAAGCCCATGAAGGCTCATGAAGAGATGGAAGCAAACAAACCTCTTGACATTTCCCTGTACGCCATCAGCCTCTCATGCTGTTATTTGCTGTAATAATGTAGCTGTGTTGGTGATGTTATGATGGTCGTTTAAAGGGACAGTTGGACAACCAAAATGAAAACTCTGTCACCATTTACTCATGCTTTTCCAAACCTGTCTTTCTCCTTCTTCTTCTGAGGTCAGATTTCTAATTTCTAGTCTTTAAAATGCCATAATCTCCATTCCTAATGATTTCTTTCTCAGCAGTATTTCAGGGAGTCATATGACATGTGTCCATCAGCAGGCTCTCAATAGCGTTAGTTAGTATGATGTAAACAAGCGATCTTGGCACTAAGGAGCTGCAGCTGACATCTGAGTGTGAAATAAAGCAATTCATTCTGAACATGCTTTCAGAATTAATCCTGTGTGACTCCAGATGTGTAATGAAAGGGAAGCTATCTGAAATGCTTTCCAAATACCCAGAGAAAGAGCCGCTGAGTGTTTACCAGTTACTTAACAGTGAACTCATGTGCCCTTGACTGCATTATGGCCTATTATGAGATGTGACATGTTAATGGGTAGTTTACATGTTATGTCCCATCTAAACCAACATTTTTCTCTTGTCTTCTTGTATAATTAAGTATTTTTAAATAATTATAATTTTTGCAAGATACACAAAGCTTTTTATGGCTTCAGAAGACTATATAGTGCACAGATGATATGGACTGCTTTTATAATGCATTTATGCAAGAATGCCACCACACATTTAATTCTATTAGCATATTATTATTACAATTTTAGCATATTCTTAAAAATTCCCCTGTAGTGCTCACAGAAGCAAAGAAAGAGTCATGAAACAACATGATGACAGTGTTTCCTTTATTATGTGAGCTGTCCCTTTGATGGCAGACTGCTTTTGTGACAACTTACCTCATAAAGTATGTCTTTTTTCATGAGCAGTAAGGTTAGAAATGTAATAGCTTTTTGTAGCCAAAACTTTAAGGAATGTGCAGAAAATATTGACTTTAAAAATGAAAGATGCCTTTACAAATATGGTAGACTGAGTACAGCTGTAACACCGTAATTATTTCTCATGTCATGCAAGTTTGAACTGTCATCATCTGTGTGCACGTTCACATTAGAATCCTCTCTGGTCATGTGAAAGATTTTCAACATGTAGGTCACATCCTTGCAAAGAATACATTTTTGTACTATTACTTTGTGAATAGTTTGTTATTCTAATCGTAATTCTATGTTGAAAGCAGAATAAAAGGCTTAAAAAATTGCTTTTACGAACTACATTGGTGCTGAGAGTTACTGTAGCGCTGCAGGAATGACTGCTTGCTTCCCATCAGTGATAAGGAATGTTTTGTTGTGTTCATGGAAGCAGGGAAGATTCAACGTCCAGCTGTCCTTGTTCTTACACTTTTTGATCGTGACACACACAGACACACTATGCCTGAAGACTCCACCGTGAGGGGTTCAGTGAAACAGCAGCGTGCTGAACTCTTGAGTGTCTGTGAGAACTTACTGAAATGACATGGAAGTGAGTTTATTATGGAACATCTATTCTGTTGATTTTGTTACAGTTTATTAGTTTTTTGTTTTTTTTGTTTTTGTTTTTGCACGAGGAAAAGAATGTATTTTTTTTCTGTCAATTACTGACTCTGAGATGTTTACTTTCCAATATGTTCTGAATTCACATTTAGGCCTGCATTATGTGCACCTAAAGCATAATTCATGCTAAATCCGACGCGTTTGAATCAAAGCAACTTGCACTATTTAGTGAGTTTTAACTAGCAATTGCAATTAAAGACCCTTCAGGCATTCACCAAGATGTTGCTTCCAAAATATCAGTACCTTGTTAGCCTACTATAGAGAAAAATGTAATTTTAATGCATTAATGCACGTGGTAGCCAAGCCATAGACTTATAAAGGGAGTTTTTTTTTCTTTTAATCAAAAGACAATAAGACAATATGCTGAAAAAAACAAAAACAAAAAAAAAAACAAACAAAAAAACAATAGAAACCATCACAGAATTTGTAATGGTTTTACTGGTTATAATGGGGCTTGTACTGGTTTTAATGGAATCTGTAGTGGACCCTGTTGGTCTCTACTGGTAATTGGTCACCTTCTACTGGTGGCTTGTTAAAACCACTAAATCCTAATGGAATATGTCCCTAAACACACTACAGAAAACAATTTTTTAATGGTTTTAATGGTTAAAAGTTGATGATTTGTAATGTTTGTAATGGTATTTGTAGTGGAAACCATTAGAATTTCTGTGATGGTTTCTGTTATTTTCTTCAGCAGGGATGTACATCACTCTATTTTAGTATTAAAATGAATTGAACCAGTGATTATTTTGATAGAAAACGCTTGCAGGACCCTACGGATGCTGTAGTAATGAATGCAGCTTCCCTACATCTGATTGACAGATAAATCACACACTCTTATTTCAGTGTGGTTGTTAATTTCATGAATATTTCAGCAAACAGTTTGCTTCGTGCATTCATTTTAAAAGCATTAATAAGTAAAAGAGAGTAGGCTAAACATTATCATTCAGCTTAACTGCGCACATGCACGTACACTTTCCTGAAGTTTTGCTTTCTCCATGCAATGTACATCTATGAATGAGCGGGGTTTTCTAGTGTATTTGCTTCTCAGGTAACATCAGTGGTATTTTTGACTTTTTTGACTTTTAGTGGGGACAGGGCTATTCCGTGCGCTCTTGCTAATTTTACTTTTGAACTTTAGAAACATTTTCAAATATTGCTGAATTGTATAGCTTATTGTATTCGTAGGCTATGTGCATACCATTGGTGAGGGGTTGGTGAGATGTGTGGGAGACCGAAGCCTTAATAAGGAGGGTGAAAAACCCAACCATTATTTCACACCTGCTTTCATGGTCAAGGGAAAGATTTGGCAGAGTCTTTTTGTACTGGTTCCTGTTGGAGAACTTCCTCTTGATTTATTTTCTCATAGTCTAATAACAGAAGAGGTCTTGTGCAGATGTTATGAAACACTCGAGCAGCATACAGAGAAAGTATGTAAAGCACCAGATCACCTTCGTAATTCAGGGAAAGCCGTGTGGGCTTCATCGCGTGGGGTTTACTCGTCAATTTTTCCATGCATATGTTTCTATATTGCGATGTATGTTTATGTTTTAACTCCAGTAGCTTCTGAGCATCCCATGATAAATTCTTCAAAACAATATCTAGAAATTATAAATAGAGGGACGCCTGTTGTGTGATGCATGCCGCTCGACTCTGATTGGCTCTCGTAGGTTTCTAGTGACTCTGCGTGGCAACAGCCTCCCCATCCACCCAGCAACCCCCGTTAGTGATGCTGCGCCTCACAGGGGCCGCGCTGCAGCATCCGGATGAGTCGTCATGGCAACGGCGCTCTGACCCTGGGTTGTGCTTTAGCTGCAGTAACTAAAAGGCTTGACCTGGATTCTGCACTGCTGGTTTAGTAAGACATGAACAGCTGACCTGCTTTACATTGTCTGGGCTCTGTCTGACAGAACCACACCGGCATCTTGGAGAAATGGAAGCTGCATTACATCCTCTGCTCTCTATAGAATCTTTACATGTGATAGCGATACAGCTGCGCTGTTATATAAATGCATGACATTAATGCAATGTTTGTTGAGCATAAAACACAGCACAGCGTTGATCTCAGCTACTGCATTCAGCATGAATAACTGTAGATAAGCATATTTTGTTATGGCTGTTTTAACAGGTTTAATGGCAGTGGAAGCTGTAGTTGAAAGAAATTTATATATATATATATATATATATATATATATATATTTTTTTTTTTTTAAGGAGAGCTTAGCTGCAAGGGGATTGTGGTCCTTTCCACCACTAATATTACAGTGACACTCTATCCCATCACCCACATGCTGCCATGCTTTACCACATACTGTGATAATATTTAGCCTCACCGGAAAGAACCGCACCACCTTTAGCATTATAAATGTGAAAATGCAATTTTATTTCCATCATTTTGATATCACAGTGTGTGATATATGATCCATTATAAGCTTTCACTAAATGAAGCATCAAATTATTGTATTGTTTATTTTACATTACTGATTACATATTTTATGGTGCCTTCTAAGGCAAGCATAGCTATTACTAACATAGTAATGCTGGAATTTATTCCGGTTGCACTTTATTTTGAGGTGTCTGTGTTACAGAGTAATTATACATTTAAGTACTGAGTAATATTAATTATAACTACATGTACTTACTATATGGTTAGGATTAGAGTTTGGCTTAGGGTTACTTGCATGTAATTATGCATAATTAATTGTTATTATAATAGTAAGTACATGTAATGTGTAACAAGGACACCTTAAAATAAAGTGTTACCTTTATTACTACTCTGCACGTTACGTTGTTAATACCAAGAATGATAACTACTGTATAATGGTAACATTCTGTTAATTGTAAGCATGTGCTGTGGTTTTGCTGTCTGCCACTTTAAATGCTTATTACAGTCAAGTGGATTTAGACTGGATGTTATTATTACTGTCATCTGCTGAAAAAATATCACTCTGAAAAGTTATTCCAATGGTATTCTTCCTCTGTGTCATTATTGCAAGCAGCATTGTAGTGCTGCGTTGTTTGATCTACCGCTCTCATAGTTTGTAGTTAGTGTGAGATGGATAAATGATGCTCCTGAGTAAATTAACTTTCAGTACATTCTATATCTGTTGTTCCATGAATGGAAAAACATTTATTCTAGAGAATAAAAGTGCCGTTTATGAACCCTAGAGTTAAGAGGAAATCCATGATTGAATCAAACATCTGGAAATGAAGCAAAAGTAGAGATCAAAATACCGAATTAGTCTTCAGATGCCATGATCTTTATTTTCAGCAATAATCTGACATTATTTTGGTCTGGATTAATTATCAGAAGTTTACTTCACCACCTGCATGACGTCATTAGCAACAGCTCTATATTGTTGAGAAAACAAGGTTTGAATGATGAATGATGAATAATGACAAAGTCACTATACAGTTTCAGTAAACATTTCTGGGTTTTGTTTCTCATACAACAACTTAACTCACTAACTGACTACCATAGCATGATGCATCGTTAGAGAAATTAACTTGCTAGTTACCTTAGTAACTTGTTGCACATTTGACAAATGCACGATTCATGTGCAAGTTCTTACATCATCCTCCAAGGACCCTTGGGTACTAGACCACATTCACAAATCACATGCACACTATGTATAGCTATACACTATATATATATATATATATATATATATATATATATATAAAGTTCTGTCATGAAACTCTAGATGGCGCAGTCCGATAGGTCTAACATAATCTGACATAATGACATCATCACATGGCACAGCCAATTGGTTCTTTTTGTATCAGCAGCCAATGAGCTCGCTGCTCAACATTCAAATACTTAGCTAGTGCTTGCTGTAGCAGTTGCAGCACGCTTCAGAACCCTTCTCCTTCCCCAGCTCCACTTGTATAGATCTGCTATGGGGTGATTTCATGTATGCTATATGGGGGTTATTTCATATGTTATTTGTACAGCAGCAGCATTTCTTACATGCTTACAGCAGCATGTTGTAGATGTATTAGCAGTAGCAAGTCTCGGTACTTGCTCTGCCTCAGCAACAGCGTAGCAGCTCTATTCCGCCAAGACCAAACACATTAACATTGTCATGTACATTACCATGCCAATCCCTCCGAGAGTTGTCATGACAGAAATATATATTGGAATGATAGATTTTGATTGTACTGCATGTTAGCTCATTATTGTGATTAACAGCATGATCGTGCTAATAAGAAACTGTGCTGCTAACAACATGTTCAAGAGCAGTAGTTCAAACCACACAACTTGGTCAGTAAAAACAAAGACTTCAGATATAAAGACAGTGCACTCATGTTACTTATGAATAGAAGAAAGTGCAATGCGCAATATGGTGGAATAGTTCCGCCTCCTGAATAAAAGAGCCAATTGCTAATCGGTAAAGTCACATCACTGCAGCTGCCATTAGAAGCTAAGGTTGCTAAAGAAACAGTCAGCATTTTGAGATGCACATGCACATTGGCTGGTCTAATTATGAGATTATGTAAGATTTTTCAATGCTATTTGAAGAAAAAACATTTAGGAGACTGCTGTTGTCAGATTTAATTGGTGATTTCAAATATGAAATCATAAGCTTACGCATAACAGCTCTAGAGAATTGGATGTTTCCCCATTCAAAGAGATAGCAGCTGTACTTGCGTGACTGAAACTGCTGCCTGAGAGGCATTTCAAAGATGGACGGAGAGTGAAATGACCTGCCTTAGGGACTTTAGTAAAACTAACTCGTGACCATAGTTAGTGATGCTTTTGGGAAACACACCTAGTTCTTCAGCTAACTTGCTAGTTCCTTTTTCCCATTGTTGCATTGTACCGGAACTATATATATATATATATATATATATATATCATGGGTCAGGGTTGGACACCCCTGATCTAATATAATGATGGGAGTACTGCACACATCTAAAGAAAGGATTGTAGTTTTAATATCCATCACTATTCCTTCTGATATAAACAGGTGTTGGTTGGTGTTGTTGTTTTTTCTTTTCGTACGGTTTTAGGTGTGACAAACAGAAGAAACAGACAGAGATAGAAGCTCTCAGCGCTGCCCACGGTTCATCTGCACTCTTCCTGAGGTGTCAGCTCTCAATCTCAGCCAGACTGTGTAGGAGCGATGCTTCTATTCCTGCTTCAGCAAGGGCTTGAGCCTCCAGCAGCGCTGCAGAGGCCTGTCGCTGCCTCATTATGCTGGACCCTGTAGCTCTCACTCAAAGGGTCTTGCAGACGCAGCCAAGTCACGTGTTTGATGGGGTTTGAGACTGACTAATCTGCTAGGTCTGCTAGGTTGACGTATGGAAGTCGGTGTGCATTTGGAGTTCGTCAGCTGTCAGTGAAGCGAGGAGCAGTTTGTGCCTTGATTTGCAGGACTGACTTGATTTCCGTGGGTAATTCAGGACGGCCTTTTAAAACAGTCAATTGTTTGTGTGTTGGTGTCTGCGCAGACCATGTGAGACAGACATAATGTGATGCTCTGTGTTTGTCATAGAACTGGATTCACCAGTGAATTGGACATCTGCAGAAAGTTGATGTTGATGCGGAAAGAAACCAGTGGCTCTTCATTTGAGTAATGCGCTCTTTTGCATGTGATTGAGCATAAAATAAACAAGAGATGTCAAGCTGAAATTGCCATGTCTTGATCAGTCATGTGACTAATAAGAATCAATGGCATTTGGAATATTTAGTGTCAAACTTGGTTCCATGTGTTTTCACAAAGCATGTTTGAAAATGTGCAATATTTTCTTTGGTCTCTTCCAGTGCTATTGTATGTTTTCAGAAGACTTGAAATATAATCCCTAGTAAAAAAGATATATATTTAATATGCATTTATTTCATACTAAGTATAGTTCAAATCTATTAACATATTTACTGGCATATCGCTTGAGACATACTGATATAAAAATTATAATTAAACTTTATTTGGAGCACTACTTGTGCACAGTGCACATTTCTTTATATTAAGCCCAAAATGTGTATTAATGTCACTATTGATGAGGATTGTATGATCTTTGAATAATATCAGTCTTTAAATGTAAGATATTTAAAGTGTACCTGAAGTATACTTGCAATAGTTCCACTTTAGCACAATCAGATATATTTCAGTATATCTTTAGTTGGTGTTCAGCACTACTTCCTCACAATTAAAGTGCATTAAGTATAAAATTAGCTGTTTCAATTTAGCAGACTCTAAGTATAGCAGTTTAGTATACTAAAAGTACAATTGCAGGGTATTTTTATTAAGTACATAAATATGTAAATGTATTTGTAGTATACTTAACATGAAACAAATGTATTTTAAATGTATTTATTCCACTATGCACTGCTTTTGTGGTGTTTTTATCTTGTCTTAGTCATTTTTTAATGAAAGGCAAAAGAGTAGCATAAGCATTCTTCACAGTTTCTCTTTTTGTTTTCTTTGGAAGGAAGAATATCATCAAGGTTTCGAACAACATGAGGTTGAGTAAATAACAGAACTTTTCAGATTTCAGAGTAACAGCTCCATTTCTGGTCAGTTTTTCACGTGTTTCTTCAACTTTTGAATTAAAACTAATGTTTTGCCTTCGGGGAGATGACCCATATGCTGTTCCACCTTGTTAAACAAATGGTGTTGGCCCAGCAAATGCTCACCCATGTGTCCTGAGATTCGACACAGGCCTTGTTGCTGTACTGCAGGCTCCATTCACTCCCCACGGAATATCATTGGCTCTTGCAGGCCCCTTTTGCAGCTGTTATTAACATCTGTCTCAGGTGTTCTGATGTCAGTTGGACAACACTAAATACTGGTGTGAACTGCATCCAAAATATTTAGAGATGCAGTCAGTAGCTACATTTACATGCACCCAAATAATCTCTCTTTGATCAGACTGATGTCTTGTCAGACTGAAAAGCCTTCATGTAAACAGCTCAATCGATCCAGATGAGCTCGATCCGAGTGAAATTACGATCCGATTGAAAGAAGTGGTGTAGACCTTAAATAATATAATCAACATGAAAAAAAATAAGCATGCAAATGCAGATTCAAAAATACTTCAGAAATGCACAGTTCTGTGGTGTGTGTGTTTACATTCACTTTATGTTTTATGAATATACATATATACAGTATGTTTATTTACATCTCACGCCTTATGGACTGGTCAGTGGATGAGACTGAATATCTATTAAATATTTTTTATATATCAGCTTTCTTTTTAGATATGTCATTGTGGGGAAAACAGTAATGACCAGCTCTGATTACATTATTGCGATGGTTTTCATCAGTTCTGAATACAGTTTTGCTTTTATTACGTGTAATGTAAATGTAAACCTATTTGTAAATCAGATTGAGACATTACACAGAACTTTCAGAATCTAAAATCAGATTGGTTGTAACTTGGGATAGTTCACCCAAAAATGAAAATTCTGTCATTAATTACTCACCCTCATGTAAGACCTTCGTTCATCTTCAGAACACAAATTGAGATATTTTTGATGAAATCAAAAATTTGATGAAATTTTTCTGATGACATTTTCGTAGCTCTGTAAAATTATGGTTAATTTGTGTTGCGAAGATGAACGAAGGTCTTAAGGGTTTGGAAGGACATGTTCATTTTTGGGTGAACTAACCCTTTAATATCAGGAGTGGACAGTTGTGCTTCAGGTTCAGCAGTAGCCTTCTCTGAGAGTATTTCTGCTGGTCTGTGTTTTGTTGTAGATGTGATGGATCAGCACAGAGCACTTCACTCCAGTTGTCTGGTGTCAGGGGTCCGAACTCCCCCCATCCGCCGCAACAGTAAACTGGCCAGCCTGGGACGCATCTTCAAGCCCTGGAAGTGGAGGAAAAAGAAAAATGAAAAACTGAGACAGGGCACTACAGGTGAGATAGGAAAAACTAAAAATCTAAATAATGTATAATAATTTATAAAGATGACCCTTCCATCAAATGAATGTCATTGCATCTCAGCTTTGATGCTATTACATTATATTACTGTAATTTCAGTAATAAAATTAATAGTTCCATTTCTGGATTCTGACAAGTTAATATTAAATTTATGAAAAATTATTCAAGCAACAGTGTGATTAATTGAAATATCAACAGGGGAAACTGTGGCCTCATGCCTACAGTTCAATAAACAAGAAGTCAATATTGAGTAACTTATATATTTAACACAATAGTGCACCTTACTTACAATTGTCTTTATTTGTCCACAGTGCAGATTACTTCTAAACAGAATAGTAGTGGGTTTTTTTCCCTGAATGAGTCTAAATTGGTTGAATGAATGATTCAGCGTCTCACTTATAAAGAAATCTACTGGTGTAATGTAATCTGCAAAAATCCTCACCTATAGTGCATGAACTGATCAAAAACAGACAGACAAGTAACAGGTAAAAGCTGTTTGTTTAATCAAATATGGACAATAAATGAAATTGTGTGTAATTTACTGTTTAATAAAAGCTACAAGACACTAGAGCAAAGGTTCTCAACCTTTCTGATGGTCAAAGATTGTATTTGAAAGCAGCTAATTTTCAACCTTTTTAACGTACAGAAACGAGGAGTGCCAATTTAAACGAGTTTAATTAAATATTTAGATGTTTATATAAATATTGTTTAAAATAATTTTAATTTTATTTTTAATGTATTTAAAATGTTATTTAAACATAATTTGTTTAGATTTATATACATTGTTTTATTCAATAATAATAATAATAATAATAATAATGTAAGTAATTAAATAAAATACTTATAAATTATTACAATTAATAAATTCCTCAATTACAAACATTTCAGTGACAAAATGTTTCACTGGGTTTTATTTTTGCGTTTTATTACCAATGAATTGACATGACTTTTCTGGTCATTTGTGATTACAGGGTTTTAAAAATTATTATTATTTACTCACAAATAGCAGTTTCTTCCAGATAAAATATTTTAGAGCTTGACATAACTAGAAAAATGAAGATTTATTATAAAAATGTCTGTGACTTCAGCCTTTAGTTGTTGTTGTTGTTGTTGGTTTTTTTTTTTTTCAAAATAAAGCTTGACCTTTAATTTTACTGATTATTGTTTGTTGAATGATAAAGCTCCAGTGTAAAATTTATGTTAAAAAAAATAACACTGTTAAACATTTTTAAATTATCACATGCAATAACAAATTAATTTTGACAGCACTAATTTCCATAAATGATTCTTAGTATCTGCTTGATTTAGAGGCTGAAGGACTGTAGTGTTTGTATTTGTGTTGGGAGAGATCTATATTTAACTGTATCTGATGGCATCTGCAGGGCTGGAGAGGAAAGTGCCCAGCAGGCAGAATCGTGGCGATCTTGTCAGGAAGGGCCTGGCAGAGGCTGGCATGGGTGAGAAACTGCCACATCACTCTTTTCAGCAGTGCCAAACGCTCCCGCTGTTCACCAGCAGCACTGCACATGCGTGACGTTTGGAGAGTTATGAGGCTTTTATGAGAGCGTGATGACAGCCGTTGAGATTGCTGGGTTTCTCCCATGCTTGCAGAGTCAGGCCTGGCGTGTGGAGGGCATCCAGATGAGGCAGGACCCCCCGCGCTGGACGAGTCTGACGCAGAGGAGCACGAGGACCAGCCCATGGCGCCGCTGGCCAGCAGCACGGAGGATCTCAGGTCTGACGAGGACAATCTGTCCGCAGGTCAGGACCCTTCAGCGTGTGGCCTTCTGCAAAACAGAGGACTAAGAGTCAATGTGAAATGAAAATCGATGCTATTAACTTTAGTACTGTTGCAGTGTTTCTACAATAATGTTATTGTAATTTAATGATCTGGTGGGTGAACTTGACTTTCAGGCTTCACATTGTAAAAAAAATATTTTTCCAAAATAAAACAAAAATTATTGGAGAATGTTTTACAAGAAAATACTTCAGTCTTTCTACTTCAAAATTTCACATTTAATTAAATGTGTCACTTGCTGTTTCTTTGTAATTATTTGTGAAATTTGTTAGCAGTTTCTGAGAGAAAATTATTTTAAAGTAAATAATATACCATTTTTTTTCAGTGAAATCCAGGTCAAAAAGCCAAAAGCCAAAAGAAAGGAGTAGATACCCCACTGCAAACTCACATTAATGGACAACAACCATTTCTGCCTGATTTCTTTCTTTCTTTCGTTCTTTCTTTACTTACTGACTTATTTATTTATTCTGTTTATTATTCCAATATTCTGTTTCAGGAATATGACTCATTAGGGAAGCAAAATACCTTGCACGTCATTTTGATACTGACACTGAAAAAATGAGTGTATAAACAGTTTTTATTTAGAAATGGCTAGAAACAGTCACAAAGAAATGGCAAGTAACCATGGGCGTCGGAAGCAAAATAAATGTGGGTGGGTCCTCCCCCAGAAAAAAAATTGCTTGAGTATATGCCATTCTGTAGTCTGGTGCCTTTTAATTAACGGAGTGTCTATTTACACAAAGTGCAGATAGGCCGCCTTGTTGGCAGAGGCTATTTACATTACCTCTGCCCACTAACGTCACAACATTACAAAAGAGGACAGCTACATAACATTTGCAGTGGCATAAGTGATAAAGTGCGTAGCGGGGTGTTTTTGACCCGAGTTCGAGACCGCCTTTTGGCGAAATCGTTCTTCTCCCTTTTCACATCTCATATCACACCGGAAAGGCATTTGTTTTCAATAAAAATAAAAATTAAAAATAGCAAAGTAAAGTTGAAATAAAGTATTATGGCGTTATTTTACTGCCAAATGTCGAGAGCGCATTTTTGTAGCGCGAAAGTAGATTAATATAATGCGCGAGCGCGAATCTCCCCGCTCGCGCGCGGATTTCCTTTGCTCTCGCACAAAACCGGACGCGCGCTCTCGGATATACGCTGCTCTCGCGCAGAGAGAGTGCGCGCACTTAAAACATGTCTCTCCTCTCGCTCAAAGTGTGCGTGTGCGCGCTCAAACTTTGTCCTGTGCACTCGCAAATCTCTCCGTGCTCTTGCACTAGATATTAATTCTTTTCACACCTGGATTAAACGTCAAAAGTTATCAAGCAATCAGATTTTTCTACGACTGACCCGATGAAAATACTAGGTCTACGTGAAGAGGGAACTGATCCTGGAATTGCTTTACAATTTAATAATATTTAGTCATAATATTTAGTCATGGATGATTTAAAAAAAAAAAAAAAAAAAAAAACTGTTTGTCTAATCGTTTGGTCAAACCCCTCTGAGCGATTTATCTAAACAAACAAACAAAAAAGTATACTATTCTTAAAGTTCATGTGGCCATACATATATTGTGTACTTATATATATGAAGATTAATTCTTTTCGCACCTGAATTAAACGTTGTCAAAAGTTGTCATTATGCACTTTTAAAAAATATCTTGAAACAGATTTCTTCATTAGGGCCTTTCCTTGATTTTTTTATTTATTTATTTTTTTATTATTGTTGCATTTTTGTTTTAACACACTGGTTATTGTAGGCTACTTTGTTTTACTTGATCTCTTTTATGTTTGTATTTTGTTCTTTTCTGTGAAATATTTTGACAATCAAAGAAGGATCTTTAATTTCTTTACAGTTTAATAATATTTAGCAATGTTAATCAAATGTATATTTGGCTAGAAATTAGGTGCTTGGATGATTTGCACATATAAATAACCTCTGTCCAACTACAGTTGGTCAAACCCCTCGATTTATCTAAAAACAGCTCATGGCTCTAAAGACTTCATATAAAAGGTCAGTGTTATGTCATATTATGTCAGATACCTTAACTGAATTTAAAATCATTGCAATAAATTCTCAGTTGTTGGCAATAATAAGTAACAGTTCCTATCAAATAACATCAAATGCAAAAATAGTTGTAAACGATGATATCCTAACATACTAAATGCTCTTATAGAATCAAAATTTATTGGGAGTTTTTTTTTATTTATCTATTTATTTTTTTAAAATCCAGTGTTTGGTTTCAGTTCTGATTTTAGTTAGATTTTGTTTTCATGAAAACTCACTTCATATTAGCAACACATTCAATGGCACTCTCCTCTAAAACAGTGAATATACAGTTATATGACAGTTATAGGTAATGACACTGTCTGCAAATGCATTAAACCCATAGAATATAATGTAGTGATGTTATGACAAATATGATAAATTCATTATAGTGTTATATTTGGTCTCCACATCTTAAGAAGGCTATTTAGGGAATAGTGCATCTGACCCTAGTTCTGTCTTAAATCAGAAGATTATATATATATATATACATGTATGGCCACATGAACTTTAAGAATCGTATACTTTTTTGTTTGTTTGTTTAGATAAATAGCTCAGAAGGGTTTGACCAAACGATTAGACAGTTTTTTTTTTTTTTTTTTTTTTTTTTTTAATAAATCATCCAATCACCCGATTCCTAACCATTTCTAATATACATTTGATATGACTAAATATTATTAAATTGTAAAGAAATTCCAGGATCAGTTCCCTCTTCACGTAGGCCTAGTATTTTCATCGGGTCAGTCGTAGAAAAATCTGATTGCTTGATAACTTTTGACGTTTAATCCAGGTGTGAAAAGAATTAATATCTAGCGCAAGAGCACGGAGAGATTTGCGAGTGCACAGGACAAAGATTGAGCGCGCACACGCACACTTTGAGCGAGAGGAGAGACACGTTTTAAGTGCGCGCACTCTCTCTGCGCGAGAACAGCGTATATCCGAGAGCGCGCGTCCGGTTTTGTGCGAGAGCAAAGGAAATCCGCGCGCGAGCGGGGAGATTCGCGCTCGCGCATTATATTAATCTACTTTCGCGCTACAAAAATGCGCTCTCCACATTTGGCAGTAAAATAACTCCATAAGTATCGGGTAAGGTTAGGTGTATCTGAGCAGCAGATAGCTATGCTAAGATGCTTTGTTTACTTTCATACCTGCAAACACAGAAGAGGTCAAAAAGGTGACAGTTCGGAACATGACCCTCTTTTGAGAATTTAAATGAAGCGTTCTGGTGCACTCTGACAACAAAATAAAGGAAAAAGACAACATATGCTTCATGTAAAAAAAGCACATTACTTTTTGGACAGTGCAACTCTCTTGTCATTGGTGTTCATACTTCTCTTTGTGACCAATGGAGTAACTTATTTTAGCAAATTTTAATGTTCACATTAGAGTATGCAAACTATCAACAAACTCCATCATTTCACTGAAGAGAAAACGGCATCTGAAGTGACATTAGATGTATTTACACAGACTGTTTGATGAAGCTGAGGTGCTATGCATTTACACCACAAAATTTCAAATGCATAAATAATTTTATAAGATTAATGCTTGAAATATTTCTGAACATACAAGTTAAAAATGTTGGGAAAAAATGCAATACTTTTAAATATGAAACCAAACCACCAATAGATGACGGTAAATGACTGTTTTAATGAGCGAGTCATTTTGAGCGATTCATTCAGAATCGAAAGGGTCACTGAATCATTGACTCACTTGATTCGTTCAAAAACTTGGATTCATTCAGTATGGAAACACTGCTGTGTGTAGCTTGGAGACACAAAACATTTCTGCTGTGGCTTTGACTGAAACATCATAAGCGAACTTGAGAAAAACAGTCAATATTGTGTTACAAATTGCGAACTTTGTGTCTGCTTCATTCACAATGAAGAACTTCCACGCCAACGATGTGAGCAGTGTGCCGTGAAAACGGACCGGCTCGATGCTCAGCTCGTGAGATGAGGTGTATTCGTCGATTTGAAGCAGCAGCGCGCAGACCGATCATTTTATGACATCAAAGTACCGCGAGAGCGCGATTCGAACGCACGCAGAGCCATCTGTTCTCTGCAGCTCTCGCGGTGCTTTGATGTCATACAGCGATCGGTCTGCGCGCTGCTGCTTCAAGAAAGCGACTTTGGTCGAACACACTTATGGTCTCACTCCAGTCTGTGAGCTATGAGCTTAACCAAGTGGAATAGATTTGAGGAAGCAGCAGTGTGGAATTCAAGGCTGTAGCTAAATGTAGTTTAATTTATTAGGGCATGTGTCATGTGGAATGGATTTGACTGACGGCGCTCTGAAAAGTGCACAGACATATTCACTGAATTAGAGACCGTAAAAGTGGGTGGGTCCAATATCATTTGTCTTAAAAAGTGGTGGGTCCTGTCCCACCCTCATACAATGGTTCCGACGCTCATGCGAAATAACACACTGAATTAAACATGAAATAAAGACAAAAACAATATTTTCTTTCAAGACATGCTCCAATAATCTTTTTTTTCCTTCTTTTTATAAAAAGTGTATTAATATATGTTAGAATTGACATGTATGCCAGTTATGCTCATTTTTGCTTTGTACTTTATATGATTTTGTAACAAGTGATGACTCATTCATATGTTGAAAATGAACAAATCTGTTGTCTTCTCTAGTGAAAAATAAACATACTAAAATGTATTTAAAATACATTTATTACATGCTAAGCATACTACAAATACATTTACATATTTATGTACTAAATAAAAATACCCTGCAGTTGTGCTTTTGGTATACTAAACTGCTATACTTAAAGTCTGCTAAATTGGAACAACTAATTTTGTGCTTAATGCACTTTAATTGTGCTGAAGTCCAACTAAAGATATACTGAAGTATATATGATTGTGCTAAAGTGGAACTACTGTATCTTGCATTTAAAGACCGATATTATTTAAAGATCATACAATCCTCATCAATAGTGACATTAAAACACATTTTAGGCTTAATATTAAGAAATGTGTGTTGTGCATAAGTATTAAGTAGTGTTCCAAATGAAGTTTAATTATAATTTTTAAGTTTTGAGCGAAATGTCAGTAAATATGTTAATAGATCTGAAGTATACTTAGTATGAAATATATGTATTTTAAAATATGACTTTTTTTTACTAGGGTTGGCAAAATGAGCAGTGCTGAATTAGCACTAGATGGCAGCACAGATTACAGAACGCTGTTTTCTGGCCTGATCTCTTTACAGCTCGAGACGCCACAGAGATGACAGAGACAGAAGGGGCACTTGGGCAAAATGGGGACGAGGAGGAGCCCTATGTAGATGCCTCGAGCAGAGGGGCCAGTGTGGGGCCCTCTGAGTGCCACCAGGAGAGAAAAGAAGAGCCGCCGCTCAGAGAAGTCCACACTCCTCCAGCCAAACTTCCTGTGAAGCTGCTTACTAGACTGGGCAGCCTCGACAGTATGTATCAATTTATCAGATAACAGTTTTCTAGATTTGTCCAGAGGAGTGCTTGTTTTAAATAATAATCAAACTTAATCATTATTTATTTATTTTTTGCTCTTGTCCATCAGGTACCCACTCTAACCTGAGCCGGCCCGCTCCAGCCACGCTGCCCAGGAACTTCACCCTGCCCAAAGATGCCCTGTGGGGCCGGATCTCCACCCCCACAGGCTCTCCTCACTTAGGCCTCATGCACCCTCAGCTGCCCCCCAGCTGCATCATCGAGGAACTGCACCGCGCGCTGGCCACCAAACACCGGCAGGACAGGTGAGACGCTCACGCGGGACAGTACTTCTGGAATAATATATCCAGCTTCTCTCATCAGTCACTAAAAGCACCATAAGTAGTTCATATGAGCAGTGTGCTATGTAGTCACATGATAGGTACATTACTGTTCAAAGTTTGGGGTCAGTAAGATATTTTAATGTTTTTCAAAATAAATCTCTGCATTTATTTGATAAAAAAATACAGAAATATCATTACAATTTAAATTAACTGTTTTCTATGTGAATATCTGTTAAACTGTCATTTATTCCTGTGATCAAAGCTGAATTTTCAGCATCACAGTGTCTTCAGTGTCATGATCCTTCAGAAATCATTCTAATATGCTGATTTGCTGCTCAAGAAACATTTCTGATTATTATCAGTGTTAAAAACTGCCCAATATTTTTGTAGAAACCGTGATACATTTTATTTTTCAGGATTCACAGATGAATAGAAAGTTCAAAAGAACAGCATTTATTTGAAATAGAAATTATAATTTGTAACATTATGTCTCTACAGTCACTTTTGGTCAATTTAATGCATCTTTGCTGAATAAAAGTATTAATGTTCTTCAGCAACAACAACAGCAACCCAAACTTTTAAACAGTAATGAATGTGTCATTATGCATTGAAAATCCATCTGTTTTTTAAAATGTAATTTATGCTTGTGGTCATTTAATGATGGCACCTTGCCATTATAAAACACATCACACCATGTTTGAGATGATTGACTGCTGACTGGTTGGATTATCACACACTTTATCACATTTATTGGTGAACTATAGTGTGACTTTTCATGTATGAACGTGGTACATTTAACTCTCAGGTGAGACAGTATTGGAAATCAAACACAGTCAGGGAGTTCAGATGCATTATCCATTTTGGTTAAACTTTATTTTAAGGTGTCCTTGTTACAGTGTAATTATGCATTTAAGTACTGAGTAATATTAATTAACTACATGCACTTACTATATGATTAGGGCTTGGTTTAGGGTTACTTGCATGTAATTATGCATAATTTATGGCTATTATAATAGTACATGTAATGTGTAACAAGGACACCTTAAAATAAAGTGTTACCTCAATTTTTCAATCAGTTTTCTCATGCACGTCTGTGCTTTTGCATAGTTTCCATGGTCAGGAGATCCGCAGCTCCCCCAGACGGCGCTCAGATGGCCGGCTGTCCCGCACCGCCAGCACTGAGAATGAGCCGAGCGAAGAGGTGCAGAACAAAAAAGAGGCCGAAGAGAACAAGGAGAACATGCGTCTGGATGAATACTGCAGCGACCAGGACAGCTGGAACGAGTCCGTCATCTCTGGTCTGTTTCTTTGTGTTGATTGTGACATCAATGTTAAATAAGAATAGTTTTTTAGATTAGCTAGTTAATAAAACAAAAATTTAAATGTCTAAAAATGACAGACTATCATTATTACTATTGCTTACAATTAAAGTTGTGATTTAAACTGAGATTTGGGATCAGTGTTTTTTTTTTTAGCATTATTTATATGATATTATAGTATTTATTAATATATTGGAATATATTTTAATTAAGTCAATATTTTCATATTTTACATTTTATTTTATAATATTTTTAGTTTTAGTGCTTTTTATGGGCATTTGTAATTTTAATTAGTATTTATATTCATACAAATTATTTATATATTCAGTATAGATAGATAGATATATATATATAATTTTTTTATATCAGTTTTAGTAATTTTAGTACTTTTTTCAAGTTTTTCATCTATTTATATTTTATTTTGTTCCATTTATTTTTTTTTTGTTGCTTAATTTTAATTACTGAAAACAATAACAACACTGTTAACAATAACAACACTGTCTGAGATTGTCTTCTGCTGTGTTTTGTGCTAAAAACTACTCACAATGTAGTAACATCCTGACAACCACCCTGGTTCAGCGGCCGTGATATTACACAAAAAAGTACCACTTCTTTTTTTTTTTTTTTTTTTGAAAATTGGTCTTTGAGTACCTGTTAATAATGTTGAAGTACTTGGATATTTTGTTGCATTCAGAATGCTCCTCATGCCAGAAATGAATAGGCTTTTCTTCTTGTAGACTTGATTTGTCAGCAACATCTGGTGTCCTACTTCTAACAGTCTGCTGTCATTACATGTGGGCCAGAGAGAGATAGAGAGAGAGACAGACTGCAAAAACAGAAGGAAAACAGGACCGAATGAAAGCCGACGGTGTCTACAGCTCTTCACTGACTCCTTCATGAATGTGTGCTTTTGAAAAAAACTGTATTTGGAGCAAAATTATTGGTCATAGTGGAAATGCTACTAAATTCTAAAGAAGTTTGACAATCAAAGTGATATACATCAAATCATATTGAATGAATGTCGTGAAAGCTGTTTGTTATAATAAAACCAAACCCCTGTGTCATGAACAAGCCTGGCACTTGTTGGTCCATTTCACCCTCATAACTGATCACATGAACATGCATTTGTGTCTGTGCAGGTACACTTCCACGACGAATAAGAAAAGAGCTTCTGGCAGTAAAGCTGCGTAACAGACCCAGTAAACAGGAGCTGGAGGACAGGAACATCTTCCCTGTGCGCAGCCATCAGGAACGCCAGGAGATCCGCCAGCAGATCGAAATGAAGCTTGCCAAGTGAGTCTGGTTATTCCTCGTCCTGTCATACTGATGCTGTGAAGGTGGATTACAGTTTTATACACATTTCATATACACTGTACTTTTCAAAAGTTTGGGTCAGTAAGATTTTTTTTAATTTTTTTTTAAAGAAATTATACTTTTATTCAGCAAGGATGCATTCATTTCATTTAAAATTTCTTCTGAACTTTCTATTCACAGAAAATATTAATCAGCACAACTGTTTTCATCATTGATAATAATCAGAAATGTTTCTTGAGCAGCAAATCAGCATATTAGAATGATTTCTGAAAGATCATGTGACACTGAAGACTGGAGTAATGATGCTGAAAATTCAGCTTTGATCACAGGAATAATAAAGCAATAAGCCCCAAGAACCCGTGGTTTACAGTGAATTTATAACAGCTAAGGCACGACGCGAAGCTGTAAATCACGGCTTCACGGGGCTTATTGCTTTTATAAAACGGTTATTCCATGTATGTAGCAAGGTTTCACAAAATAAAACAAAGCAAATAAAGTGTAATGATATTAGTAAAAACATTATTCTTCCACCAAACAATGTAGTTCCTCAGAAACAGTTGTGGTTGCAACAAAGTGGTTGCCGAGCGACACACAGATGTAAACAGGTGTATGTTTGTAGTGTAATTTACAACAGCTTCGAACACGGCTCAACCAATCAGAATCAAGGACCGGAACTATCCGTTTTATAAATTACATTTTAACATATATTCACAGAGAAAACAGTTATTTTAAACTGTAATAATATTGCAAATCAATATTGCTGTTTTGCTCTATTTTTATAGAATACATGAATTACAGAATACATTAAAAATATTACAGACACCAAACTTTTGAATAGTAGCATTCAAATATACATAGTAGTTCAAATCATTGTTTCTCAACAGTGACTTTGCTTTAGTGCGCTGATTTTACATTGGACATCGAGTGCGGACACAATACAGAAGTAAAATTGCTTGTCACACAAAAATAAACAAAAATTCTAAAAAGATATGGGATTTTTTTTGTCCCTTTTAAATGTTCAGATGTTTATTTTCCTATCCTGCCAATGCACTATTATAAGGTTACAGTAGTTGCATTTTATTATTTGATTTTAGCGTAGTTCTTCCTCTGCTATCTGCAATCAGAACAGACCTGACCAGTTTGTTTGATGTGAGTCACAGGTTGAGGTCCACTAGTTTTAAAGATGGTCAGTGAATGACCCACAAATTGAAAAATTGAGAAAACAAACTTTCCAGGACTGTATTGTGTAACTGTACATTACATATTAGCTTTGGAAAGAGTAATATTAGGGTTAAGGAATACTTTGTTAAAGAATACTTAGCCTTAAAAATTAAAAATTCAGCTTTACTAACTAACCCTTGGGTTTTCATGGAACACAAAAATGGATATTATTGAAAAATTGTTATGTCACACTATGAGATATTGGTGATTTCTGGTTCGGTTCAGGTGTTCATCTCTCATGGTTTGTCAGGTGCTTTTTTAGCCATTAGTTTGTCCATGCAGTGCATGTGTGCGTACAGTACCTACAGCACATTTTAACTGCACATCAATCAGTAGGGGGAGTTATAACAGTTCTGCTTCTGTCAAACTCAAGCTAATGATCACACACTAATATTGCCACCCTTTGTTTTCTGTGGTATTTGACTCAGCAGACTGGGATGAGCTTGGCGAAACCTTGATTCTCTAGTCATTTTGAGTTTGTGTGATTTTGAGGTGTGCTTTAGATCATTGTTCTGCTAGAAGATTCAACCATGGCCAAGGCTTCCTGATAGTCAGTCAGCTGTTTTAACATGTACTGGTTGTTTATCATGTCTCTAACAAGCTGTCCAGGGGCCTTTGAATGAAAAATATGCCGTACATCCATTAGTATACTTCACAGGGACCTTTTAGCTGTCAGAACTTCTGTCTGTGCCAAATCCATTTCGAGTTGTTTATAAAAAACTGTTATGGCCTCATTTCACTACAGAATTCCACTAAAAGTTCCAGTAATGTTTGGCAAACTGTAGGTGCATGAGTTTGTTATTTGATGATAGCAACATCTTTTTTTATAGTAACCCTCCCAAACAAGTTGTGGTTATGTAGGTGGCGTCTAATGTCTGCAATTCTTCAACTGTGATCCTGAAAAATGATCTATTAAAAGATTTGTTCAAATGAATCAGTTGAAAAACTGACAGTGGGGCGGGTCTTTCAAAAGGTAAACAGTTTAGATATTTAAGGGCGTCACAGTCAGATAAACCTTTTTTTATCTGGCTCTCCAGAAAGCTTTAAGCTAGCTTTTAGGGTAGCCAGATGTCCTCTGTTTCCTGGGAAATACAGGACCATCCCATGCAAAACAGGACATCTGCTTACCGTAAGTGGTTTGAAAGCCATTTCATTTAGAGAAAAAAACAATCAATACAGTCTTTGCAAGCCTGCTCATTCTTAGTGGTATTTTTATTCTCGCTTTGAATTTAGTTTCTTGGAGACCACCTTCAGGCATCCTCATGAGACGGAGTGTATTCGTCCTCCTCAGCTGTAATTATAAGTGAGCTAATAAAATATTAATGAGACCGTTATGTGTAATCCCAATGGCTGAAAATAACTGGAGAGTTGCTGGAGTAAGAGGAACAGAGCAAAGACTGCTAACCAGCCACTGTCTAATGGATGCTTCTACTAAGCAACTGCTTCCTCTACTAAAGCTGGACTGATTTTTCTAACCATGTTTTCTCTGTGTGCTCAGGTCACAAATGCACGTTTTGTTTTGCATTGATTAGTTGTTCCACAAGGTGGCAGCACTGATGCTAGGTGTTGTTTTGCAGTCAAACAAGAAATGGGTGAGAGGGAACAACTATAGCAACAAACTAGTGGAAAATGAAAGAACAATAGATGGCTACATTTGTGTCATTTGTGTATAAAGATATATTTAAGTGATATATTTTTATCATTTTTAAGGTCTGAAGAGAAATAGTGCAGGAACTGGGTAAAGATGATACTTTGAAAGGCTATGTGAAAGGCATATGTTGTGTGCTTTGGGCTTTAGTGACTTAAGTCAACAAAGTCCCTCCTTCAGTGTAAATCTGTGGGATTATTTTACCCATTGTATCGCCCCCTAGGTGATTATCGTTACAAGGTTTAGGTAAATACGAGCTAGGTCTGAAACAATCAGTTGATATTTTCGACAACGTTGACAAAAAATAAGTGAAGTGACATATAGGCAAGTATGGTAACCCATGCTCAGTTTGTGCTCTGCATTTAAGCCATCCAAGTGCACACACACAGCAGTGAGTACAAATACCATGAACACACACCTGGAGCAGTGTTTGCAAGCAATATTTATTGACAAATATTTTTGTTGTCAAATAGTCATTTGATCTCATACGACCTAATTTAAGGGCGTGCAATAACGTGGTTTGACCAGTGTGGCGCTATAGCGCAAGACTGTAATTCAGCAATCCAACAGAAGAAGACGCTTAAGAGACATGCAAACAAAGCCAAACAAGTAGAGTGTGGAAAAGTTTTACAAACCTACACACAAAAATGCTGTCATTTGTGAAGGCCCTGATATACTCACAGCCAAATTATTTTTTGTTCTTTGGTTAAGGGTAAAAAGAAGATCGATATACACAGCGTTTAGATGAATATGTAAATATAAGCTGTATAATATAAACACACAACAACAATGACAGCAATGAGAAAGCAGCAGTTAAGAAAGCATCTGATCGTAGTGATGTGGATGTCTTCACCAGCTCTGCAGTCGGGGCTAATGTCACGCTTATTTATGTAACACTTTCTGCAATAGATTGCTTTAAAGCAAGCAGCTTTATGATGTTAAATGTGAAAAAAAACAGCATAAGTGTTGCTTTCAGTTACAATTACAACTTGATTTTCTGCTAAAAAGCAGCTCTATATGAATATATATAGAATATGTGTAAGGTAATATTTTAATGAATTGCCAAAGCTGAATAATCGATCAAAACCTACTGTTTAATCTGTGATATAATTGATGATTAGTCGGTTAATCATTCTAGTAATCGTTGGACTAATCAATTTTGAAAATAATCATTTGTTGCACCCCTAGTACGAGCACACATTTCCTAAACAAGATCTGTAGTACAAACAGTGTGTGTCTGTGGTTAGCGTTTTGTTCAAGAGCAAGCAAGCAGCTTCCAGCAAAATAGGTCGTCCTGCCCCAAACTCCATTATTTGACACGTCAGAGTAATGTTGTGAACATGTCAAATAAATGTTTCCAAATAAAATTCCTGACAGCTCAATGTCCTTAAGCTACCCTAGTCTACTGAACCTCAGTGGTGTGTAATTAGCATGTAATAATTACATGTGCAGCAATGATGAGTTCGCCGCGTGTCTCGAGGCTCGGCAGGGGTCTCACCTTCCTCTGACATTCTCTCTCGAGCTCCTGATATGTTACCGCGTGACAGGTTTCAGAGGAAAATCACCCTCGTGTCGTGTGATGCCACACATTTTCTACATAAACACACATACAGTATTTCACACTTTTGTGACAAATTTGTCAGTAATAAGAAGGATGTTGCTCTTTTTTAGGTTCAAATCACTAAAGCTACTAAATCTGAGATCAGAAGATGTTCTGGGAAACTGTGATCAGCTAAATTCCAGTGGTCATTTATAATCTTTAGTCCTTTGTTGGCCATCTGTTGTTGGAATCTGGATGTTCAGAACTCAAGTGTTGCCTATATAGATACGGTTCAGCTGAAGGGTTAAGCTCTGTCATGTTGTTACAGGTGTACGTATACAGGGAACCCCTCTGGAGTTCAGTCTCCTCTGAACCGCTCTCAGGCCGCACACAAACAGCTTATGTAAGGCCTCCGCTTACGCAACCGAGCACTTGCAGATCGATCGCGGACACAGTTGTGAGGATGAACTCTACTGAGGTGTTAAGAGAAGCGGATCCTGGGTCAGATTGTTCCACAGGGTGTTAGGATTTCATATCGATGTGTATGTGTGTCAGGACCCCTGAACTTCGTCACTGTACTCAATCAGCACATGATGGGCTTCACATGATGTTTGTTTTGGGTGTGACGTGATGTCTAGAGTGGTCGCTTTCCACAATAATCGCTCAACAACTAGATTTTCTGTCTAAAATTAAGTGATAGTGTGTGATAAACTCACAGCCACAGCTAGAGTATCCTGAGTGGATGTTACAACAGACTCTATAGGCCCTTTCGCATCGCAGGAACCTTTTCATAGTACCCGAACTAATTGTGGAACTACCCACTTTTTGGTGTGTTCGCACCGCGGGAACTAGGAACTGTTTTAGTTACCGGAACTCCGTTTGGAGGAACTAAATTAGCTCCTACTTCAGAGTAGGGTCTAAAACAGTTCCATAGGAACTATCGTGACGTAAGTGTACACTGATTGGCTAAACGCGTACGAAAACGCCCTCACCCGCCATGATTTAGAACGCCGTGTAAACACATACTGTGTCAACATTGTATCAACTTATATTTCGCAAGAATGGAGAACAGTGATAGATGGACAGACGCTGAAGTGCAGGCACTTTTGAACATTTATGCAACGGAGGAAATCCAGTTGAAATTTGAAGGAACAAAATGCAACATTAAGGTATTTGTCTATACGTCGACATTCCATGTCCATTATTGTGAACCCCGAAAGACACAACAAAAACACAGCTCCGATCACAGTGTCCTCCATCCTCCTGTTGTTAACGTTCTTCTTTGTTTTCGTTGTTGAACGCCGCGTCACTTCCTAGTACCCACTGTCGGTGCGAACGCAACCCTTTAAATGGTACTGGGAAATAGTTCTCACAAAATCGTCCCAGTACTTTAGTACTGTACTTTTAGTTCTGGAACTAAAGTGGTGCGAAAGGGGCTAATGATTTGAGGTAACATTTGAAGACATTCGGTCTTTCAGAGTTGCCTTTATTTATAGGTAGTAAACTAAATTAAATTAATCAACTAAAAAAATGTTTTTTATTTTTGTTTTAAGTGAAAAGTGATAGTATTTTCAAACTATAGCTAATTCAGTTTTTATTTATGGTGAAATTAAGTTGTAAAAAGGTAAAAAATACATATATATCTATCTCTATCTATCTATCTATCTATCTATATATATATATATATATATATATATATATATATATATATATATATATATATATCTATATATATATATATATATATATATATATATATATATATATATATATATATATCTATATATATATCCATATATATATATATATATATATATATATATATATATATATATATATATATATATATTGAGTGGGACAAATATATAAACTAAACTGAATTATGTCAGGGAACCATATAAAATTTGAGTTTAAAAACTTTGAGTCTAGTTTGGTCAATCAAAAAACAACATGATTGAATGCTATTGAAGTTTTGTGAACAAATTACGTTTGTGTATTATTATTATTATTATTATTATTATTATTATTATTTATTTATTTATTTAATGTATTTATTTATTTATTTTACTTTGTATTAAAGTTTTTGTCTTTGGAAAAATAACGGTTTAATATATATATTTTTAATTCATATTAAATGATAATTTACAATTAATTAATATAAATATTATTTAATTCATATGAAATCTAACTTGGAAAATAAATATATCTATAACAAATTAGAGTTTTGTGTGTGTGTGTGTGTGTGTGTGTGTGTGAGTGTGTGTGTGTATGATGCCTAGTGCCTAGTGAAAATCTGTTCAGATTTTAAAAGTTGTGCAGTGTATGCCAGCCTTTAGTTGTCACACTGTAACTTTAGGTATGAACATAGTAATAGTGAACATATAATAAGAAACAGATAAAATAATAAATATTCTGGATCCACCAGGAGTCTGTGGCAAAGTTGAATACAACAATTAGAGACATTTCATAATATTTCTGATTATTCACAAATTTTCTCTTAAGCATTATATAATGAATTAATGTCATATTATTATAAAGTGTTACTAAGAAAACCTAGGGTATTATACTGGGTTCCCTGGCTTGGCTGGGGCTCTGTTGAAACCCCCTGAACTAGGTCAATGTTTTGCATACAGAAATAAAAGGAGATGCTAGGATGACCAGAAATGAAGTGAACTTTAAGATGGTATTTAATTACTCTTAGGGTGTTACAGGAGGAAACTCAAGAAACCAGTGCGTAATGAAAGCATGTGAACAGCTCTCATGACCCATGCGCTCAGCAGTGAGTCAGACTGTGAGAAGCAGAGAGCCCACAGCGGAGGATCCAGAGCGGACCGGCCGGCTGTGTAACCGGAGCCCTGCGAGCGCGCTGGGTAAACACAGGTGCCGGCTCCCCCCGTCGCAATGTCCGCAGGAGAGCCCTGTGTACCATACACATCATCTCTTTGTCCAGCGCTGGGAAATCATCTCTAGCAAGAATGACTGGTCAACAGAAATCTGATGCCCTGGTTTTCAGCAGAAGCCAAACATGCTGCTCTGACCAATTTGTTCTGGGTACCAGGAGGAAGCTTTTATTGCTGTGAGGCTGTTGGTTAATAGCTAAGCAGACTTAATAGGGTCTTAATTATGTTTCATTGAAGTATCGATCATTTGATCTTTTGTTCATTTTTTTAATATGACAATTTTTGTTCATATTGCGATCTCTGAATTTGGTGACGTGTAAAACTTACACAAAGTTTCCATTTGCTCTCTCAATGATGTCTAGGCGAACAGTAGAGAGATCTCACTTTTCATTTTCATGTCTTTGAGTATACTTTGATACAGTACCAAATGGCTGTTTATATATTGACCTACTGTATATATTTCCATCTAACTGGTGGAAAAAATGAACTGACAATCAATCTTTGGATATGATGGAAGCACTTTGGCAATATCTGCTCCAAACAGAGCAGATTAAATTATATAACTTGATTAACACAGCCATCAAAAATTCCCAACACAATGTTAAATTTACAGTAACAGTGTTAACTACCATAAGTATACAGGAGGTAAAATAGAAAGCCATGTGATGAATCAGTTGATGATAAGTGGTCTGTCCATAAATCATAGTCAGTACTTATATGTTCATCCTAGTGTACATACTGTAACTGCTAACAAAAATATTAAGAACATATGAGTTATGAGTCACTCGTTTGACTCGCACCTGGCGCTTAGGCGAAGTTGGAGTGCCTCTGAAAAGTATCCTGATCGATGTGGTTGTAACGAAGTTCTGCGTCTAAATAAATGCAATTCTTGTCAAGAACAGAGACAGAAGCTGCATTTGTGAGTGGGGTTGCTAACCCTACCACCCCCCCCCTGCATTAACTGCCTTAAATATTTTTGCGTTAACGTGCTAATTCTGACAGCACTAATTAACATATAATGCAATGTTAATCCATTTATAATTTTTCACCATAAATGGTAAGGTAATATACAGATAACCAGTTAACAGGTTGTTATGTGTGAAATTTGATCTTCGTGCTCTGTTTGTGACAGGAAGGTTTCTGCTGGAGCACATGAACTCCTGCTTCATATAGTAAACAGATAACACACAATGCAGCATGAATGTGCATGCAGCTCTATGTCTTTGAGGTGCTGGGTTTTATTTACTGTGCACAAATTCCTTCTAACTATAAGCCAGTAGCATGGTGTTAGGAAGCTTTCAGGGTATTCACCAGCATTCATTCAGCACAAAATCCAGTCTTGTTCACTGAAAACCTTCAGTCCAGTGGAACCAGGCCCTATAATGCTGTGCCATGTGTATTTTAGTAATTATGGTAAGCAGGAAAATTTTGTTTCTGTGCAGAAATTCCTTTCTAGGGAAATATGTCAATATTATTGTAGATTATAGCTGACCTGATTACGAAAGTCAGTGCTGTTTGCCTGCTTCCGTTAATGTTGTACCACCTGATTTTATGGCATCAGTGATTATTAAAATGACTGATTAATAGAGAAGACAAATATCAGCATATATCCACATGCACATGCAGTCGAGTCAGGGTTATTATAGGGTTAACTAAAACTAAAACCATAAAACCTAAAACAAAATAAATAAAATGTTTTTAAAAATGTACTTATTTTTTTCAGTTAGTTACCGAATCAACATTCATCATTCGTCAGTCATTAGATAATAGGGTCAAACAAGCAATCAAGGAAGTAGGGATGAAACCATAATGTTGTTGTAAATAGGGAAGGGGGTAAAGAACAGAAATATAGCAAAATATATGAGAAATGCAAAAATGTTTATTTACCATAATTATCCAAAATCATGTGTGACCATACGGTTGATATGTCTGTAAAAGACATCATATAGTATATATATTGCCATACGGCTATATATAGTAGGCCTATTATACAGACGCTTAAACATATTTTTTTATCTTTGTGGACCCTGAAGGTTATGAAATGTATCCAAGATACTAATAAAGTTAAAGGAATGTTTATTATTGGAAAATAACTCCTGAAATAGTTCTCTGAATTTAAATCGAGATTTACCATGGACTGACAGCTCAACCGTACGGTAGAGTTTTATATATAAAACAAATTAAACAAATTAAAAAAAAAAAAAGTGCTTGGGACTATTTATTAGATGTCTACTAATAAGAATTTGAAGTTAAATAATTTTTTCATTAGCTCCTTTTAGGAGTGAAGGTTAAAGGGTTAAGAACGTTTAAGTACCAAAATAACTAAAACCGTAATAATAATAATATAGATGAACACACAACAAAATTACTAAAGGCAACAGAAAAAAATCATAAAAAATAAATAAAGTCAAAAATTCAACAAAAACTGAAATAGTATATCAAGGATGCTAAATAAGTCGAGTGCACTTTTGGGGCCAGATTTACTAACAGCTTGTGCTAGCGCAAACCATCTTTTGGCATTAAAATAGTACTGTCAGGATTTCCTAAAGACAATTAATTAGCGCTGAAAAGGCGTGGACACGGTTATTTTTGCACCTGACCTTATTGAACATTTCCCTTTCAGACGCAAAATTTATGGGAGGAGAGTATTAAAATGAATCACGCAATGCGATTTACTAAAGTTTGTGCTCGTCAAATTACTGGTATTTGCACCATTATTTAACGCCTAAAAAAAGTATGTCTTAAAGCAGGCGCTAATTTGCGCTGCTTTTGGTAGATTGCGCTGGTCATTATGGAAATGATCTGCTGCTTCTGTGTTCTTCAATGTGTGTATTGTCAGTAAATCACACGCAGGATTTTCCTCTCCCATCGGCGCTTTTATGGAACTGCACTCTAATGCTAATTTGCCCTGTTTAATAAATCTGGCCCTTGGTATTTTTATGTTGATTTATGTGTCTGTGTGGCATTGGTGCAGTGGTAGTGTCCAGTCCCAGTAATCTATGGCAAGACAGCTCTCGAAATGAGGATTTACATCATGAAAAACGCACTGAGAACTAATTTTTTGGCTGTATTTGCTCTGTATATTCATTATTTAATAAGTGGCTAGACATTCTGACACTGGCATTACTGCTTAAATAGCGTACACATAGTCTATTATTAAAGCTAGGAGTACTACTGTATGTTTTGTTGTTGTATTATGTAACAGATTTTGCTGTAGCCCGGTCAGGAAATAAACCTCCACTCGTTTGAATCAATCGACGTGATCTTCTCATTCTTTGTTGTGTAACTCCTCTTTGTACGTGCTCTTGTGTAACACTGTTTTGGGCACATCAGCATTTGAATTGTGTCAGACTGCACCAAGTGCAGAGCAGTGGGTTGGCTGGGAAGGGGGATCCCTCTCCGATGCTATTTTTAGCCTGCTGCATTGTCAGTGGCGCTGAAAAACCGCAGCAGGACTCCTGATCAATGCTCTACGTCACTGTTGCTACCTCCAGGAGGGAAGAGATTGCATTCGGCTCCTCACAGCCCGCCATGCTGCCACTTTCCAATCCCGTCCTGTCAAAGTGACCCACTGTTCCCCATCGACCTTGGCTTGCTGTAACGATCTTACGTCGTGCCTGTGCACTGTAAAAATTAAATAGTTGAGAAAACATAAAAATACTTGATGCAGTAAGACTTTTAATTCTTTCAACAATAGTTTTTTAGTTCTTCTCAGTAAAGATACTTTGTTTAGCCAAGGTCAGTTTATTTGTTTGTGCAATGCTGATTGTCTTATTTCGCTAATAGAAAAATTCTTGTCACAGGTCATTTATTTTTTTTCTGTTCCTGGATGAAAATGTGTATAAAGTCACCACATTATCAGTTTTATGTTTATTTACAAATGACAGCCAGTGAATTGTTATAGAAACCTAAATGGATAACTTAGTCTAATATGTAGACAACATTGCCTTTGTTTGTAACTAAGATATCCAGGAAACAGATATAAGTGGTTGAACATACTCTAGGCCTCAAAACTAGACACACAAACCTCAAGAACGGTGGTAAATGTTAAAAAGATGAGCTCTTTACATCACAGTATAACAATAATGACAAAACAACAACAAAAACGTTTAAATGAAGTCAGGAAACAGCAAAAGAATAATCCTATAACAGTAACTGCATAATTTATTCATGCTGCAATGCATGCTGGGAACTCACAAAGCCTTAACATTTCAACAATATTCAGATAATGGTGTTTGACTAGTTGGGACAACATCTGGGGTCATTTTGTTGGTCTGACAAGGGTTTTCATGTAGTTTCAAGAAAATAGCAGATAAATTTTAGTATTTGAGACTCAAAATGTTTCGGAAACTGGAAAATATGCAGTTGCAGTTTTTTACAGTGTGAACCCCTCCTGGAATGACCTTACTATCAATAGCCCTTCTCAAACAGCGATGCCCAAAGGACTGGCTAAATATAGACAGGCGAGCTGATGAATTATGCATGGCCACACTAGCAGACCTCATTGCCCGTCCTCTCAAACGCTCGGTGTACACGAGAGCAGAGCGCAGCTCATGATAGAGACAGGAGAATAAGACAGCTGGCTGTTCAGCGTACAGTGCTGCTTGTTCATTCTGTGGCGACGACTCGGTGCTAAAATAACAAGACGCCCACTCACAGATGCTCCACTAAACCACAGCCAGATTCACACTTAGATTTCGATTAGGGTGTCAGCTTTGATTGTCAGCGCTCCATTCTGTTGATACGACAGTTATGAAAATAGCACAGATCTGTGAAAAAGCGAGTGATTGATGGATGCGTCACCCCAGATTTTTACAATGTGGCATTATTTCTTTACAGCAGTTCACAGTGTCTGTGTTAAAATCACAGTAAAACTCAATGCACTCTATAGTCTCTTAAAAATAAAGGGGTGTTTCGCAGTGTTGACAAAGAACCATTTTGGGTTCCCCAAAGAAGCTTTCATAAAGGAAACATTTTTTTTTTCATTAATGTAAACAACAGTTTAAATGAATAGTTCACCAAAAAAATGAAAATTTGCTGAACACTTACTCACCCTCAGGCCATCTAGGATTTGGAGAAGATATGGAGAATTACATTTCCGTATCTTGATGGGAGTGAATGGGAGAATGGAAATAAGGTCCATCTCCTTATAAAAGGCGCTTAATTTGTGCATATTTCTTGCCTAATTCAGACAAGAATACTTTTCACTGATGAAAAAGCAACATCATGGATAGAGTGAATGACACATTTCTCCAAATCTGATGAAGAAACTCATCTTAGATGACCTGAGGGATAGCAACTTTTCAGCACGTTTTCATTTTTGGGTGAAAATAATCCTTTAATAGTCCTTTAGAATATACATTTAATAGTCCAAATAAACTTTTTTCAACTTTAAGGAGCCTTTTGTACAATGGAAATGATACCTAGAAGTTTCTTCATGCAGACATAGATGCCAAAAAAAAAAAAAAAAAAACTTTATTTTTAAGAGTGTAGCAAGTCTTCATGCTTCACACAGGCTTTGTATGACGAAGATAAAAGTAATTTGCTATTCAAGCATTCCACTTTTTTTGGGGTTTTTTTTTTGGTGATTTTTGTTCTTTTTAGAGTCTGCCTGATATGGTCACTATAAACTATTATTGTATGGAAAAGAGAAAATTCCTTTTGTAATCCACAGAAAATTGACAGTCTATGAATTTGAAATGTGAAGGTGAGTAAATAATGACATAATGCTCATTTTTGTGTGAAATATTACATCATATAATCATTGTTAGAATTCATGAGTAGATGAATATAGAGCTGTCTTGTCTTCATGAATGCCTTTTGATCAGAAAAGACGGTATAACACGGTTTTCTGGAGTTACTTTTATGAACGCTAGTCTCACATCTCTCGTATCACTCCATACGCTCTTTCTTCTTGCATAATAAAATAATTTCAACTCATATAAATATTTCATGCACATTGATTTATTTATTTGCTAAGCAACTTCATATCAGGTGCTGGTCATCTTATGTGTTGTATTTTAATTGAATCATTTAATAATTATATTTAAAAGAGACTGAAAACAGATGTCTTGTTTAGCTCCCAGTGTTTTGAGAATGTCATGTGTTCAATCCTGAAACCTGCAGTGCCCTGTGAAGAACAGAAAATCTGCATGAGATAAATATAAATAGACACCCATCATATGAATGTCATACTGTAATATATATATATATATAGCCTGGAATAGCTCCTTCTTCCAGAAAACACCCAGTGTAGAAATCCAGTCAGTTGCTATTTATAGAAGCAACAATTTATAGCCCACATCACGACTCACGACTCAGACTCAGCTCATTACCCTCTCCACAGCCTTCAGTGGCAGCTGCAGTTGCTAGGCAACAGTGGCCCGCCAATAGTGGCTGAACATGTGTTTTTTATTTCTGGTGGCAATGTAGGGGAGTCTATCTTTTAGCTGCTGAAATATTAATCGAGGTTCCTCAGGAAACCTCTGCACAGTACAATCTACAAAGCAAAGCACAAACCACCGTTCTGTTACATAGTGACCAAAGCACTGCCCTTGACTGAGTGTTTTCCTCCTTCATGGCAGAAACTAAATGTTCAGTACAAGCATATGATACCATTCACAGTGTACGTGTTCCAGCAGTGCTCAGGTTTAGTGCTGAATGACAGTTGTGCAATAAATTACATGTTTGCACATGTGCCTCTGCTTCATTAGTGTTTTTGATGACACAGGAGTGAACGTAATTTTGACATTACATGAACCAAACGTTTGCGGAGCAGCTTGATTCTGCATATCTCAGCAGAATGCTAAAATGTTCTGGGTAGTTGTTATGGGTTGCTAGGGGGATCTGGGTAGTTGCTAGGTGGTTGCTTACAGAGTGAAGTCAAAAGAGCAACTCCCAAGTGATATTCAAGTAACTAGATATTGTTAGTCTGTGTGACTTTTCCCACCTGTTTTATTACTGTTGAGTGGAAATAGGTCAGTTTCATCAACATCTGTACCATGATATAAGTCATTTTTAACCACTGTAAGGAACGCCGTCAAATTACAGTAATTCTAAATTTCGTGTCACAGATTATAACTGGAGATATGGTAGAAAATGCAGACATCACATCACTGATAGACTGACGCTGCTCCAGCGATTAACAATCTTTGATCACTTTCTGTATATAAAATAGTCAACAGCTGGTTTTCATGTTACTAACATGAACAGTGTGAAGTTGATCGTTTAGTTACTGGCTTGATTGACTAATGCATAAACAGCAGTAAAACACTGCTGTGACAACTGTTGTCTATACATGAGCCCTTACATATTACACCGATCACAGGCCATGAGGGTCGTCAAATGTAGATTCAAATTATTATATTATGTTTCTTGAGGCTAGTTTATAAAGTTTGCACAGTTGTCTTTCTTCAGCTAAAAGCCGTACCGCTCTTGTGAGTGATGGACAGTTGTTCAGAACGCTCCTCACTGAATCCATCCAAAGATGACACATGTTAAGGAGCGTGTTGAGAGGAAATCATGGCGTCTCAATTCTCCCGGTTTCAAGTCCTGATGTTTCAGAAGAGTAGAAAAGAATAATTGGTAACACTTTATTTTGAGGACCAGTCCTCACTGTTAACTAGTTGCTTGTTAGAATGGATATTTCTAGTTTATTAGTACTTATAAAGCACACATTAAAGGGATAGTTTACCCAAAAATGAAAATTACTGATTTACTCACCCTCAAACCATCCTAGGTGTATATGACTTTATTCTTTCAGATCAATACAATCAGAGATATATTAAAATATATTTCAAGCTTTATAATGGCAGTGAATGGGTGTTGGTATTCAATAGTGCAGTGGTAGTCCAATAAACTGCACACACATTTTCCAGTTTACGAAACATTTTGAGTCTCAAATACTAAAAAATGCTATTTTCTTGAAACTACATAAAAACAGACCAACAAAATTACCCCAATTGTCGTCCCAACTAGTCAAACACAGTTGTCTGAACAAAAAATTTCATGTTGTTGAAATTGTTCCCAGCATGCATTGCATCATGAATAAATTATGCAGTTACTGTTATAGAATTATTGTTTTGCTGTTTGTTGATTTCATTTAAACTTTTTTGTTGTTGTTTTATCATTATTGTTAGTTATTTGTTGTATTGTGATGTAAAGAACTCATCTTTTTAACATTTGTTAATTGCCACCGTTCTTGAGGTTAGTGTGTCTAGTTTTGAGGCCTAGAGTATGTTCAACCACTTATGTCCATTTTCTGGATTTCTTAGTCTTGTAAGTTGTCTCACAAACAAAGACAATGTTGTCTACTTATTAGAGTAACTTATTCATTAATGTATATCCTTTGTAAACAAACATAAATTCGATAATGTGGTGACTTTTTAAACATTCTTTTTTTCTTCCAAGAAACAGAAAAAAATAAATTACATCAATGACAGTAATTGTTGTTTCAGTTGTGACAAGAATTTTTCTATTAGCAAAATATGACAATCAGCGTTGCATGAACAAACAAATATACATTGGCTCAACAAAGTATCTTTACTGAGCAGAACATAAAAACTATTGTTGAGAAAACTCAAAAGTCTTACTGCATCAAGTTGCCTTATTTTTTTAAGTTTTCTCAACTCAATCTAAAAAAATATTTTTTTTTACAGTGTATATGAAAAATATCCATATTTAAAACTTTATAAACCATAATCTCTAGCTAACTGTTGTATGCGAGTTCAGGAGAGAGTGGTGTTCCAGTGGATGATGTTGGATGTAGACGTAGTGGAAGCTCCAGTGAGAATATGCTAGTCTTGTGAGAACCAAGTTTTGATTACAGCAAAGGAAAACCAGTCTCCTCTTGGCTTATATCGGAATCCTCCGACATTTATTTTTTACAAATCCTCGTTTTGTACTCCTAATTCGTGACCGGTGTTTTGTTTTGCTCTCTCTTCTGCTCTTCCGCGTTCATCACCGCATTTGCCTACATCATCCGCTGGAATGCCACTCTCTCATGAACGCATGTTAGAGATTACGGTTTATTAAGTTGTAGATATGGATATTTTAGATATGGATACTTACACAAACACATCGCTTCACGTCAGAAGGCCTTTATTAACCCCTGGAGCCATGTGGAGCACTTTTTATGATAGATGGACGCACTTTATTGGACTTCAAAATCTCAACACCCATTCACTGCCATTATAAAGCTTGGAAGAGCCAGTACATTTTTTAATATAACTCTGATTGTTTTCGTCTGAAAGAAGAAAGTCATATTGTCCTAGAATGGCTTGAGAGTAAATAATGGGGTAATTTTCATTTTTGTGTGAACTGTCTCTTTAATGCCTTATTCTGCATGAGCATATTTTAGATCCCTTAATCCACCCCATACCTAAACTACCTTACTAACTATTAATAAGCAGTAAATTAGGAGTCATAGTTAATAATTAATAGTGAGGATTTGTCCTAAAGTGTGACCGAATCTGTTACGACTGACCGTTTAAAATAATTCATATTTTAAACTGGGGGATTAGTTTTGAGTTCTGAATTTGCAGTATGTTTTTATAACCTCTCATATGTGCAAATATCAAGGACATTTTGATTCTCCATTTTATGACCCCTTAAAACAAGACAACTGATCATGTCTCCATTGAGGTTTTATGAGAATCATTTTACTCTCGCTTACAATAAAACCCTAAATCTCTGTACTTTATCCTGGCATTTGCCAGAGCATCAGAATTATTCAGACTTTTCATCTGTGACATTCAATCTATATTTATATTTTTATGTTCTTTTTGAGAATCACTTACTCTCGGTTATAGAACAAAACCGATCAACATTTAAATCTCTAAAGAGAATAACACGACTAACATTTAAATGTCTTAATTAAAACCAATCAATATTTAAACCTCTCAGTTGCTTTGAATGTATGCTCATTATACACAAAAACACATCGTTATGCACAAAAACCTGCTCTATGGTGGCACTAAAGCATCACAGACATAATACGACTTTCTGAAAAAAAAAAAAAAAAACGTGTACTGTGAAAAGTGCTATACAAATAAATTTGGTTCCTCAAAAAAAGTGTATTACTTTTTGTCATTTTGTCACTGTCAACTTTGTACGAACAAAAGCGGATTTTGCTTTCCTTAGAAAACCCTACGAAAACACTTGATTGTTTTTGTATCATTTCGAAGAATTTTGACATTTTTAAATCATTTTGTAGACTTTAAACTGATCATCCCATAAAACAAATGTGAATCTGTCAGCCGTTCAGATGGTGACCGCAGGACTGAAGCAGAGTCATGATGGCTGTCTCCTGACTGGGCCAGTTTGCACCAGTTACCCATGCAGCGCTACAGCAATATTATTGACTGCGTATTCCTGGCCTGTATTCTCTCTCTGCTAAATTAAGCTCAGCTTCGCAACCAGGCAACAGCCCAATGCTTGGGATCCATGGTGACTTCATAACTATTAGATATCATACGGGACGTGCATGACGCTAGCGCCGGATGTGACATCGTCTTTACAACTCCAAAAAAGCCCAGATCCTGGAATTAGACACTGCTACCATACAGAACCGCCATCCTACAGTGAAAGCGCTATATTTACATTTGAATACACTTGCTAATTAAGTCATCAGAGGCACAATGCCATAGACAACCAGTTAAACGCTGCCCACGTTCCATTGCATCAGAGTTACGTATTCCAGATCTTCAATACAAAGGCACATTGCTTCAAAATCTTCTGTCCTGTTAAATCGTTCAAGAAGGAAATTAAATTGACCTTCTTAAGTTCCCTTTTTTATTTGTGAACGATTGAGCTGTGCATGTTATTTCGAAAAGCATGAATAAAAAAGTGTAAAATAAATGGTAATATACAAAACAAGAAATGTCTAATGTTTTGTCAGCTGAACCAATTCTAATAGAGCAACAATTCACCAAGCTGCTTCCAATAAAAATCCCAGTGTTGGAAAATCAATCACTGGAAAGGGCTGAGTTGCTATAGAGGCCACAAATAGAGAGTTCCTCCTATGGCAGACATTGTTTCAACCCAACAGCAAATCGATTTGTGTTCATTCCCAGTTCTAGCCACATGAGGATACCGTCTATTTAAGGAAAAAGCTGAACAGGTCAAAACTAATGCATGAAGCAATTAGTATCTTGTTTGGATTCAATTCACCCAACTCGAGGAATGAAGAAAATATGCTTTCTTGTAGTATTTAAAAAGCATTTGAGGTAAGCCAAGCGTCCTTTCTTAAAAGCGGGCCAGTAAATCTGTTTTCCTGTAATGCATCAGTTGCATTTGTTGCCTCACAGCTGTCATGCGTTTCTGAAGTACATCAGAGGAGAAGCACAGCGGGCACCAGCTCAGACCGTATCACACTTTATAGTGACTATAGATGTGGAGGCGTTTGAAGATCAGACCTCACATTGTTCCTGTAGTGGGTTATGCAGGGACAGACCGAGGCCACCAGCTCTTTGTCTCACATGTTGCTCTGTTCTAAAGAGCAGACCTGGGGTCAGCCAGGGGATTTGATGAATTATTGAAAGGGAGCCTAGAATAAAATTGCTTTCATGTCTAAGCCATTATTTATATATTTACTAAATAGTACAGTATGTACAGCATTATAAATATGGCTCCTTTTCTATTTGTCGTATATCTTGACCTGAATGTGAGACGATCATTTCAAACAGATAGTGTTGCTATGTAGAGTCAAATGTTTAATGCAAGTGAAATAGTAAAATACATTAAAAATCGAAATAACTTCAAATAAATGTTGTTCTTCAAAAAAAAAAAAAAAAAAAAAACTTGAAAAAACTACATTTTCCACAAAATTATTCAGCAGCACAACTGTTTTCAATATTGATAATAATCAGAAATTTCTTGAACAGCAAATCAGTATATTAGAATAATTTCTGAAGGATCATGTGACACTAAAGACTATAGTAATGATGCTGAAAATTCTAAATATATAATTTATTAAATATAATAATATTTATAAATATGTATATTATAATAGAAATTGCAATAATATTTCACAATATTACTGTTTTTGACTGTGTGTTTGATTAAATGGTAAACTTAAGCATCTTCTTTCACAATCGTACTGATCCCAAACTTTTGAATGGCATATATTTAAAAATATGAACCATGAAAAATGGTAATTGAAGACTAATTTGAACACTTTGAGTAATACAAATATTTGATTCTGACTGTTTAATACATTAATTGAAACAGAAAGTGAAATTATTTACAGAAATTGATCAAACTTACAAACTCTAACATCATTTTGGCTAAAAGTCAGAAATGCTAATTCCAATTTTTAAAATTTGTGATAGGATAGATAGCTTCTTCATTACATACTGCATGACACAGTGTAATATTACATGTGTTAAAGAAACAAAGAATCAAGATTTCAGTTCCTTCATCTCTCTCGTACATCTAATTTTTAGCACGCACTCAGGAATCCAAATGGCACCCGAAGAAGCACCCTGGAAGTTACATAAACGCTCAAACTATTCCTAAGCCTGAATGTAAGGTTTTGTAATGATCTTTGGCATCCTTGTCCCTCAGGGTGTTCTAGACACACTTGGCTGTCAGTCAAAGCCACAATGGCCACCCATGCAGTCAGTGAATGTCTGAAGCGTCCTTCATATCGCCGGCCCCTCTGCTGGGTCGACCGGAACGAGGGTCGGCCATTAAGGCACAGCTCACTGGACAATGGCAGGCCGTGAAATCCAGACTGACTCACAACCACTCACTGACACTCCCATCAGGGCTTGCTCCTGTAACCGGCTCATCGCTCTGACACAGCGTGGCTCACTTAATATATAGCACATCCTCATGTTTCATAAGTGGAGGAAGTTATCGTCATGAAGGAGCAATACCTCAGGGTAGCAGGGTGTTCTGAACTATAGAGAACTAAACACCTCTGTGCTGATAAAAACATTTCTCTGAATAGCCATTTCTCCATAAGCACTCTCTGTATAGCACATTTTCAGAAATCAGTCTTAGATTTTAGTGACTTTTAGGTGTATTTCAGGTTTTACAAGTAGAAAAGCTTCCTTTTTTTGTAGTCTGTATTCAAGTTTTTTATATCTAACAGGAGCAAACCAACCTCTGAAATATCTGGGAAACCGGTAACACTTTACAGTAAATTCCATTACTTAACACTATTTATTAATCTTTGTTAGCATTAGTGATGACACTTTACAATAAGGTGTCATTTGTTAACATTTGTTAATTTTTTAATTAACATGACCGAACAATGAACGCTACATTTATTAAACTTTTTATTAATCTTAGTTAATGTTAGTTAATAAAAATACAGTTGTTCATTGTTTGTTCATGTTAGTTCACAGTGCATTAACTAATGTTAACAAACAAAACTTGTGATTTTAGTAAATGCTGAAATTAACATTAACTAAGATTAATAAACGCTGCAGAAGTATTGTTCTTAGTTCATGTTAACTAATGCAGTTAACTAATGAACCTTATTGTAAAGTCTTACCATATTAGTTAATAAAAATAGATCTGTTTATTGTTAGTTCAGTTCATAGTTAGGTTCATTAAATAATATTAACAGTTATTTGTTTTTATATTTTTATTTTGTTGATGATGTGTTAATATAATGAATATTAACTAAGTTTAATAAATATTTGAAAATATCGGTAATAAGGTTCCATTTGTTAGCATTAGATAACTACATTAGTTAACATAAACTAACAATGAAAAATACTTCAAAAAGCATTTGTTAATTAATATTGATTCCAAAATTTACTAATACATCAGTAAAATCAAAAGTTGTATCTATTAATGTCATTTGAGTTAACATGGACTAACAATGAACAGTTGCATTTTAGTAACTAATGTTAACAAAGATCAATGCATACTGTAACTGTAACAATACTGTAACAATAAATACCATAACAGTGCATTGTTCATTGTTAGTTCATGTTAGTTAATGCATTAAATATAGTTAACAAATGGAATCTTATTGTATTTTTCATTATAGTTCATGCTAACTAATGTTAACAAATGGAACCTCACTGTGAAGTGCTACTGAAAAACCTATGGGATTAAACCTTATTCATTTATTTAGTATTGTTTCCGTTTTTCCCACGTTGAGTGCATTTAAAGGCTTCAGTGAATGTGGTGTCACAGCTGAGCTTCCGCTCCGGATGGCTCGGCTTAATCTCCCCACAGCTAATATTTCCAGGACCTGAGCCAATCAGGCAAGATATAAAAATATCCATCTCTTGTTTGGAACTGTGTTTTTTAACAGCAGTTTGTGTACAAGTCAGCCTTAAGCCTGCTGTTTGTATGATTCATGGCGTCATGTTCTGTTGTGCCGCGACAATTAAAGTGTCACACAATGTTTCATCACGCTGAAGACTTAAGCTGTCGTGTGGATCTGTCAGTGAGGAAGTGATATGAAGCTACCCATCATATAGACGATATAAGTGTCGTCATTTATGAGGTGCTCTACAAGAAATGAGCAGATCATACATATTCTTAGCCATTGTTATCTTACAGCACAATTAGACAAAATGGTCACACAAACCATTAACTACGAATTTAGTCCCAATAAACTCGTAATTTGCTGCTTATTAATAGTTAGGAAGGTAGTTGTTGAGGGTAGGATTAGGGATGTAGAATATGGTCATGCAGAATATGTGCTTTATAAGTACTAATAAACAGCCAATATGTTATTAATAGACATAGCATTAACAGTGAGAATTGGTCCGTATACTAATGTGTTACCAACAAAACAAAATCAGTCTTGTCTCATTGAACAAATGTGTCAAATCTATTTTGTTTTTATGCCATCACAACTCACTGCTTGTTTTCAAAGTGTGTGAGCACATCCTTTCTATTTGTATGTGCATGTGTGTTTTTGTCACTGATGCAGTTGTGCTAAAAATCAGTATTCAGACTATATTGCATTTGCAGATTTTTTATGCTTTAAAAGTGTTATAAATATGTAAATATTAATTCATTCATTTTGTAAATGTCAAAATCACTTTTCCACCCAGAAAAAGAAAAGAAAAGAAAAGAAAAGGAAATAAGTGTAGGGAATTGTGGTGCATTAGCTAATGTTCCTGACATAATCAACACTATGATATTTAGCGAGCCATTGCCTTAAAAATCATAGTTGGATTTCAAACGTTTTGAGAAGCGTTTGTGACTATATCACAAAAGCATATTATAGCTTAAAAAGGTTGAACGATTATGTAATTGTACATGCATATATTTCTTCCTATGCATAAAGCCCCGCCCAACAGGTCTCTCGACAGCGTCGTTTAGGAACAGAACACAGATGAGACTGAGTGACTGTCAGCTCAACACACCAGTGCTTCTCTCGAACATGCTCTTCTAATTTAGCTGTCTTTATTTTTTATATAGCTACTCTGTTGAGATCAACATACTATTGTTTGGATATGGAAGCGTCCATCAGAGGTGTGGATGGAGGTTGTATTTTCCCTGACTGCAGCACATTACTGAGTGTGCGTGGGAATCTCTGCCGCTCGCGCCGCCCCCTTTATAAATGATGCGTAAAGGATCTCCAGTATCACACACAGCACTCTGAGACTTCAGAGAACTCAGGACCAGATGCTCATCTCCGGCTCCACTTCATCCTTTTCACTCTTTTCTATCACTTTTTGATACAAACCGACAATTATCGGCGTATTTCTTCGTCGATGAGGCTTTCGTATAATAACCGCGCTCTCATGAACAAGTGCCGCTCGCTTCATTCCGTCAAATCTGGGAATTTCAAGCACAGATAATACTAACCCTGGTGATATTTCCCGATGAGGAGGTGCTTTAGTCGTGATGGTCCTCGGCGATGTTTAGACGCGAGACGGGGCGCAGGGTTCCCCTGTAAGATGCGCGGATCGCGGGGTCCCCGCTGACACTTACGCGCTGCTCAACAGAGACTGTCACAGACACTTTGGAGATTGCATGAAAATGGTCCAGAACGTGATTTTGGTGTTTTTCCGCAGGAGACTGAGCCAGAGACCAGCAGTGGAGGAGCTGGAGAGCCGAAACATCCTCAAACGTGAGTATCGCACCTGTCAGATCACAGATAAAGAGCTGGGATGCTTTCTTTTCTCTGGAAATAGTGCTTGCTACATGCTTGTTGACAAATAACATCACTTATTGTGCTTAAAATTCATATATACTACTCTATTTTTACAATAAAGTATTTTTTTTATTCACTGTAAAAAAAAAAATGTCTAACTTAACTGATTTTATTCACAAAATTGTTATTTCATGTAAATCTTGGCCTGATTAGGATACATCACAGACGTAATTTATAAGAGTTAGGTCAAATAGAAATAGATGTCTAAGGTCACAGCTGTTTCAACTTACATTTTATGCTGTGGTCACCTTTTCTTTTTAGTTTGACACTATATTTATTTACCTTTTTTCACCAGTGTTACAAATTAAATTGAAGAACAAATATTCTGTGTAGTCTAATGAACAGTTTGAGGTTATAAAGTTTTGATGAGTGTATCAGGTGCAAGCACCCAATACAAAATAAAAAAAAATAAATAAATGAAAAAAAAAACCTTGTGAATATTTTGTACGTAGTGAATAAAACACAGATCATTGGAGTATGTTTTACATGAAAATACTATTTCAGTTTTTAAACTTCAAAATTGCATGTTTAATTTAATTTTACTTGGTGTTTCTTTGTAGTTGTTTGTGAAATTGACCAGTTTCAGAGTAAAACTCTTTCAAAACTAAATATTTTTAATTGTATTTCTATGGTAAAAGTTATATTCTGTATTTCTTCTGTAACAGTCTCTATATTTCTTTAAAAAAAGTAATTTGAAATTTGATAAATAATTGAGTTCAGGACAAAAACAGGATAAATCTGAGGGAGGTGTGAATGTAATTTCAGCTCATTTGGAACAGAGAGATTATAGACGCAATCTGTCTGGAGCTCGACAGTAATATCAGTGATTACAGATTGAGAGGGCGAGACGGAGTGGCAGAGATTACACAGGTCTGCACATGATCTCAATCTGAATCAAACTGAGTGGAATTTCACTGTTTCATGTAATCGCTCTGTAATGGTATATTTTTTGTCAGATGATTTTCACATGATTTAAATAATTAGTGAACTTTATATAAGAAAACCCTTTTTGTCTTTAGGCTTTTCTTCATTAGTGTAAATGGAATTCCACAGAAATGGGGTTTAGTTGTAAGGATGTGTGTTTCTAGCATGTGTCCTCAGCACACTTGTGATGGGGCTTGTTGATTTAGGCGAGGCCTCTATCTTGGGCCGCAGCACCTGTGTCTTCTGACTCTGAGCAGCTGTCTGCTGACTGTGGCTGATCTCTCCTGCCGGTCTGCGTGCACATGCTCCAGACACTCACTCACTCTCCAAGAACTGGGATTTGAGACAAAATGTTAGTCGAAGCAAGCACGCGCAACGAGGAGAGTGTCCTGAAGTGACAGAACATTAAATGCATTTTCCAAAATGGTTTATCGTAGTTTAATCATACCAGATTGACACGTGTGTCCTGTATTTTCCCACGCTAAATCCTTCGCAGCACAGATTCAGATAATCCACGTATTTGACAGAGGGAAATGTAAGAGAACAATGTTATCCTTTGCTGTGAAAGGATAAAGCCTGTTAAAGAAATGCAGTAATCTGGCGCTCTGGTGTTAAGCGCAGGGGCACAAGGGTCTTCAGGACAGCTGCAGACACAGATGTTCAACAGATCTGATTTTAACATGAGCTAGTCATGGAACTGAGCCATGAGAGGTTTTATTTAAAAAAATCATGAGAATATTGGTTTGTTGTTAATTAAAAATGCAGTATGCATACATTTGAATTCGGAGGAAAACTGACTTGCTAGATATTCCAGCAGTAGTGCATGAGTGTAAGTGCTGTGGAGTGTAAGCGTGCTCTTCATGTTGTGTGCTGGATTAAAAACTTCAAAGTTAATCTGTACCTCTGAGGACTGTGTGCATGCTTTTTCTCATCTGTGTTTTTTTGGTGGATTTACAGAGAGGAATGACCAGACAGAGCAAGAGGAGAGAAGGGAAATCAAGCAAAGGCTAAACAGAAAGGTACGTGTTTAGTCACTTATGCATACACATATTTGTTTTCATTTATCTGCTTAGCCTGCAATATTCACTGTTGTCTGAGGAAAGACGCTGTTACTGCTGTTACTAATGGCAAAGCATTGATTCATGAAATATTGAAGCAGCAAGTCGAAAGAGTGTTCTTGACGTAAAGCCCATTAAATGTGGTCAAATCATTGTAACACACAGCCTTTAGTGGTTTACTGCAGCAAGCGTAATAACAGACACCTACGATCAAGAAATAATTGTATTTATAGGATGACCTGAATCAGAATAAGCAGTTATTTTTTCAAGTAATTGGATCATGAGCCTAACTATAGTCTGTTTCTTTTATGAGCATTACAACAGCTTGAAACGCAGCTCATTCTTTACAGAATTTAAGTAGGAACTATCCGTTTTTCCTTGATGCAGCTGTTTGACTAAACCTCTCTCTTTTTCTTGTCTTTCCAGCTGAATCAGCGGCCCACTGTTGACGAGCTGCGGGACAGAAAGATTCTGATCCGTTTCAGTGACTATGTGGAAGTGGCCAAAGCTCAGGATTACGACAGGAGAGCAGACAAGCCCTGGACGAGGCTATCTGCTTCAGATAAGGTGTGTGCATCAGAAACTCACACATGCCCCCTACAGGCCACCACACACAGATACATTGAGATAATAGAGATACAAAACAAAAAAAATCTGTTTGATTCATCTAAAATGTCTTGATATGATTCTGTTATATAGAATGCATTAATAAAATGAGAAAGAAATAAAAATATTTATATAACTAGCCCCAGATGGTCTGCGGTATTCACATTTGCTGTGATTATTTTGGTGGAAAAATTGTGGAATTTTACGGAAACAATTTATACAAGTTCATATAGCATTCAAAAGTTTTTTTTTTGAAAGGAATAAATACTTTTATACAGGAAGGATGCATTAAACTGATTGAAAGTGACATTAAAGACATTTATAATGTTACTATGGTTTCTATTTCAAATAAATGCTGAACTTTCTATTCATCAAAGAATCCTGAAAAAAAGGGTTATGGTTTCCATAAAAATATTATCATCACAACTGTTTTCAACATTGATAATAATCAGAAATGTTTCTTGAGCAGCAAATCAGCATATTAGAATGATAATGTAATGATGCTGAAATTTCAGCTTTGATCACAGCAATAAATTACATTGTAACATATTTTCACATAGAAAACCATTATTTTAAAGTGCAATAATATTTCACATTATTTTGATCAAATAAATGCAGCCTTAAGGAGCAAAAGACTTCTTCCTAAAAATCCTAAAATGTTATATTTTTTCTGTAATAAATAAACACACTAGGTCCAGAGGATGTGTAAAAATGGATGATGTGCATTAGCATTCTGCATGAGCCTTATCATGACCAGCTTGTGTCAACAAGTCAACAAAACCAGAACAGATCATTTATAAAACATCAGGTAGAAAGCAGGCGATCTTCTTTCCAGTGACCTGAGTGTGTCTGTTGTCCAGTGACTGTTTGTCAGGAGCTCATTGTTGTTGTTTTCACCTTGCAGGCGGCGATACGCAAAGAGCTGAACGAGTTCAAGAGCAACGAAATGGAGGTTCATGCGTCAAGCAAACACCTGACAAGGTCAGTGTGTGTTTCCATTTATTCTATGTGTATTTATACATGGCCTGTTTCCATATATTGTTCCATGTTTGCATAACCGTTCACCACAAAAAAGTCATCACATCTATGATAGATCACTTCTCGCACGGTCGCTTGCGTAACGGCTAAAGGTTCAGGACACATACAGTAGATCAATACAGCAGGCTGTTCTAAATATAGCCGTATCTGCACTGTCCTGAAAGTGCAGAATTTGCAGAATAAGCACACATAAGCGCTCAGCGACATGTATAACAAATGCTTGCTCACATTTAGCTTACGTTTGTTTTATGTTAGACCTCATTTCTGTAGGCACAAATAGCTGAACAAGGTCCCAGTCCTGTTGGGCTTGTGCTAGATCGTCCTGCTGAGCAGAGCTCTGTCTGGAACACACACACACACACACACACACACACACACAGCTCTTCTATTAATACACATTTGATGGATGATAGTCGGCTTTTGGAGCGTCTTACAGGTGTCTTCTCCTTTACGTTGCAGGTTCCACCGACCATAGCAAGGTTTCTTCCGTGAAGAATATGCTAACGGTATCTCTGTGAAGTCCAAGACCTCAGGAGGCTGTCCATGGCTGCTCCATGGAGGGCCTGATATTTGGGCGCTAGTGAACCTTGGAGGCTATGTCTCTGGAGCTTCAGCCTGAAGAAGCCAAAACCCTCCAAACTCCACTCAGTCCAGCTACAAGTCTGTAGATCACTGAACCTTTATTCTTTTTCAGGGGACGGTGGAAGACTGTTTGAAAAAAGACATTGACTTTTTCGTTTTTTTGTAATGGACCGTTTTAAACGGCCGCCTTTTGATGCCAATGGGGGGGCGGGGCGGGGGGACTGGGGGTCAAGCATGTGAATTTTTTGAACCTTTTTCCCACTCTAGTGACACCCCAAACATTTCTGGGCTCCTACCAAAACTTGAGTTTCATATCAGCTGTAAAGATGTTAGTATGAGGAACGGATATCATGTCTTACCTTTGCAAGGACTATTTATTGTCTGTACAGTACAAGCTTTGGATTTGTAACAAATTACAATGTCTGTCTTCTTTTCTGAATGAATGGATGGATGAATGGATTGATGAGGAATCGATTTAGCCGAAACATGCTCATATTTGAGTTCACATACTAGATTTCTCCTTCAACTCTCATGGACCAACTTTACTGACAATCCTCATCTCTTGTGCTCGTTTGTCTAATCGTTCTCTTTATTTGTGTACGCCAGATTCAGTTTCTCTCATGTCTTTTAGCAGTAGCAAACCTAAGCCATGTATAATAGTCTTACATAAGCGTTCAGGAGGTCTCACTGTCCTTGAAAAAAACATGAGAAGTCATTTTTTCCATTGACACACACACGCATCACAGAGTTATGTGGAGAGAAGATCTGGCTTTAGTTTTACATTCGTTTCTCTTTTGCGAATAAACACAGATTACATGTTTGGCCGAGTGAACGTAAGGTTATATTTTAAGTCGCAGCTTTTCCATCATGACAGAGTAGCTGCTGTAAGCGAGCCAGCAGAAAGCAGGTCAGTGGTGTCGGTTGATGGGGAGAGCGCACTAATCACCTTACAACACCGCCACACAGTTTCCCTTTGAGGTTAATGGAAAAGAAGATGTGAAGATCACAAACAAGAGTATGAAATTAATTAATAAACTTTTTTAGACACAGTATTTACTTAATCATTGAAACATCTGATGAGAAACTACAGCAATGGTGAAAACTAGTCATTCCTGTTTTATACATTTAATTTTTCCTTTTTAACAAACTCCTGCTGCTGTTCTTCCACACATCAAGTGTCAAATCACCAATACATTATTGTAGCTCAAAAAGCAGAGCATGCTTGGGACTAGAAATAACTAGTAATGGGTTCAGTCCCCATTTGAGTACAGCATCGGAAAGGAGAATGAGGACCACATTGACTTCCATAGCATTTTTTTTTTTCATACTATAGAAGTCAATGGCCTCTGGCAACTGTTTGGTTACTAACATTCTTCAGAATATCTTGTTTTGTGTTCAACAGATTAAAGAAACTCATACAAGTTTGCAACAATTTAAGGATGATTAAATGAAATCAAATATTTCTCATCAGTTTCTTTCAATGCCAAATCCTCTATGTAGTCCACGTTCATTTTATTATACTAGAGTATATATATTCTTACTATAAGTCAACAACAATTTACAAGTTTCATTTATGTCTAATTTTATTCTCCTGGGGAATTTTAATAGAAACAGCCAAGACAGAGTTCATACTTTTCAACCTGTGAGAATAAAAATGTTCTTGTGAGACTGTAGTCAGTAAGAGCTATATATTCAAAATATGTTTAATATATTACACAGACAAAGTAATCAAAAGAGTCTGCATAGTGTCCCACAAAACTGATGAAATCAGACTGGCTCACAAAGTGTGTTTCTGATTGGCTAATTTTATAAATTGTGCCTTGAAAAAAAAAAAGAAAGATGAGACACGCAGCTCCTCTAAACCTTTTTTTTTCTTCTTCTTCTTTTGTTGGGTCTGGAACAGAGACGGGTGTGTTTCTCAAGACACCTCGTTCACTGATAATCTGTCAGATAATAGGAACATTTTGTGCATGATTTTCCAAAACACCTTTAATGACTAATAGAAAATGATTCACTTTTAATGAGCTGAGGGTTTTCTCCTTCTAATTGAGCTTTTTAGTATTATGTTCCAGACAACTCAAAAGGAGAGCATGACTGCTTGAAAATGGCACGAAGTGCATTGTAACATTTCCAGCATGGCATTCATCGCTCCCTGTGGTGAAGGCAGATTAGTGCCAACGGCACACTTAGACACGCAGACACTGTTTAGTGCAATTTTCCTTTGCAATGTGAAATGTGTAATTTAACACAGTGGCAATTTCAAGACTTAAGACTTACCACTCCCAAAAATGACTCATTCTGTATAGTTCATATTTATCATCTTGAAATTCATGCACATACATCACGTTATTACTACTGTGTACTATACAGGTTCAAGTCAGGCCTCTCCGCTGCAGTAAAAATCAACCACATGTCTTGTCATGCACAGATTCTGCACTGCTTTTATAACATTTGTATAACAGACAGTGTATAAATGACAAAGCTACCTTTGTGTCAGATCAGCACTGATCAGAGCATCAGATTATTTTATCTATTCTCAGTAGAGTTGTATTTGCATTAGCTCCACAGGCCTGGCAGCAGAACAGTATACGTTCAGCATGTCGACTACATTATTCACAGCAGGAATGGTGCGAAGAGTGACCGACATTTGTGAAAACACCAAGAGCTTGGAGATGTAATGACAGAGGGCTTGTCACAACCTGACCACATCATTAAGTTAATGACAAAACCACAATCTGTAAATGTAGAATATGGGATTAGGTTCTCTGAACACAACTCAATGAATCCAGTTTAAAATTGCTCTATAAATATAACAAGATCTGCATCTGATCTCCTCTTTTATATGGCTATTGCACTTATAATCTAGTTATTTACACGACAGCTCTAATGATTAATATTAATGAAGGCATTTAAAGCTCATGCATAAGAGATTAGCTCCTTAACTGGGTCAGTCTCCTTTCATTGGAAGAAATGGATGCCTGAGCCACTAAAGCACCCAGTTAATATTTCTCTGTGAGGAACTGAAACACAAACAGAACTGCTGATCTAGTCATTATATTTCTTTGTATGCAAACTCCAGGTCCTTCCTTTTTATCTTGAGGTAAATATCAGAAAATTTGTCATGCGTAATGATGTCTTGATTCATTTCTGTATGAAACAAGACAACACAATGCAAAGCAAAACACTAAACTGAGGATCCCCCATCCCCCCCCCCCCCCCCCCCCCCTCTCATCTTGTAAGAAATCCTTGTCAGAAAATGTGCAGGCTATAAACAAGGAGCAAACCAAGATTAGTTTATCCCACACACATTAGATGACAAATATTGTCATACAGATACAGTTATTTTAATAGAAACCATAGTATGCAGTGACTGAAAATGAATATGAAATATTGCACATTGTGCAACATTGATGTTTGGATAAAAAGTAAGCCAACTAAACTAAGCAAAGGTGTACAAAGCTAAAGAAAATGTGTATAAACAGTTTTATGATACTAAATTTAGAGCCAAGACTCAATTTTCTAAGTATGTGAGCTCTTTCACTCCTTCTTAATAAATACAGTGTATATTTTGTTTCCCTAATCAAATGAGAAAGAACTGAAGTTACAAATTTCTTCCTCAAGATTCACAGCACCATCTAGTGTTTGGTCACAGTATTATTTAAAATAACAGATGCTTTCTGTTACTAACAACCCAGTTATGATGGTAATGCTCTGCATACATTTGTTTAGTTATTGCAATAGTAAAAGCAGCCAGGCTGAATAATTTCAGAAATGCACTGCAACTGTCAGGCTGTGTGTCAAAGGTGAAGGCGTGCTTGTAGTAGTTTTGTCTTTAGTTTAAAGATGAAGATATTTTTAGACCTGACCTCAAATTTCTACCATGTGCCCTTACAGCTGGACTGAGTCAGAAGCACATTGATTGCCTTCCTCAGATGCCATTAGCAGGAGGTCGGCCTGGAGAAATCTCTGTCAGGGAAAGGTCAAGAAGAGTGCTAATGCAAGGGAATAAGAAAAGTATCACTCATATTTATTCTCTTGTAAATATGCAAACATCAAGAGCATAAATGACCTTGTATTGCTTTATTTATTGAGTAACATGCAAGAAAAATGTAATTGAAAACAAATGATGCAAGGAAACTGCAAAGTCAGCTTGTGCATTAGAGAACCATGTAATGATTTTAAAAATAGTCTAATTCCACATGGCACTCCTGGGTAAGATGTTAACAAGCCACAACTGGAAAAATGTATAAAACCTCAGTGAACTACTCTAAAGGCTTTCTGCATGTAGTGTAGAACTGATGCAAAAAAAAAAAAAAAAAATTCATCACACATTTAGAGAGAAAATCTTATGCACAACAAGACTGCACTGCATAGCTGTGGGCATGACACTGTGAATGATTAAAATAGCACTACAACGTGCAATATCCTTACAGCTTTGAGTTCTAAAGGAATTGAAAAAAAAATGTGCATGAAGTCTGTTCTATTTTTGCACCAATAATAATAATACTGAACTGATCAAGTATTGCATTCTAATTGTTCTTGGGTGATAGCCAGTCCTAAAATTAGAGGCATTTTTATGATAAATTCCAATAGTGTGACATATTAAAATACTTGTGCTCTATGCTCTATGCTTGGGATAAACACATGATTACAAAGGCTTTTTATACATACAGTGCTGTGAAAACATGGGGCTCAGAAAAGCTAAATTAAAGTTTTGGAGTGGCCTAGTCCTGACTTGAACTCAATTCAGATGCTGTGGCAGGACTTTAAACAGGCAGTTCATGCTTGAAAACCCTCCAGTGGGGCCACATTGTGTGGTGGGCCAAAATCAGGCTGGATTTGCAGTAATCTAAAGTGTTTGGATGTAGTTAATGTTGGCACCTCCAGATTTTAAGTGTAAGGGGGCAATCTGTTCTTCACAAAGTTGATAGGTGTTGCAATGGCGTAGGTTTGCTTTCGGAGTGCCACTCACATAGTTTACCGTAAAGTCACATTATATTTGTCCCAAATTATTGTTAATGTACATAATGACTTCATCCTAGGCTGGAGGACTGTGTATTGTGCATCTTTCAGCACAACTTTTGTCTTTCTGTTCGTATGCTTTATATAGAAAGCTAATAATAGCCACAATAGCCACCATATTTCAAAGTCATCGACGCAACTTTGTTCAAATATATAGAATATATATTTAATTGTTTGATCAAAATTATTGCTAGGGACAATTTGGTAGTCACTGAATATTGGTAGGGACGTGTCCCCCCCCCCCCCCTCCTAATTCTACGCCCCCCCCCCCTCCTAATTCTACGCCCATGAGGTGTTGGATAGCTTTTTTTGCTTCATTAAAAATAAATCAGTAAAAGCTGTATTTACTCAGGTTGCCTTACTTAATTTAGTATGAAATATACACAAGAACAGAAGAAATCTGGATGGGGGCAAACACTTTTTCACAGCACTGTATATGGCATCTCCAGTGGAGAGTCAAATGAAATGCACCATGCTATCTTCACACTCTCTGGGGACCGTTAATTTGTACGTCTGGCAGGTGAGTTTATAATTACATCCACCATTGTTGTCCCAATATTCAAATCCACTGACCCGGTAACAGATGGCAAACTGTAGCATGGCACCTGGCTGCAGGATGAAAGGTGGAACAGGCAGGTGAAAACGAAACATGTCTGACTCCGGATCTGGCCCATCTCTGTGAACGGTGGCGATCCAGCTCGCTTTACTCTCTGCACTGCTCTTCCAGTCCGTAAACGAGTATCGTACCGTAACCTCTTTCTCATAGGCCACGTTCAGCACTTGCACAGTTCCGATAATTCCCAGCTCAGAGCAAAACACCTGCTCCAGGCAAACTCGCTGCTGGCTCAAGCGCTTGAGGAAACCAACCTCGGCGCTCATGTTGTCAGGGAAGGATGGCTGGAAGTAGGGTAGAGAGAGCTCCAGATTTTTCCTGGAGGCCAGCTCAGAGCTTGCCAGCAGTCTTGTGATGACGTGAACGGGTACCATTGGGTCTTCGCTGGCCTTGAAGAACTTCACATCTTCCAGTTCCAGCCCTAAGGAATCTACGAAGCGGACCTGCACGTTCCTGCAGGTGTGCTCTTCAGTGGAGGACGAGAGGGATTTGGCCCGTCTCCTCATGATGGGTTTTGGCTCTGGCTCACACGACTGCCTCCGCCGGACAAAGGGCTCTTGAGGAGGACCTGGTTTTGGGCTGGGTGGCCTTATTGCCACAGGGGTCTTTTGTGGGGGTGGTTTGGGGTTGTAGATGTCTCGAAGATGAAAGGTCTTGACGGGTCTAGATACTTCACTAAAACCACTTGTGAATTGCAAGGCAGGTCCTGATCCATGCGGATGGGATTCCATTCTCTCTGCGCTTTCTATTAGTAAAAGCCAACACACAAAGTAATGTAATTTCACTCAAGTCACACTTTAAAATATGTCCCATGTAGCTTCTTTTTGCTCTTTTGCCAGAGCCATTTTTACAAACTATGGTTTGACAACCCTAAAGTCCCTGCTGAAAAAACACTAGAAACCATCACAGAAATTCTAGGTTTCCACTACAAATATCATTACAAACATTACAAACCATCAACTTTTAACCATTTAAACCATTAAAAATGGTTTCCTGTAGTGTGTTTTGGGAGATATTCCATTAGTATTTAGTGGTTTTAATAGAAGACGACCAATTACCTGCAGAGACCAACAGGGTCCATTACAGTTACCATTAAAACCAGTACAATTCCCATTATAAACCGCAAAACCATTACAAATTCTGTGATGGTTTCTATTGTTTTTTTGTTTTCTGTTTTTCAGCAGTGGTGTCACTAAATTTGGAACTGTTTTGTCATTTCTAACCTAAACTTCTTTATTTGTGAAATGATTTGCTTTGTTAACGAAAAGACATTCAGACAGTTTAAAGTGCTCACCAGCCTATTCATTTCTTCATTATTTTTTTCAGTATATTCCACTTATTCTACCGCTTAAAACATAAATGACAAAAGAAAACAAAACGCGTAACATTTTTGATGGTTATATATAAATACATAGAAAGCATTTTATTCTCTTAACACGAAACTCAAGCAATACATTGAGCTTAAGGCTGTTCAATTTTACATCTCTACTCCTAGCAGCAGATTCTTACCTTACTGTAAGGTGTGAGGACACAACTTTACGAAGAACGCCCTCGTTATGTGCAGTTAAAACTAATATACAAAGAAAATATTAACTTTAAAGTGGAGAACACCTCTTCACCCAGTTCGGTTGTAATAAAATACGCGGAGATCTAGAGCCTATGAGATTTAACTAGGCTACTGATCCCATGGGAGGTTTAGTCCGAACTACCCCGACGATTATTATTAGACCACCATACATGACACAAGACATTCTCACGTCCTGTCAAACAATGCATAGCGCTAATATTTCAGTGAGATCTCAGTCAATCTCGGTGCGCGAACATTTGTGAATAAACGCCGCGACAAGATAGAAGAGCGCGACGAAATTGTCTTAAATTCGGGTTGTAATTTTGTCGCGTCGCTCGCTTACAGCGCACATGGGGTCTCAGTCAGACATATTTACAGTATCGTGTAGGCTTCAATATGAGCCTATGACACTGTTGACTACATTTCCCACACAACAATGCGCCCTTCAGCATCAACACAGCTGGAATACACGCCTGCGTAAATATCCTCATTTACAAGCTTCAGACAATTACCCCCAATATCGATTAGTGTAGTGCATGAGACGCAATCGAACAGACCGCCTAATTTGACCGATGCATCTCATTACAGACAGACTGATCCGGTCGTCGCTGAATTATTTAGGACAGAACGGTACTGATGCACCGAGGATTAAAGGGAGCAGTGCGCGAGACAGTTGATTGATCGTGAGAGTAAACCTCATATGATCGAGAAAAAATGGATATGCCTTCAGATCAAAAGACTCCGCGCGTGCAACATGAGAGAATCCATCCGTTCTAGAAGATCCAGTCTGCTTTGAGAAATGCCAGTGATGGGAACGGTCTTACAGGAGAGCACTGTGCATAACAGTCAGAAGAAGCTTCGTTCGTCTGATAAAACTAAAACTAAAGCTTTGGGACATGCACCAAGGTAACAATAAATAACCTTAATTAAATTAAGGTCATGTTTTATTTATCTGCCAGTTCATCCATTTATGATGAAATAGCTTGGATAAGCTTCTTTAACCAAATTTAGCTGCTTTTATTTCTGAACTGATCTTGACTAACCTGACTTTTTCACTGAAAGCAAGAAAACCACAAAAGCACCTTTCCATCCACCACCGAATAACGGCATCAGCTTGCCATCTGAACCTGTGAGTACTCAACAACAATGGATTTGAATGTTTGAACTTAATTTTAAAAAATGGAATACAATAATTAAATGAAATAGATTTTAAATGGAACACATCAGATGGTAAGTGCTGTTTTCCTCATGTCTACAGGACTCTCAGCAAAGGTTAAGAAGGACGAGACTGGACAAAATGTTGATCATGCCGAACCCCACAGACAGGTTAGAAAAGAATTTGACACATAAGTGGTTAACTGAGATAAGGGTTAACACTTATTTTGTTTTACAGTGTTTAAATTATGCATATTGCATTTTACTGTAGCCTAATTATTATTATAGAACAAGCTGCTAAAATAAATAAATAAATAAAGCCACACTAAGTACGTGATTATTTTTGTCAATATGTGGCAAAATACAAATTTCCAAGACATTTAAAACCCTTTCCTTTGGTTCCTCAAGGCAACACAACACTAAGATCAAATCTCAAACCACTTCCAAAAATGGGCAGAAGGAGAGACGACAAAGACAAAACAGCCATGGTGCAAAAGAGAGTGGTGGCAGGGGTAAAAGTTCAAGCGTAAGACCCTTAACCCCTCATTCTGTACAAGTTCAGAAAGAAGACTCATCAGAGTGCAGAACCGAAGATGAAGGCTGTACACTACAAAGTAAAGATGGAGAAGAGGACAGTGCCAGTGACCTCTCAGACTCTGAAAGACATTCTGCGCTCCCCGCTCAAATCTCTCCTCCTGACCTCAACCTGCGTGCAGAGGTCATAGATCCGTCTGACTTTCATCCCTCCAGACCTCGAGGGCACAACAAGTTCAGAGGCAGCTATCCAGATTTCTTACCGCCTCCTTTCAATTCTTGGAGTCTCCAGCAGTTAGCTGTGTACTTGAACACAGAAGGCAAGGGCATTCCTCGTCCCAAGCCTGCTGGACAGCTTGAGAGATACTTGGACCGACTATTGCAATTGGAATGGCATCAGATCCAAACCGTCCAAGAAGACAGCAGCAAATCAAACGCCCCCTTACCTAAAGGTCGCCATTTGCCTCATTCGTCTTCCCATCTCAGTCTCAGCTCTCCTAAATGCATCCTCCATTGCCAGCGAGCGTTTCCTTTGGCGTTACTCTCCTCTTTGGCCAGCGCTCCTACCCTTCAGCTTTCAAGCTGTACCTGCCCACATTGCCAGAATCAGTATCCCATATTGAATGGCACATGCCGCTCTTATGCCTACCACCATCACACACGACTCAGTCCACTCCTGGAGAAGAAGGGCCAGGCCTCAGGTTTGCCTAAAAGGAGCAGCAGTGAGAGCAGGGCTCATCTGCCGGATCCCAGACACCGATCTCGAGAGCACAGACTCAGCGACCCTCTGAGCGAGAGTAGCCACTTGAGGCGTATGCAGGCTATCGGTAACATTCGCAATCCGGTCGGTTCCACATACAGTGTTGACCAAGTTTCTTCGACAGCTACAACAGCCAGCAATGCCAGTACTGCTGATGTAAAAAAGAGAAAGCCAGGGCAAAGGAGTCATTCCAGCGTGGGTACGAGGGAGGCTGGCTATAGGGCACGAGGACGCAGTGAACAAAGGAAAACCTTTGATAAAACTCAGAAGGACTCGAAATTATCTTGTGCTGCAAGTTCTGATGGTTTGCATAGCTCCAAAGACTCGTTGACCAGTCGAGTGAACAGGAGGCAAAAGCATGTTGAATTTGTCACAAAATAACTTCAATACAGTGGCCTGGAAATCAAATGTATGAATTTTGTAGCATTAGATAAGGAAATATCAAACCAAGTGGCATATTTTCTGAGAAGTTTATCGCAGTGATGTTTAGACAATTATTTTAGTGAATGTATGAAGTCAGTTCATCACATTAATTATGAACGTGATGTTACATTTTGCAAACAGAATGTTTTACATAAAACTTAAATATTTCTCTTTAGTTCTTACCTTACAAAATCACTTTTGCCTATTTACGCCTGCATTATTTGAAGATTTAAGATGTCTTTTAGTAAGGCTTTATGCATGCTATACCCTCATGTTTATTTTTATTTAAATCATATTTTTAGTAATTGTTTAAACAGCTTGCTCTTTTATTAATCCATTGTTTGAAATAGCAATATATCTGCATTCATTTCTTTGAAGCATCTTCTATCAACAAGTCTTGACTGGAATTTTATAAATTCAGTTCCTTTTAGGGATCTTTAATCTAATGTTGAGTTTAGTTTAAAACAGACAATTGTTATTTCTGCAGTACATGTTAATTTATATGTAGGCCGTGCTTACACAGATGTTTCAGGTACAGTGATGTGTTTAATAGTAAACTGATGTTTCACTGTTAGCAGCACTGGCTAACCATTCATACTAGAGTTTACAGTTACACATGATACGCTCGAGCTGAAACTTCATGTGTCTGCACACCATTACCCTCAACCTGACTGTCCCAATGAGCACAACGTTTATAACTTATTTTTCTCATTCTGTGGCTGATTCATAAGGTGAACGTGATGACCATAAATAAAATATGTTTTAAAGCTCTTTACAACCCTCTTGACAAGGGAAGAGTTACTAGGACATGTTTATAATAGCCATACCCAAAGTAATTCCAGATGTCTGAAGGACAGATTCATTTCTTACCAACACCAGCTGCTGTCAGAGTCTGCTGAATAAAATAGATGACTGTAAGTTATTTTTATGAATCAATCATAGAAATTGCATTCAGACCCCTTCTGAAAAAAAAAAAAAAAAAAAACATAGCAGAAATTCTAATGGTTTTCACTACAAATACCATTACAAACATTACAAACCATCAACTTTTAAACATTTTATAATTTTATAATAAAAAAATGGTTTCCTGTAGTGTGTTTTGGGACATATTCCATTAGAATTGAATGGTTTTAACAAGCCACCAATAGAAAGTGACAAATTACCAGTAGAAGCCAAAAGACACCATTAGAGGTTCCATTAAAACCAATACAATTCCCATCATAACCAGTAAAACCATTACAAATTGTGTGATGGTGTCTTGTCTATTTTCAGCAGGGACAAGAGTCAACTTATTCCTTTTTCATTTCATTTCAAAATATAATTCTTTTACTGGTCAAATTTTAAAGACAAAAACACATTGTGTAATACATTAAATATGTTCTTTTTAATGTAGATAGTTCTAGCAGATAAACAGTGTTCATGTCAAATAATTGCTGTGACAACATGCCCCACTATAGTTACAATGCTAAATGTTGGATTTTAGGGTAATCAGGCTATAATTAATTTAAAGATTGTAGTCTCATCAGAGACAGAGAAGTATTTAAACAACGCAAAGAACCATTCACACAGAACGTGCTGTTGCGTTTAAAACCGTGGGAAGCAAGACAATTTAATGAAGAAAATAAAAAACCCCGCAGCTGCGATCGTGTGAAGGGATTTTTTCCGGTTTAGGGCGCCCCTGCTTCCTACCGACACACCTTCAATAACAGGCTCACCTGCACTGTTCACACTTCACGTTATACATGCCACACACAGCAATGTACCTAAAAGTATCTTTTATTTAATTTTTTTTAAAGGTATCTTTAAATATAATGATTGGATACTTTACGTTGTGGAACTCAAATGTAAGGTGGGAACTGTTGGCAGACGGAACTGAAATCGAACAGAACTTGTTTCCCTGATGTTTTTCCAGAGCACAACATACAGACGCAAGCATGGACGAGACAGCGCAGCGAGTCCTGGAGCATCTGACTGAGGTAGAAGTCGCTGCAGAAGATATTCTTAGTGACAAACAACAGGTATGTTTGAATCATAAACGTAGTCAATTATAGGCAAACATACAATGAGACGTTTCGCTTAAATGTTGACAGATCGTAGATCTGGATTTGCGCAGAAACAGAAATCGAGAAGCACTCAGCGCTTTACGAAACCATTCCCCAAACGGCAAGTACAAACACGTGTATGCAGATCTCATGAATACTGTACAACTGTTTTATATGTTGCTTTATTGTTGTTATTCCTGCCGTTTTGCTGTTCTTGAATACACTGTACCTTCTCTATTTATATTCTGTCTTATTAGTGACTCTGTAGTACATTTCTGTTTAAAATGTGGTAACTGATAAAACTGTCTTGATAACTTTCAAAATTGGCCGGTGAATTTCTAGTTACCAATAAATTGGCATTAAGTGTTATTTTATATTTTATAGCTGGTCTTAGGAGGCTATACATGAAACCATTTGCATTAACACCATAACATTTTGGATTTACAGCATAACGTTATGTAAAACAATGCACATGAATAAATAAAGTTTAATTCAATCTAATCTAGATAATGTGAAGGTGTGTTTTGGAAATATGTTCATCAAATTCCCTCGAGAGAGTACCAGATCCATGATACTTAATGGTGAGTGTGCCCATATTTTTGTCTAAATAATACATTTAGATGTGTCTCTGTGTTTACTTGGCCTTTTGTCTTATATTGTTCCCAACAGACCAAGAGCAGCTTGACAAGGAAATAACTGACCTCCGCAAACGACTAAAAGCAAAAGTAAATCGTCTCAATGACTTGCAAGGTAGAGCTGCTTTACCAGCCTGATTTATTCATAATTAATGACTCTGGACCACATAAGGGTCAATTTTCTGAAATTGAGATTTATACATCACTGAATAAATAAGCTTTACATTGATGTAGGGTTTGTTGGGATAGGACCATATTTGGCCGAAATACAACTATTTGAAAATCTGGAATCAACTATCTGAAAAAAATCAAAATCCTGAGAAAATCACCTTTAAAGTTGTCCAAATGAAGTTCTTAGCAATGCATATTACTAATGAAAAATTAAGTTTTTGTATTTTTATGGTAGGAAATGTACAAAATATCTTCATTGAAAATGATCTTTACTTAATATCCTAATGATTTTTGGCATAAAAGAAAAATCAATAATTTTGACCCAATTTTGACCAAATCAATAATTTTTGGCTATTGCTACAAATATACCCGTGCTACTTAAGACTGGTTTTGTGGTCCAGGGTTACATTTGTCATATATAAAACCTCATCTTTAAGTCAGTGTACAGTCATGGCCAAAAATATCAGCACCCTTGAAATTCTGTCAGAAAATGCAACCCTTCTCTCAGAAAACTGTTGAAGTTGCAAATGTTTTGGTACTTACATGTTTATTTTTTATTTTTTGTTTGCATTAGAACAACACAAAAAACAGAGAAGAAAAGTCAAATCTGATACAATTCCACACAGAACCCAAAAAATGCACTGGACAAAATTATTGGCACCCTTAACTTAATATTTGGTAGCACCTCCTTTGGAAAAAAATAACTGAAATCAGTGGCTTCCTGTAACCATGAATGAGTTTCTTGCACCTCTCTACTGGAATTTTGGACCACTCTTCTTTTGCAAACTGCTCCAGGTCATTCAGATTTGAAGGATGCCTTCTCCCAACTGCTGTTTTGAGATCTCTCCGCAGGTGTTCTATGGGATTCAGATCTGGACTCATTGCTGGCCATTTCAGAACTCTCCAGCAGTTTGTTTGTAACCATTTCTGAGTGCTTTTTGAAGTGTGTTTCGGGTCATCGTCCTGCTGGAAGACCCATGACCTCTGGTGGAGACGCAGCTTTCTGACACTGGCCACTACGTTGCGCCCCAAAATTCTTTGTGTGAACGGTATCATGAAATCTGATGATTTCCAGTCAAGGCATCCAGAGCCAGAAGCAGCAAAGCAACCCCAAAACATCTTTGAACCTCCACCATGTTTGACTGTAGAGATTGTGTTCTTTTCTTCGAAGGCCTCATTTCTTTTTCTGTAAACAGTGCCATGATGTCCTTTACCAAAAAGCTCTACTTTTGTCTCATCTGTCCACAGTACATTCTCCCAGAAGGATTGTGGTTTTGTCACATAAGTTTTGGCAAACTCCAGTCTTGCTGTTTTATGCCTTTGTGTCAGCAGTGGTGTCTGGGTCTCCTACCATAGCATCCCTTTTCATTCAGATGGTGACAGATAGTGCGAGCTGACACTGTTGTACCCTGTGTCTGCAGATCAGCTTGAATTTGTTTGGAAGTTAATCGGGGTTCTTTAGCCACCATTCGAACAATCCTTCGTTGTAATTTTTCATAAATTTTGCTCTTGCGTCCACATCCAGGGAGGTTAGCTACAGTGCCATGGGCTGTAAACCTCTTGATGATATTGCGCACAGTGGACAGAGGAACGTTAAGATCTCTGGAGATGGACTTGTAGCCTTGAGATTGTCCATGTTTTTCCACAATTTTTTCTCTCAAATCCACAGACAACTCTTTACACTTCTTTCTTTTCTCCATGCTCAGTGTGACACACAACACAAAGGTTGAGTCAACCTTTCTCCATTTTAACTGGTTGCAAGTGTGATTATTATATTGCCCACTCCTGTTACTTGCCACAGGTGTGTCTAAATACAAATTACAGAAGCATCACATGCTTGAAAAGCAATTATTTTTTACAATTTTGACAAGGTGCCAATAATTTTGTCCAGTCCATTTTTGAGTTCTGTGTGAAATTATCAAGTTTGACTTTTCTTGTTTTTTTTTTGTATTTATTTATTTTTTTTGCAGTGCAAACAAAAACAATAAGCATGTGGATACCAAAACATTTGCAATTGAAACAATTTTCTGAGAGAAGTGTTGCATTTTCTGACATAATTGCAAGGGTGCTGGTATTTTTGGCCATGACTGTATATATCTACAGAATATCCCTAGATTGACTGCAGAATGTGTCAGGTTACGATTAGTAGATATCAGAGTATCTAATATTTTCTGTTTTGAATTGTTTCTTGCACAGGTAAGCCTGAACTCAGAGGATACAACCTTTCTCCTCTGAGCAATGATGAGATTAAAGCAATTAACAGCCTCCTTAAGAAATAATATTCACTAGCCTCTGGGACTGTCTTGAACCTGAGGGTAACGTTCGGACTGGACTGTTACCTGTGCGTTGGATCACAGAACTGTCTGCAAACCTCCTTTGACTTTACTCACTCAGCAGAAGAACTTTTTTGGTTGACTTTTGGTGACTGGCTCACACAATCTGTCTTCATCATTCAGTGCTTTTACGTGGATTTTGTGTAAAAGTCTTGCCTGCATTTTGTGGTGTGAGAAAATGCTTTGGTGGTTATTACCACAAGAAGTAGCCTGTATGTTCCTTTCACAGGTTCTGTTATAAATGGCAAGCAAATAAATAGTTGAACTTTGAAGTCTCATTTGAAATGAGAAAACTCATTTCTGCAGTAATTATGTGGGATTTATATGTTGTAAATTGAAAATGTATTGATTTTACTCAAATTAAATGTCGCATCACTGATTTTTGCTTTCAGTTGATGTAAAATTCATTATACCTTTCCCCAGTGTTTCCTCATGTTGTAAACATAGGGTAAAAATTACACTGTCCTTCTAAATAGAACATGTACTTTTTCTCAGCAGTAACTGAGTTTCTCAAAGCACCAGGATAATCTTTGTCCTTTAGTTTGTTGTAATATGAAAGAAACGGCATGGGTCTATAAGCCATGGGAATGGACTAATGGAATTTGAAAGGAAAGGATTTTGGAGAATCACCTTAATGTTCCATAGAGAAACTAACTGATGCAGTTCAAACACCTGGTTTGCTAACCAGTACAATTGCTATGCAAGAAGACTGAAGACCATGCAAGTTAGTATAGTGATTATAAACCATATTAAACTTCTCTCTTGCCTATTCATGCTGACTATTTGTGCTTGGAAAGTATTTTCAACCCTGTCAGATTCTTTGACTCTAGGTGGCAGTGTTTCTTTATTTCTAGTGTGTGTGTGGTTGTTGAAATGTACTTGTGTTAACAGTGATCATTTAATGGGCAGATGGTGACTGTAAAACTCTCCACTGTTGTTTTGAAATGATATAAAATAAGCAGAATAAGATTTTTAAATAAAGAGACGAGACAGCATCAAAACATCTTTTGCAATACTAAATTAATAAAAAGACAGGAAATGCTTTGTGGCAAAGGAACGTTTGCCAGGTTGCTTGCAGTGGTACAGTCCTGGATGCAGTCCAGTGTGATGAATTTATGAGTCAGATGAGGTGGTAAACAGAAGTCTGTTCTCAGTTATATAATCTCCAAACAAGACATTCCACTAGAGGAGAACGACATGTGAAAACACATGCAACAGGCTCATAACATAAAGTTATGCAAAGCGGGCCTAATGTTATGCGCAGAAAAATTGCTGTGATGTTTAAAGATAATGATTTGTTCTTATGACTGGTGCGAGGTTGTTGTGACACAGAGGTCTTTACACATTCCAAATAAAACTAAGGAAGACCAAGAACAGTCATCTCTCGTGCGTACAGTCATAATGATCGAATAGCATCGAGTTTGCGCAGAGATGAGTCAAAGCTGAGACTGTCTGTTCCTGTCTTATTTGTGCCCCATTATTACAAACATATAATTTAAACACTGCACTTGCCAAAGGGGAACTTTGAATAGAAACCCACAACAATTTACTGTCTGTATGTCCATGACTCAACATCTACAGTCCCAAATACTCAATAGTTTGAAGAAAATACTCAGCTTTCTACAAAAAGCACCTTAATAAATGAAATGATAATTAGAGTATTTTGAAATAAGATGGCAGTACAGTTCTCTCATAGTAAATGTTTTGGAGAGTTGTCGTTGCAAGAATATTGTTGCTTTTGGCTGCTGAATTATGTGGTAACTTGCGTTCTTATTTTCCTTGTGAGAACAGGAGCAGACTGTAATCAACAGTTCTGTCAAAACTTTGACAAGTAAATTACAAATCAACTCAAGATCTTCCATAAAGCTTACTTTGGACTTGTCTGTTGCCATTCTTTAGTGGATAAGAGCTAGACTGCTCCCTGCTCATCTGATGTGACCTGGAAATCCAATAAATTTTTATGAATATTTCAAATTCAGGTCAAACTAAAGGCAACGTTTGTGAAGAGTCCTTTCCTGTCCCAGTATGACAGTGTACCTGTGCACAAAGTGGGGAACATTAAGAAATGCTATACTCAGTCTGATGTTGAAGAACTTGACTGGCCTACATAAAGCCTCAGCAAACACCTTTGGGATAAATGGAAACAGTGACTTTGAGCCAGGCCCCATTGCCCCGAGATCACTGCTTGACCTCACTGATGCTGCAGTCTGAATGGAACTAAATTCCCACAGCCATGATCCAACATCTAGTGGCAAGCCTTCTTGAAAGAGTGGAAGCGCATGACTTTAACCAGTGTACATACCACAAAAACACTGAGGCTAATTTTCTGTGGTAGTATTGAGGAAAAGTAGCAAATTAAAACCACTCTTGCATGATTCCCTTAAGATCAATCATAAATCAAAAATTTATGAACACCAGACCAGAGTCTGCGCCTTCTCAAACAAGAATAGACCACTGGTGTGTTTCTACTCAAAAGCTTTGCATTTCAGGTTGTTGGCTCGTCTTGTGCTGTCTTAGTTTTTGGAATGGCAGTATTTAGTTTGAATGTAGTTGAAAACACCACAAAAAATGGAGATTATCAGACAGTGACCTCCATCTTAAATGCATCATAGGTGATCTGAATGTAACTCCCAAATCAAAACTTGGATGACATTTTAATAATACAATAGAGTCCCAGAATGAAGCCAAACCTTGAGTTATGGAGAAAGAATTGGGGTCTTTCTGTAATTTCATGAAGAATGCCACTACGGTCTGCACTGGTTTTTGCAGCAATGTTGTCGTGTTGAAGTAGTTTAAACATGGGCCTAATGCTTTTCCCCTCGGTGTGAGGGCTAGTGGAATGGTAAGACGAGATGTTTATTGAGTAGGCCTTGCCTAGACTTTATAAAACACTTAAACACTCTTGCCCTGTCTTTGCCCCTCAGTGGCATTTATAGCTACTAAAAACCCTTCTCACAAGTTCCATTTTCAAATGTGCCTGGGGTGTATACCTTGTGGTAAGCTGTTATTCCTTTTCACCTGCTCAACAAAACTCTCAAATACCCTATCCTTTTATGGGTCAAGATTTTTCGCAATTTTCAATTAACTGAAAAAAAAAAAATAAATCTATATATTTTTACAAACTATTCTTAGACGGTTTGTCTGATTTTCACCAAAATTAGCTCAGATCATCTTCAGACCATGCTGGCAAAAAAAGTTATGGAATTCAAGTTGATTAGTCAATCTATTCTTGCAGGAACGAATAACGTGCAAATGAATTTGACAAAAAGCATGCCAATACAGCGCCACTTAGTGGTCAGGAGATGTGAAAAAATGGCTTCTGAAAGGTTTGGCCAAAAATCACGAGACTGGTGGTCTCTTTACAGTCAATGCAGCTTACCAAGTTGACCGATATCCAAATGTCCCAATGTCAGCCATTTTTGGCTTTGGAAATAATGAAAATAAAAAAATGTTCATAACTTTGATTAGTTTTGCCTGCTGTCATGAGACTGATAGATTCTTTGGATCATGCCAAGAATATCAATACCAATCATCCCATAATCTGCCAAACTTCCTGTCCGATTTTATTTAAAAAAAAAAAAAAAAAAAAAAATCTAAGGGCCAGATTAACTAACAGCTATTTTTGTGGCTGACCTTATTGAATATGCATTTGTAGGAGTTTCCCTTTCAGACACAAAATTTATGGGAGGAGTATTAAAATGAGGCACACAACGTGATTTACTAGCGTTTGCGCTCGTCAAATTACTGGTGTTTGCGCCATGAAGTAAAGCCCAAAAAAAAGTATGTCTTAAAGCAGGCACTAATTTGCGCTGCCCTTAGTAGATTGTGCTGGTCATTATGGAAATGATCTGGCTGCGTCTGTGTTCTTTAATGTGCGCATTGTCAGTAAATCACATGCAGAATTTTCCCCTCCCATCGGTGCTTTTATGGAACTGCGCTATAACGCTAATTTGCCCTGTTTAGTAAATCTGGCCCTAAGTTTTCAAACTCCTCCTAGACTGTTGGTGCAATTTTCACCAAATCTGAGTCTGATCATCTTTAGATCATGGCAGCAAAAATGTATGGATTTTGTGTCAATACACGAAGTGGTTTTCATTTACCGTATCAATGACTTTGATGGCATAATGCCAAACTGGATCTGAGGCTGTATCTCTGTAAAACTTTAACATATTGACATCAAACTTTGTATGTGCCATTGTCACTTCACACTGACCCCACCAAATAAATCTGGTAACAGTGGCATCTATTAGACAAAAGCAATAAACCAATAAATCATATTACTGGTGATTATATGTATTATTTTTTAGCTATTATAATCATCTTGTAGCTGCACTGGTCTAATGAAATGATAGCCACGCTTCATACAGATGTCTTTTGCTGTTTATTTGTGTCTCTGTCGCTCTCTTTTCAGCAGACACCGTGAAAACTACAAGAAATAAAGCATATAATGTTCAAAATATGCATTTCTCACAGTCCTTTTCTCAGTCTCTCATTCAAATGTCAGCTGATATGCAAGTGAACGTGCGACAAATCAGAATCCAATGACATCGCTATTTACACTTAACATCGTTTAAGTAAACTGATATAAAACAACATTATACACAAAATGCTACATATTTAAAGATGAATTACCGTGTGCGCCCTCTTAGACCATGCAGATAAAGGAACTCTTTTTCAGGCTGTATACAACTCAGGTTTCTCTGCTTCCATGTTAGATTGACCCATAATGCAATGGTCCCGCGCTCAACATGTGACCTGTTACGCTTCAACAGTAACTTTTTCTTAAAGAACCCCTAACTTTAAACATTTCAAGGGAGCTCATTTTCTACTTATTACACTGTGAATATCACATTCATACATTTTAGTCAAGTATCTTTAAACAATAAATTAACTCAAATTAATATGAATTTATAACAGAAACAATGCACAACTCCCTGAGAAACATGACCTTGACAGCTACACTCCCACCAAATTACTATAATTTATGATGAACTTTATGTAAATGTTTGAATAAATTTAGTAATTTCTTAAACCAAATGATAGAACTATATATTTGACTCTTGGTTCAAAACTACTAGATGAACTTGTGACACTTAAAAGTCTCAAGATTAGACAACACATCAGATTTAATTGTTCTCTAGGAGTACCACTAATTTATGAATAGGACGTTCAAGAATTAATGGATTAGTCAGTCGTTGACCCTTTTTCCCTAACTTTCGATTTCCTATTTTAATTTTGGCTTTTCGCACCAGTCCGTCTTCATCTGCACAAGCATCAAGCACTCGTCCAAGTCTCCATTCATTGCGAGGAAGCGCTTCCTCCTTGACAATGACAATATCTCCAACCTTAACATTTCGTTTTGGAGAGTGCCACCGTTGTCTGAGGGTGATGTTTGCCAGATATTCCTTCCTCCATCTACTCCAAAATTGCTGTGTCAGATATTGTACTCTGCGCCACCTTTTTCTCGCATACAGGTCCTCTGGCGCAAATTTCCCAGGTGGAGGCAGAGGGACAGATGATTTCATGGTGAGTAAATGGTTTGGAGTAAGCGGCTCTAGCCCCTTGGGATCATTGATGGTATCTGTGGTGAGTGGGCGGCTATTTATGATTGACATGGCTTCGTAGAAGAAAGTTCTCAAGGAAGCGTCATCCAGTCTTCCTGCGCTCTGAGAAAGGACCCAGCTTAGAACACTTCTAATTGTTCTGATCTGCCTTTCCCAAACCCCTCCCATGTGACTGGCATCAGGTACGTTCAAAATGAAGTCACATTGTTTCTGGGATAGGTAAGCAGTTAATCTCTCCTTGTCCAATTCTTTCAAAGCCTTTGTCAGCTCGTTTTTCGCCCCAACAAAATTTGTCCCTTGATCCGATCTGATTTCTCTTACAGCTCCACGGATAGCTATAAAACATCGCAAGGCATTTATGAAGGCATCAGTGGTGAGATCTTCCAGCATCTCTATGTGGATTGCTCTTGAGGAGAAACAGGTGAATATGAGACCATATCTCTTATGCTCTTTCTGCTCTTGCTTGCAGAGAAATGGCCCAAAGCAATCCATCCCACAGTATGAGAATGGTGGAGAGGGGTCAACGCGGTTAGCAGGTAGATCCGCCATCATCTGTGTCTCTGTTGGCCTGCGAGCTCTCTTGCATGTAACACATTGCTTAATGTGGTTCGCCACAACTTTGCTGCCACCGACAACCCAGTAACCACTTGCTCTCAATTCATTAAGGGTTTGTCCTCTGCCTTGGTGCTGAGTCTTTTCATGGCAGTAATCAACGATGAGGCGGGTAATCACACTATCTCTTGGAAGGACTGCTGGGTGCTTCGAGTCAAGAGGTAAAGAAGCTTTCTTCAATCGCCCTCCCACCCTGAGAACACCATTCTGCAGTACTGGGTCAAGCTGGAACAACGGATGACTATGTGGCAATTTGCCATGTCTCAGTATTTGTATCTCATCTTTGAAGGCATTCCTTTGTACCAATTTTACAAGCTTGATGCTGGCATTTCTCATGTCTTCGACATTTATGGGTTTAACTGTCTTGTCTCTTGCTAATTGCTGGATTCGAGCAACAACTTTCAATGCAGTGTGCCATTTTGAAAACCGATTAAACCTCTCCAAAAAATTATCATCATTTGCTACCTCTGTTTGTAGCACTTGCGTTGTCCTGATTTCAGGATCACCAATCAGAAGCTCTGGAGTCGTTTTTGATGTGACAATTTCTCTTTCCCAGAGAAACTTGGGTCCAGTAAGCCAATTTGAACTTATCAACTCAGACACCTTGAGGCCCCTGGATGCGTGATCTGCAGGATTTTGTTCGGTGTCTATATAATGCCACTGGGCAGGGTCTGTCACTTCTCTGATTCTTTGGACTCGATTCGCTACAAAAACGTGAAACCTACGGGCTTCATTGTTAATGTAGCCTAAGACTACTTTTGAATCGGTCCAAAAATATTCTTGGTCAATTTTGAACTCCAGCTCCTCCTTTAACATGCTACTGACCGCTGAAGAGATCACTGCAGCTGTTAACTCAAGCCTGGGTATAGTCACGATTTTGGTAGGCGCAACCCTTGCCTTGCCAATGACAAAGGAACAGTGCACTTTGTCTTCACTCAACACTCGAATATATGAGCACTGACCATAGCCATGGCTACTCGCATCTGAAAAGTGATGGAGTTCGATCCTCTGAACAGTCCCTAGATGTTCAGGAGCAAAACATCTTGCAATCTGGAGATTTTGCAAGTTCTTCAATTCAGTTAGCCAGCTAGTCCATTGTGGCATTAACTCTTTGGGTAGTGGGTCATCCCATTCAATGCCCCTTTGGCACATCTCCTGTAGTATTTTCTTTCCTAATAGAAGGAAGGGAGCCAGGAAGCCTAATGGATCGAACACAGATGCGACTGTTGAGAGGATTCCTCGCCGTGTTGCTGGTTTCTCATCCAGGGCTACTTTAAACGAGAAGGTGTCACTATTTACACTCCATTTAACTCCCAACACCGTCTGGACTGGGAGTTCATCAGAACCAAGCTCCACATCCTGAACACCACTGGCTCGCTCACTGACAGGGATAGACTCCATGACCTTTCTGTCATTTGAAATGAACTTGTGTAGACGCAGTTTCCCTTTTGCACACATATTTCGGGCTTCTTGTACTAGTTTGATAGCTGCGTCCACATTTTCCACACTAATGAGCCCATCATCAACGTAGAAATTACTTTTGATGAAGCTGGCTGCTGCTGGATACTCTCTTTCGTTTTGACATGCAAGATACTTCATTCCATAATTCGCGCAGCCAGGAGAGGATGCTGCTCCAAAAAGGTGGACTTTCATGCGATACTCCTTTGGCTCTGAGTTTGTATCGCCATTTTCCCACCACAGGAACCGTAAGTAATCTCTGTCTTCCTGACTTACATGGAACCTGTGAAACATCCTTTCTACATCACAAATAACTGTGATTGGATATTTGCGAAACCTGCATAATACCCCCGTTAGCCCGTTAGTGAGATCAGGTCCAGTTAACAAGTGATCATTCAATGAGGTGCCATCATATTTGGCAGAGCAATCGAACACAACTCTAATCTTCTCTGGCTTTCTAGGGTGATATACCCCCTGGTGAGGAATATACCAGGCGTTTCCTGCCTGGGGTTGGTGTTCGGCTTTCTCTGCATCACCATCCTTGAAGACATCTTCCATAAATTTAACATAATCATCCTTGAATCTTGGGTCTTTATCAAATTTTCCTTTCAGACGCTTCAACCGCACCAGAGCCAGCTGCTTATTTTCAGGTAACTGTGGGCGTGTCTTAAAGGGGAGGGGCATCTCGAGGTGTCCCTCTGAGTTCTGGTGAATTTTCTCATTCAGAAGCTGAGTGAACTGTAAATCATCTTGTGATATGCTCCTTTCCCGTGGACTTGTATCTCTAAAGTCTGATTCAAGGGCTCTGATGACAGAGGTAGGTGTCAGTATTGGGAGTTCCCTAACAGATACACGATGGCACAGGCCTGTAACTTCAGTTGACTTTGCAATCCGAGGTGAAGAGCCAACTATGCTCCAACCCAAGTCTGTCCTGACAGCATACGGTTCGTCATCACGTCCTGTGATGACTTGGCGTGGTGCCAAAGCTCTTGAGCAATCATAGCCTATCAGGAGTCCGACTTTACAATCCAGCAGCATTGGGATTTCCTGAGCAATTTCATTCAGATGATTCCACCTTCTAGCGGTTTCAGGAGTAGGAATGTGGGAACGTTCAAGTGGAATGAAGTCTCTGGTATAGGCAGGTGGCAAACTGATTAAGCCATGGGAAGAAAAACCCCTAACTCTGAGCCCACTAACTCTTTCACTTTGAACAACAGAATCCTTTCCCATCATTGTGGTGAGCTTTAACTTGACTGGTTCTGAAATTGCCCCCATCCTCTCACATACCTCTTGATCCACGAAGGTGTTGCTGCTCTGTGTATCCAGAAGGGCATAAACTAAGGTCTCTTTTTCAGGTGTGGAAGTTGAAGAAATCCATACAGGCACTATCATCGATGTACTCCCACCATCGCCACTGTCTACGCAACAGGAAAGGGAAGACATGTTTTGCTCTGCTTGCATAGCATGAGAAAACGTGACTGCTGCAGAAGAAGGGCGGTCTTCATGAAGTGGTGTTGGATGATGTTTCTTGCATATACTACAAGTAGCTTTACTCCTGCAATCCTTTGAGTTGTGTCCTCTCCTAAGACAGCCAAAGCATAGGTTATTGTCTAATATGAACTTTCTTTTGTCCTCCACAGACTTACTGGCAAATGTTTGGCATTTGTGGATGGAGTGGCTTTCCCCACAACACCTGCAAGTGACTGGGTTTGAAACTGAAGGCACAGTGTTGACTTTATTGGATCTGTTTGAATCCACCGAGTTGCTTACTCCAACACTGTATGCCTTTGAGACTGTTCTTGATTTATCTGATGCTTTCACATCGGTGATGAATGCATTAGCCTTTGAGCGCTTAACTTCTCTAGATGGCTTTTCTTCAGAGAGCTTCAGAGCGTGAAAGGAGGTTACAGGGTTGCATGCTATTTCTGCTTCTTGCGCCACGAAATCAGCAAACTCTTTGAAACTAGGGTATTCCTCCAATTGTCTCAGCTGCATTGTTACATGCCGATTCCAACGAGACGTCATCCAGTCTGGGAGTTTTTGAAGCATTTTCTGATTCTCCTCACAGTCGTTTAACACCTGAAGCCCTTTGATGTGTGGCATGGCATTGCTGCAGGCTGTCAGAAAATCACTGAATTGCCTCAATTTAACTGACTCTCTCGATCCAATCTTTGGCCAGTTATTCAGTTTTTCTCTGAACGCACGCTGGATTACAAATGGATGGCCATACCGAGAATTCAGTGCTTCCCATGCTTGATCATAGGCTTCATCATCCTTTCTGTAGAAGCTTCCTTCCAATACAGATTGTGCCTCACCGCTGACATATTTTTGTAGATAGAACAACTTATCAGCTGGATTTGGACATCGCCGTTCTATTAATGCCTTGAAACTTGTTCTCCACTCTAAGAACTTAAGTGGATCCCCTGTGAAAACTGAGGGCTCAGGTGCAGGAAGTCTGCTGAGAACCATTGTGTCATGCAAGGCTTGTACAATTGATGCTTCACCATTACTATGGTCTCTTTGTTCCTTGTTACCGTTTTTAAATGCTTGTTCTTTTTTAATTTCCACAGGAAATACTAAAGGACAATTGGCTACCTCACTTCTTGCTGCTGTACTATCATTACGGGACTCACCTGAGTCAGCTTCAGAGTACACCTTAAGCTTTGCAGCTATTACCTGAAGATCTCTCTGATTCTCCAGTCTTTTAAGTTCTAGCCTTTGAGTAGCAATAGCCTCCTCCATCTTCATCTCTGCCTGCTTTGCGGCCAACTGTGCGACACACTCTGCTCTTTTTGCAGTGATGCTTTGCTGATCTAATGAGCAGCTTGAACGGTGACTACGAATAGGCTTGGAGCTTGTAGACGAAAATACTGTAGGATGCTGTTGTCTACACGAATGAATGTCGCCCTCTACTGGTCGGGTCGTGATACTTTCCTCGGCTGTGACAGCTATGAAACGACGAGCCTCTTCTCTGACGCGTTCTCTGCCCACGCGATGCTGCCGAGATCGTTTCCTCCTTTACTCCGACGTCTTTTCTGCACGCGTTGCTCCCGCGATCTTCCCTTCTCTTCTCATCCGACTGGTAACGTTACCGTTCCACACTTGAAGCTGTCGGCCTTTCTGGGGTTACGTTTTCACTGTAGCTGCACTGGTCTAATGAAATGATAGCCACGCTTCATACAGATGTCTTTTGCTGTTTATTTGTGTCTCTGTCGCTCTCTTTTCAGCAGACACCGTGAAAACTACAAGAAATAAAGCATATAATGTTCAAAATATGCATTTCTCACAGTCCTTTTCTCAGTCTCTCATTCAAATGTCAGCTGATATGCAAGTGAACGTGCGACAAATCAGAATCCAATGACATCGCTATTTACACTTAACATCGTTTAAGTAAACTGATATAAAACAACATTATACACAAAATGCTACATATTTAAAGATGAATTACCGTGTGCGCCCTCTTAGACCATGCAGATAAAGGAACTCTTTTTCAGGCTGTATACAACTCAGGTTTCTCTGCTTCCATGTTAGATTGACCCATAATGCAATGGTCCCGCGCTCAACATGTGACCTGTTACGCTTCAACAGTAACTTTTTCTTAAAGAACCCCTAACTTTAAACATTTCAAGGGAGCTCATTTTCTACTTATTACACTGTGAATATCACATTCATACATTTTAGTCAAGTATCTTTAAACAATAAATTAACTCAAATTAATATGAATTTATAACAGAAACAATGCACAACTCCCTGAGAAACATGACCTTGACAGCTACACATCTTATGAGGTCATCTTAAAATGGCTTTAATTATTCATTGTTGCAGTTGTTCTGATGCTCCTTGCCATGCTTAGCTCCTTATTTTGCATGTTGTGCTTAGCCCCTTAATTGTTGCTTGTAGCTGTATTTCCCACAACTATTTGCAGAAGTACCTGCTTTTTTGGCACATTCACAATGCAGGAACTGGGAATTATTTTAATTATAAGAATGCCTTTTGGGGGCACTGATTTTCTTCCTACTTCAGTGTAGGGTCTAACCCTGCACAATAGGAACTACCAGTGATGATTGGTCGGATACATGCTATATGAAACAGCGACACCCTCTATTTTTAAAAAGCCATGTAAACACAGTTGTTGAATGTCATGCTTAAATTACATCACTGTCAGTGAATACAACCAGGAAAATTGTCCTACAGAAAAATTTAGCTCTCAAGTGACCGACCTGGTGGATAGCTCCTATAACTGAGTTCCTATAACTACCCGGTGCAAAAGCCACTTTTTTGTCCTTATCACTACTGTGAGAAATATTTTTGAGTGTGAACTCTTTTCAAAGAAGCTCAATACAAGTGCCCTGTGTGGTTATTAGAATGTGCCATTATAGAGTGCAACTGTTTTGCAGCTGCAGTAACCGTTGGATTTTCTTTTGACCTATTGTCTGTTGACCTGTAGGATTTATTGGTTCTTACAGAAACCCAACACGCTTTGCCTGGCTAAAGAAACAGACACAGTAAGGTCATACGGTCACCAACCTCGCTCTACACATGCAGGCAATTGTTAAGTTAACCTTCTGTGGTTCTGGATTTTCTCCTTTTTGCTGGAAGCAAACTGACAGTTACCCATTTTGACTTAATATACAGCTTGGTTACTTTTCATTATTGATGCTTTCTAAGGAGACCTTCACTATTACTATTTTTCAAAATAATAGTTACTTGACAATCACCCAAAACACCCTAGTATTGTGAAGGCAGTTTTGCATCTACAAAGACACATTTTTCTTCAGATTATACTCAAGCACAGTAAAATAACACCTCCAACAGTATGTGATGATAGATTAATAAGGATCACATCAGAATATAACAACGATTCATGATGATGTTCTTTTTCTCATGATGGCCAATGTGATATTTTTGTTTTGAGGTTTTGTTGAGCACGAGTCAAGTCCAAACAGCAGTTAACAGAACGGAAACATTTAATGACATACCCTGGAAAGTAATGTTATAAATTGGGCCACGGTATGAAATGTGAAGCCTTTCTGGTGTTATCTGTCTTTGGTAGACAAGTTTGTTGGTTAGAATGGAAGCTACTTTTTCCAGACTGTATTGTAGTGAGTTTTGGACATCTGATATACCATTTTAAATTGATTTTCATCTCCTTCACTCCTATTAAAACAGTTCTTACTCTGATAACTCAGGTCTAGGCTAACAGAGCAGAAACAAATTGACCACACTTTAAGAAACTGTTTTTGTGAGACAGGGGGATTTGGGGAGATTTCTCACAGTCCAGACATGAACTTTCATCAACCATATGAGCAGCACAGCAACAATTATGATGCCTATTTGAAAGTTCATATTAGTAAAAATCCAAAAGATGTTTTGACAGTTTAGTTACACCGCAGCACTAAAAAACTAACAAGCTGAAGAAAATGAACCAAGAAATGGAATGAAGCAGGAAAATAACAATTAAGGAAAATAATTTTAACCTTTCTCATCCAGTTGTAAGGGAAAACACAGCTGGAACTGCACAATGGAGACTGTAACTCTTCAAACAATTTTAATATTTACCAGACCTGCATGATCTCCTTGGATATACTTATTGGCAATGGAATTCTCATTACAAATTGTGTGAGCTGTGCGGTAAGCCTTTGTGGAGACACACAAAGACCCGAGGAAACTGTACACAGTCCCTTCTGAGCAGCCCAGAGCATTACAATGATCATTTTAAATGCATTTATGAATTGTTTTAAAATAACTTTTTTTTTTTTTTTAAGTTAGTTATACTGTTCGCTAAAACAGGTTGTTAACTCTTTAATTACTAATTTAACTACTAATTTTATGTCACTTTTTCATCACTGTTCACTTCATTAAGCAGAACAACTCTCATGGTGGAAAGTGGGAATGGACCCACAGTCAGGTAAAGTTATTTATGTCTTAACTCTCCAAAAACATACAGGTGCATCTCAATAAATTAGAATGTCGTGGAAAAGTTCATTTATTTCAGTAATTCAACTCAAATTGTGAAACTCGTGTATTAAATAAATTCGATGCACACAGACTGAAGTAGTTTAAGTCTTTGGTTCTTTTAATTGTGATGATTTTGGCAAACATTTAACAAAAACCCACTAATTCACTATCTCAACAAATTAGAATACTTCACAAGACCAAAAAAAAAAAAAAAAAACATTTGTAGTGAATTGTTGGCCTTCTGGAAAGTATGTTCATTTACTGTATATGTACTCAATACTTGGTAGGGGCTCCTTTTGCTTTAATCACTGCCTCAATTCGGCGTGGCATGGAGGTGATCAGTTTGTGGCACTGCTGAGGTGGTATGGAAATCCAGGTTTCTTTGACAGTGGCCTTCAACTCATCTGCATTTTTTGGTCTCTTGTTTCTCATTTTCCTCTTGACAATACCCCATAGATTCTCTATGGGGTTCAGGTCTGGTGAGTTTGCTGGCCAGTCAAGCACACCAACACCATGGTCATTTAACCAACTTTTGGTGTTTTTGGCAGTGTGGGCAGGTGCAAATCCTGCTGGAAAATGAAATCAGCATCTTTAAAAAGCTGGTCAGCAGAAGGAAGCATGAAGTGCTCCAAAATTTCTTGGTAAATGGGTGCAGTGACTTTGGTTTTCAAAAAACACAATGGACCAACACCAGCAGATGACATTGCACCCCAAATCATCACAGACTGTGGAAACTTAACACTGGACTTCAAGCAACTTGGGCTATGAGCTTCTCCACCCTTCCTCCAGACTCTAGGACCTTGGTTTCCAAATGAAATACAAAACTTGCTCTAATCTGAAAAGAGGACTTTGGACCACTAGGCAACAGTCCAGTTCTTCTCCTTAGCCCAGGTAAGACGCCTCTGACGTTGTCTGTGGTTCAGGAGTGGCTTAACAAGAGGAATACGACAACTGTAGCCAAATTCCTTGACACATCTGTGTGTGGTGGCTCTTGATGCCTTGACCCCAGCCTCAGTCCATTCCTTGTGAAGTTCACCTTGAATCGATTTTGCTTGACAATCCTCATAAGGCTGCGGTTCTCTCGGATGGTTGTGCATCTTTTTCTTCCACACTTTTTCCTTCCACTCAACTTTCTGTTAACATGCTTGGATACAGCACTCTGTGAACAGCCAGCTTCTTTGGCAATGAATGTTTGTGGCTTACCCTCCTTGTGAAGGGTGTCAATGATTGTCTTCTGGACAACTGTCAGATCAGCAGTCTTCCCCATGATTGTGTAGCCTAGTGAACCAAACTGAAAGACCATTTTGAAGGCTCAGGAAACCTTTGCAGGTGTTTTGAGTTGATTAGCTGATTGGCATGTCACCATATTCTAATTTGTTGAGATAGTGAATTGGTGGGTTTTTGTTAAATGTGAACCAAAATCATCACAATTAAAAGAACCAAAGACTTAAACTACTTCAGTCTGTGTGCATTGAATTTATTTAATACACGTGTTTCACAATTTGAGTTGAATTACTGAAATAAATGAACTTTTCCACGACATTCTAATTTATTGAGATGCACTTGTAAATTGTAAGTCTCTCCTACTTCTCCTGCTGTGATTAACAACCAACCTGGGAGGATTTTTTTTCCTGTTTCACTCGAGCCCCTATAAGCAAAAATACCATATTAACCTTCTGCCTTTGGACCATCATCCTTCTTTGTTATGAACGCCTATAGCCATGCAGCCAAATTATGCAGTGATGGACTTAAAGAAACTCTCGAGGTTGGAGAGTGCTGTTATTTAAAAAACAATTACCATTTTGTATCACTAATTACAACTTGAGCACCACAAAATTTAATAATAACATAAATAAACAGGTCAGCAGTACAGTTCAAAATCTGTTAAGAGATAATGTGTTGTGGTTTAAAATGTGATCCTGTCATTTTTTCCAAGACTCCCGGGTCACAAAGTAAAGCCATTTACCTGCACCTGTGTGTCAAAAAATCCTCCCATGTAGTTTATCATATTAACATCTGTATTGTTGGGGTGTGAATCATTTATAAATCATTGTATACATGATTTTTGGTATAAATCATTGGTAAATCATTTTTGCTGTCTTGGTTTTTTAAAGCTTTTTCAGGACACTCCTGTGATCCCTGGCTGCTGCTCTGTGTTTTGTTTAGTTCATGGTGAATCAACTTTTGACACACTCTTTTTGAACTGTAGTACTGTACATCCTTAATGTAAATAGTTTGTATTCACTTCTTAGGTCACACTGATTCCAACAGTTGTATGTTATCAAATTATATAATGTCTGTATAAAATGTTTACATAATACTTTTCAAGTATAGTTCGGCAAACATAGTAAGGTGGAGAGAAAATATAAAGAAGCAATACATAAATGGGCAAAATTTATTTTGGCCTTACTATCAATGACGGTGTGACACCAGCTTGTCTGAAAACTTGTGCTGACGAGCTGGCCCCCATCTTTTCACAAATCTTCAACAGATCTCTGGAGTTGTGTGAAGTCCCTGTTTGCTTCAAACGCTCCACCATCATCCCCATCCCAAAGAACCCCAAAATAACAGGACTTAACGACTACAGACCTGTGGCACTAACATCTGTCGTCATGAAGTCGTTTGAAAAACTGTTTCTGGCTTATCTGAAGGACATCACAGGACCCCTACTGGACCCCTGCAGTTTGCTTACCGAGCAAACAGGTCTGTGGATGATGCAGTCAACATGGGACTGCATTACCTCCTGCAACACCTGGACAAATCAGGGACTTATGTGAGGATCCTGTTTGTGGACTTCAGCTCGGCCTTCAACACCATCATTCCAACACTCCTCCAGACCAAACTAACCCAGCTCTCTGTTCCTAGCTCTATCTGTCAATGGATCGCCAGCTTTCTGACAGATAGGCAACAGCTAGTGAGAATGGGGAAATTCATGTCAAACAGCCGCGTCATCAGCACTGGCGCCCCTCGGGGATGTGTTCTCTCCCCACTGCTCTTCTCCCTCTACACCAACGACTGCACCTCTAGAGACCCCTCTGTCAAGCTCCTGAAGTTTGCAGATGACACCACAGTCATCGGCCTCATCCAGGATGGTGATGAGTCTGCTTACAGACAGGAGGTTGAGCAGCTGGCTGTCTGGTGCAGTCTAAACAACCTGGAGCTCAACACGCTCAAAACTCTAGAGATGATAGTGGACTTCAGGAAGAACCCCCCTGCTCTCTCCCCACTCACCATCATGGACAGCACTGTGGCAGCAGTGGAGACATTCAAGTTCCTAGTGTCCATCATCTCCCAGGACCTGAAGTGGGACACTCACATTGACTCCATTGTAAAAAAGGCCCAACAAAGGTTGTACTTCCTTTGCCAGCTGAGGAAGTTCAACCTGCCACAGGAGCTGCTGAAACAGTTCTACTCAGCTGTCATCGAGTCTGTTCTGTGCACATCAATAACTGTGTGGTTTGGCTCAGCTACAAAATCAGACACCAGAAGATTACAGAGAACGATTCGGACTGCCGAGAGGATTGTTGGTGCTCCCCTGCCCACCCTTCAAGAACTGTATAGATCCAGAGTGAGGAAAAGAGCTCAGAAAATCACTCTGGATGCCTCACATCCAAGCCATCCCCTCTTTGAACTCTTGCCATCTGGTTGGCGCTACAGAGCACCGAATACCAGGACAGCCAGGCACAAGAACAGTTTCTTTCCCCAGGCAATGTATTTAATGAACAGTTAAATTGTTCCCCCCATTATGCAATAACAATGTGCAATAACCTAATATTTGTTTGTTACCACCTCCATCTTACCACATCCCTGCTTCTCATTCTATTCTATTCCATTCTATCATCTATAGCACAACTGTACATACCACTTATTTATCTCTCAATTTATTTTTTCAAATTTTTGTCTATTTATATTTGCGTGTAGTTTTTATTCTCGTCATATTTTTATTGTCTGTGTGCTGTTGTTGTCTCTGTGTACTGGAAGTTTATGACACAAAAACAAATTCCTTGTATGCACAAGCATACTTGGCAATAAAGCTCTTTCTGATTCTGATTCTGATTCTGATTTTATTGAGTGGAAGGAGGAAAATGACTGGCGCCACATACATTCTCAAATTACCTGTGTACCACGGTATGAAACAGTTTGCCATTTTACATGTGCAAACTAATTATGAAAATAATTAGCAATTGGTTATTCATATGAAATCCATATATCGTACATCATCTATTGTTTGATGACTAAGACTAAGAGTTTACACTTCACAAGTATAGATGGCAAACCTTGACTTTGTTCATTTTGACCTGTAAACATTGTCTCTTTCATGCCATGACCTCCCTGTGGTACAACAACAACATTGTGTTTTTTGGATGTCAATACTGAGTCTAATATTTAAACTACCAACTCAGTTATTGTAGATTTTGGTTCTCATGAGCAAAACATTCCTAATTTTCTGTGGGAGATCATTTCGTTTGTAGGCAGTTGAGTCTAGGAAGAGAGACGCCTTTACTAAGCACCTTGTCTACAGATGATTACCAATGTTTTTTGTACTTTTTAAGGATTTATTTATTTATTTACCTATACGTTTTTAACATAACAATTGTAGATTTGAATGATGCTGAAAACAATGCATGTTGTTGTTTGGGCAGGTTAGTGAATTTCAAGGATTTCTAGAAACTGTTTTGAAGGTATATACACAGTATGTTTTGGTGTTAACTTTACCCAACTATGAACAAGGCTTAAGGAAACATTTCTTTCTACAAATGTGTTTGCTTGAAGAGTACAGAAACATGGCAAAAAAGCTTTTATTTGAACACAATTAATACATGAATACAATAAATACATTAAATAAATCTTTGATCCTACTCAGGCCACCCTACAACAGTGAGAACAATGTAATCTTTAAAATAAAAGGCACCAAACTAGAACACAAGTATGTCGGTTCAGCTTTTCTGTTATGATGTAGCAGGTGAGTTTGATTGATTGATTAATTGATTGATTGTTTTGAACTTTAAATAGTTTTTGTGGGCATAAATAATAAATTTGGTTTCTTTGTTATTGTCTTGTGGTCTTAGGTTAAGTTTGTTTGTCTCTACATGATAAGTTACCCTTGTTTAAGTTAGACAAATTAATTAGTTATAAATTATCACCACTTCTCCTTTATCCTCCTTGTCAAACCATGACAGAACTAATGACCACAAATGGATCTGTCAACAGTCAGAATCCTCCTCCTCAACCAGAGGGAGACCTGTCTCACATTGTGCATTACCCAGATGAGTCCATCTGTGCTTTCTCTGTGTCTAAGAGGTCCTGAGCCCGATGGACCCAAATTGGTGATCCCTGAGGTCTCATGTCTCAGAGCCGGACCCAAAGGTCCTGAGTCAAGTGTTCCCATGTATGATGCTTCCAAGTCCTGTCGCAACCTTGGTCATTTGTCTTGGCCACAGGGGCTGTTCTTCACTCATGGCCTAGAAGGCTATCAAGGGCTATACCCTCCAGGAGGAAGAAAACATAGTTTTCTGTAGATGTCATAGCAAGTCAAAACAGTGTGCAGTTTTTTTTTTCTTTTTTTAATAAGCTGAACCAATGCCAGGTTCTTGACTTGGTTGCCAGGTAAAAAAAATATATAATTACGTCTGCAACACATCTTTAAGCAATATAAGTTAATAACATTGGCCTTGGCATCTACTTTAAGCTGTCACTGATGCCGTTTCAAATCTGAACGTACTCTGTTATCATCAATGCCTGTTTCAACAATGGCTCAGAAGTACTGGAATGTTTATCTCGCAGTTTATTAATTATCATCTTCTGTTTTCCCTGGCTGGAAAAGAACACATCTGTTTGCACATATTGCCATAGTGCCAAAACAGTACCTTGGTGAAAGTACAGTGGGTACGGAAAGTATTCAGACCCCCTTCACTTTTTTCAATTTTGTTATGTTGCAGCCTGATACTACAATTGTTTAAATTCATTTTTTTTTCTCATTAATCTACACTCTGTACCTCATAATGATGAAGTGAAAACAGAATTTTAGAAATGTCTGTAAATTTATTAAAAAGAAAAAACTGAAATATCACATTTACATAAGTATTCAGACCCTTTGCAACAACACTTGAAATTTCGCTCAGGTGCCTCCCATGTCTCTTGATCATTGCAGAGATGTTTCTACACCTTGATTGGAGTCCGCCTGTGGTAAATTAAATTGATTGGACATGATTTGGAAAGGCACACACCTCTCTGTAAAAGGCCTCACAGCTGATAATGCATATCAGAGCGAAAACCAAGCCACGAGGTCAAAGGAACTGCCTGCAGAGCTCAGACACAGGATTGTATTGAGGCACAGATCTGAGGAAGGCTACAAAAAAAATTCTGCTGCACTGAAGGTTCCCAGGAGCACAGTGGCTTCCATAATTCTCAAATGGAAGAAGTTTGGCACAACCAGGACTCTTCCAAGAGCTGGTCCCCAGCCAAACTGAGCAATTGATGGAGAAGGGGCTTGTCTAGACTGGTGACCAAGAACCTGGTGGTCACTCTAGTTGAGCTCCATGATCATATATGCAGATGGGAGAAACCTACAGAAGGACAAACATCACTGCAACACTCCACCGATCTGGGCTTTATGGGAGTGTGGCCAAACTCAATCCTCTCTTCAGTGAAGACACATGAAAACACACTTGGAATTTGCAATAAAGCACCTAAAGGACCCTCAGACTCTGAGAAACAAGATTACCTGGTCTGATGAACCTCAATTCTAAGCATCATGTTTGAAGGAAACCGGCTCTTCTCATCACCTGCAGAGTACCATCCCAAAAGTAAAGTGTGGTGGTAGCAGCCTTATGCTGTTGGGCTGTTTTTCAGCGGCAGGGACTGAGGAACTCATCAGAGTAGAAGAAAAGCTCAGTGCACCAAAATATAGAGATAGCCTTAATGAAAACCCAGTCCAGGGCATTCAAAACCTCAGACTGGGCCGAAGGTTCACCTTCTAACATGACAATGACCCTAAGCACACAGCCAAGGCAACACAGGAGTGGCTTAGGGACAACTCTGTGAATGTCCTAGAGTGACCCAGCCAGAGCCCTGACTTGAACCCTATCGAACATCTCTGGAGAGACCTGAAAAAGGCTGTCAACAGACGGTTCCCATCCAACCTGACCGAGCTTGAGAGGATTTGCAAAGAAGAATGGCAGAAATTCCCCCAATCCAGTTGTGCAAAGCTTGTTGCGTCATACCCAAAAAGACTCGAGGCTGTAATTGCTGCCAAAGGTGCTTCAACTAAGTACTGAGTAAAGGGTCTGAATACTTATGTAAATGTGATATTTCAGTTTTTTCTTTTTAATAAATTTACAAACATTTCTAAAATTCTGTTTTCACTTTGTCATTATAAAGGACAGAGTGTAGAGTAATGAGAAAAAAAAAAGAATTTAAACAATTGTAGTATCAGACTGCAACATAACAAAATTGAAAAAAGTGAAGGGGGTCTGAATACTTTCCGTACCCACTGTATATGCTTAATGTGTCCTGATGTCTTTGGCAAAGTCTGTTAGTCTGCATGAATGTCCTGAATGCAAGTGACTGTTCAAAACAGTTCCTTAAACCAGTGTCTATATGTTTCGAGAGATGCTCAGACCCATCATGCAGCATGCAGTCAATAAATGAGAAGTGCAAATTTACTGATAAGCCATTCGCTTGAAGTGTGCATGACTGGGTGATAAAATACTGTTCTGAAAATAAAATCTGTATGATTGGATCTGATCCTTAGTAGGCCTTTTAGCATTTGTGCAATTTTAAACTCAACAACCTGTTAATATAGGTGCTGATTATGAATGAAAGGAACCACACACCACCGTGTGTTTCATGTTTATGTTACATATCCATTTTATGTCATGCTTCATCTTTATTCGGCAAAATCAACAAATCAAATTTCAGAAGAGCACTTGGGAGACCCCACCCCTGAGTCTGTGAGTGGTAAGATTATGAGCCAACAAAATGAACAACAGCCAAATGCAGCAGATGCAACTCAGCTTTAGATCCTTGCTACATATGTTGACAAGAGTTATTAGGATCAGCAGCTTAATTTGTTTAAGGTGAAGTGAGTAATTTCTGTGCAAATGGCATCAAATGGAGTTTCAGTCTGTTTGTTAAAGTGGCCAGAATAAGTCGGACGTAGCATCATTGTCTCAATCACCACCTGTCTGTCCAACCAGTGGAAGATTGGGGTGCGTTTGAGAAGTGTTTGACAATTGTGTTTGGAGGCACAGAAACTACATACCACTTTTAAAGAGAATTCAGGTGCTCATGAATTTCTTTTGCTGTTTGAATCACTTGATGGCACCAGGAAAAAGCTACATAATTAATTCACTGTAAAATTTTCACAAGTTTATTTGCTGCCTTAAGTGGTAAAATTGTGTCAACGTTACCTGCAGTAAAAAAAAAAAAAAAAAAAAAAAAAAGTTAATTGAACTCTTTGATTAATGAATTGATTAAGAAAATCAAAACAAAAAAAAGATTATTCAAAAATGACGAGTGTGACAAGTTAAATTGATGAAAATAATGTTATTTTTAACTATTATTTTGATGAAATAATAAAATGATACAGTGTTTGACAACATCCACAATTCAGAAGATAACCTACAGTCCCATGTGTAGTTGTTTACTTTAATTGTAGAGCATTAACCACAAGTCTCGTAAACATGTCAGGATTTATATCAAACCATTTTTACTGCAGGATATTGTCTGATAGCAGCGGCCTTAGGTGCATTACAAACTCTTTACTACATGAACAAACAAAACAAAATGAAGTGCCAAGTGCCAGGTCTTTTTAAGCTTTCAACATATAAAACACACAACAATTCAGTTGTGTATAAATGTGTCTTGCATATTTTAGCTGTAATTATTTATTAATATCACATAAATATTTAATTTTCAAGTATTCTGTGTAACAACTCTTATCCCGCAGATCCATCCTAAACAGCACACTCAAACACTTTTCATGAGCCAAAACCACTGGCAACCAGCAAATTTTGAGAGAAATGTGTGATTATTTTGGGGAGAACATAATACCAGACCTATGTCTGTGAAAGTATTACCGCCAATGCTCAGCTTCCAAAGTGGGACTTGGACTAAATACCTGACAACATAATGAGTGATCTCAAAAGATATTTTCTTTTCATGAAGTTTTGAATACCGGGATCAAAACACACTGCTCACCAGATTTTCTAAATTGATTTTAAATTTGTTCAAATAATTGCTTGTAAATTCAAACAACATTCTGCTTGAAAACTAAACTAATAGATGTGTTGCCAATGAAATATTCTAACAAAAAAGTTTCCAGTCCTTTTTTTTTTTTTTTTTTTTTCAATCAGGCAGCATGCTAAACATTTTCTCTCATTGGGGTCAGTGTAAAAATTTATCTTGATAACTTGCTTGTGTTGCCATTTCTTTGAGATGACTCCCAGTGGACACTAAGAAGCCTTTTTTCTTTCTTCACCTTCACTTGTTAGTTGAATGAAAGAAATTCCTGGCAGTCAAATCCTCAAGAGGACAATAGTTTACTTGACATTTCTTACAGAATGTCTGATAGATTGCTGTAGCCCACAGTTTGACATACTGAATGCAAAAACCAATGCAATATGTATGACTTTAATATTTGGCGTGAGACCAAACCCATCATTAAGTAGTCTTACCTCTGACCTCACAGCAGAGTGCTGAAGAATACGACAGGCGCATATTTACTTACTTACATTCTGGGTTTAAAACTGCTATTTTGACCAAACCCGCGCCCTGCTGGAATTTGAGAAATGTTTAGTTTTATGCAAATTTCAGCTCAGTATCCAAAGAATGTACACCTACATTTAATTCAATTTAAAACTATTGTTTTGTTTTTAGAAAAACTTTTTTTAAAGAAAAAAAATATATTTTAAAAATGTATATTCAATGTGTATTTTCTGAAAACAAGGTATTATTAGTTCATTCAATATTATTTCTGAAGTAAATTTAAAAATGTACACTATGTACTGTGTCCATTATTTTATTAACCACTACACCAACATGAAGCCATAACAGTGTTATATTTGTTATATCGTGACTACAGTTGGCTGTTGGAATAGCCTGACAATCCGTTAGAGGCCAGCTATTGCTGTTATTTTGGCATGCATTTGTGGGTGTATAACATGTAACGAGCAAACAAAGGCTTGGATAAATTGAGCTGGGTGGCTACATCTGATGTTTTTACAACAGCATCATGTTGGAAAATGACTGTGCTAAAGTCAATGAGAACAACTGCAATTTTACCATATGGTGAGGTTTTCTTGGGATCCTCTGCAGACTCTTTGTGAATCAACAGAGGTGATTTGTTGTGAATGCATGGCAACATTTTCTGGATTGTGAACAAACCCTCCATAACTGCAGTAAATCTACACAGAAGCATCTCAAATTCTTTAGTGAATGACTGTCTTCTCAGTTGAACCTTATTTGACCTGTTGTATAGGCAGATAAGGAGACAGGAGTTTTTATTTAATAATACGGTTAAAAAAGTGGAGCTGTGGTGGGCCAATGTCTGATGGAGTGAATTGGAACTCAAGATGAGTTGTTTTTCTCATGTTCTAGGTCCAATAGAGTACAAGTGAGAAATGAATCCATAGTTGCATTGATTTTACATTATTCTGAGAGTCTCCCCTCTGTGAGTAAAGTCGACTGTGAATTTGGCAGATGATCTCCACTGGAACTGATGAATGGTGTATAAGCTAGTCAGTCTAAAATGACAAATGACATGTTATTCATCTTTAATGTGGTTAAACATAGCTTGATCATCTGTGATTTACACAAGCAACACCTATTCTGAAGCTTTTAGAAAGACATCAAGAATATAACAAAGGTGGAAAGTTTTGTGGAAACAAAAACACCCTCATTAGAGTCACATTATGTTTTAGGTGGTGATTTGACTTTGTAGAAACTGTCAAAATGGTACCTTTCTACATACTCATGACTGCAAGAGAAATAAACTGTTATTTATTTACACTTATGAAGCAGCATACAATAACAGGGTTTCTGTAGGGTTTATCAAGGTAAATTTTAAGACCTTTTTAAGAACTTTTAATATGTCACTATATGTTCTCTAAATGTAAATGTCTAAATGTAAAGAAAGAAAGACTGAATACCTCCCATGCACTATGGAAATAATAGTAGAAGTAACTTCTACTGTACACTCTGATCACACAGCAAAAAAAAAAAAAAAAAAAAAAAAGGTCATTCTTCCTCAGTATTTCTGTCTTGCTTTCCAGAGCAAATACCTAAAGATTAAATCAAGACACATTTACTTGAAAAGCAAAATGACATAAGAAGTATAGTTTTCTGTGAAATTAATTGAGTTTATGATTAAAACAAGAACAAATATCTGCCAACAAACTCAGAAAAATCGACTTAATTCAAAGGGAAACGTCTCGGTTACTCTCGTTCCCTGAAGGAGGGAACGGAGACGTCACGTCGGATGACCGACGAAATTGGGATCTCGCCAGAGAGACCAATCCACTTCGAGTGTAACTAAACGAGCCAATGGACATTGGCATGCGATTATTGCATCCAGCTGCTGCTGATCACAGCGTGAGTATAAGAGGCAGCAGGTGCACCGCATTAATTCATGCTTTCGCTGAGGAGCCGAGCCGGAGACCCGGCAGCTCAGCGGTGGTACAGCGACTGTGGCGACGAGACATGACGTCTCCATTCCCTCCTTCAGGGAACGAGGGTTACATACGTAACCGAGACATTCCCCTTTCAGTCTGTCACTCCGAGTCACGTCGGATGACTGGCGAAATTGGGATCCCTACCAAAGCGCCACAGGAGTTGCCCCTTCCAGTGCCCTGTGTAGGCCTCCTGATCCTTCGTATAAGGCAGATGATAGGACTGGGCTCTACATAGAGAAGATCAACTACTGTTGTTCCTTGAGCAACCCAAACAGTAGGACTAGGATAACACTGGGAAGCTTGCCCTTCCGCTTGGAAGAGGCACACTGTGGAGTTACCTCCTCCCAGAGGGGGTTAAGTGACATTTAGACATGTGAAGTAACCCCGTAGGGCCCTATTGCACATGGAAGTCTCTGAGATGGCTTAGGCTGCATCATTAGAGACGGCAGAACGTGGTCTGCCAGGGGAAACACGGCTCTAATAAGCATACCGTGGAATACACATATGGGATCCCAGCAGGGTCTCTCATATGGGCACTGGCCTCACTCCAGATTTCAAGAATTCATTGGCTGAAAGGCCTGGGGCTGGACGCTCCGCCACGTCCGGACGCCGGAGTGCTGGAGGACTCAACAGGGTTTGCCTGGTTAAGGAACTCTCTGGAGAATTAGGCGTAAGAACGCCGCAAGCCGACTCTGAGCCGGGCCTCTCAGTGCCACTACCCGTTTGAGGTGAGAACACAGGAGGAAACCGGTTCAACACGTAGGCTATAAAACCTAGCGAATGTGTTGGGAGTCGCCCAACCCGCAGCTCTAGAGATGTCTGCTAGCGAAGCACCACGAGCCAGCGCCCAGGACGATGCAACACCCCTAGTGGAGTGAGCACGCAACCTGAGTGGGCAGGGCACACCTTGTGCTTCGTAGGTGATGGCATCCACTCTCCAGTGGGCCATCCTCTGCTTGGAGACAGCCTTTCCCTTCTGCTGTCCTCCGTAACAGACAAAGAGCTGTTCTGAGGTCCTGAAGCTCTAAGTTCTACCCACGTACTGTCGCAGTGCGCGTACAGGACAGAGCAAAGCTAGGGCTGGGTCTGCCTCCTCCAGGGGCAGCGCTTGCAGGTTCACTACCTGGTCCCTGAAGGGAGTGGTAGGAACCTTGGGCATATAGCCAGGCCGGGGCCTCAGTGTTGCACTGGAGTCAGCCGGCCCAAACTCAAGGCACGACTCGTCGACCGAAAATGCCTGCAGGTCCCCCACCCTCTTGATCGAGGCCAACGCAGTCAGGAGTAGGGTTTTCATAGAGAGAAACTTCAACTCGACTGACTGCAATGGCTCAAAGGGGGCAGTTTGTAGGGCTCTTAGCACCAATGCCAAATCCCAAGAGGGTAGGGAGGGAGGCCTAGGAGGATTTAACCTAATCTAAGAAACCTGATGACCAGATCGTGCTTCCCCACTGACCTCCCCTCTATGGGGTCGTGGTAGGCAGAAATAGCAGCAACGTACACCTTTAATGGCATGACTTTATTAATTTAAACTTTCTGTTCTGATGTAAGACCTTTTTAAGGACCTTAATTTGTGAAAGTGCGATTTAAGACTTTTAAAGACCTTTGTAAGACCTGCAGAAACCATATATTGTATTAAAGATGTTTCAGACAGTGGTGTTGACTCACTGTTTTATGTCCATGATGGATGTGACATTATACAGTCAGAACAGGTGGCAAAACGGTGAGATTATTTCCCTGGAGTACTTTCTCATATTGGAGGCAGTTACTGAGAATTAAACTGAGATTGATATGTTCTGTAAAGTATGCACTGTAGCTTTTGATAACAAATGTATTGCTTGTTCTCTTGGATCAGAATGAGCTCTGTTTAAACTATTATAGCTATCAGCTATAGCTTTGTCACGCCGTGCAGATAAAATGTGCCGATGAGCCAAAGTAAGCATTAAAATGCAGCAATTCATCCTAAAGGGACACATCAAGCTATTACCTCTTGCAAAAAAGTAACTGAGTGCTGTCGGGCTCCAGGAAAAATATGGAGTGTCCCATGGAGACTTTCTGCAGTCAGACTTCAATCTGGTCATATGAAAAAACTTGACAGCCATGGCTACAGAAATGCTTAATTTTGTTACTCAACACAGTTTTGTAGTTTTGGTGGTAGATTTATGAGAATTAACCTTCCTCATGGTAGTCTCTTGGTGGTCTTGTAAAAACTGAGAAATGGTTCGTTCCGTGTCAGCTGAGTATAAGAAATGTCTGAGTACTGAGCTAAAATCAGCATGCAGCCAACAAAAGGACATTTTCATTAAGGAAAGAGTTAATCTATTACATATTATTAATGTGATCCTTTCAAAGGTTGTGTGTAGAACACTGAGATATTTCTCTTATAATCCAAATGCCCATTCATCTTATTTTGCAAATAAAAATTAGTATTTTTTATATTATATTAGTATTTTTCATTTACTGAGCTGTTATTTATGAATAATACTGTTACGTACGTAACACGTACCACTTCATGCACCATAGTAAATTACCTCTTATTTCTCAGGGTGTACTGAGGGCACATTCCAAGACAGCAAACAATTCTTGCCTGGACCCCCTTGTGAAAGGATAAGACGTACCTTTGCAAAGTAATGAGAGAACGTAATCTAGCCTGAGGCCAGGAGGCATTCATTTTACATTTGAGCCACAAGTTTCAAATTAGCTCAGCAGCATAATCTCAACATTTTTTTGATGTTTGTTACTTACAGTTGAGCTCCATAAGAACAAACAATAAAACAACTCATGGGTATAAAAACAGGTTATAAAAAAGGTTTTAATTTAATATCAAACAGAGAATCTGCACAGGACTTTTACATACATAATGAACTATATGTCGGACATGAAAAGAAGGAACAGGTACAATTAGTTTCCGTTAATGAATTACATGTTTGTTTTTATCTTGGCCATATGTTTTTTGTTTTTCTACTGCTAATGTTCTGAATAAATTAAGAATATTTTATCTTGTAATGGTTTTAAATGGGAAGAAAAATTTGTTTTGTTTTTTTGTTTCAATTTGGAGAATGTATTCTAAAAAATATTTAGTTAGCGGAATAAATAGATACTTTATTGCATATACTCTATCATATTTATTCATACAGTAAGATGTGTATTACAGTGGCATTTAAAAGAGACATATTTTGGTTAGTTGTGAAATACATGATTTATTTTATGCTCAAGGAAATCTAGGAATTTTCCTATTGTCTGCTTCATTAATTATTCATACTCTTGAGGAAACATAATACTCATGTATCAAACTATGAAAGGCTGTATTAAATATGAACCTATTTTTTAGTCAATGTTGCAATGTAAAGTTTGCTGTACAGCAGATTTTTAACATGAATTGTTCAAGAAGTATTTTAACAAAGTCCTTTAAACACATTACATGATGGTGATTGGTCTGAATAGTTTCAAATATTATTCAAAGTCCTGTGTATGATGCTTATTTAACTCCATCGTGCACATCTGACTTGGAAGTCAGATCATAGCGGCAAGTCGATACAATCCCTAATTTAGACCCTCACAGACATCTCACCTGAATGTAACTCACATGGTCACACTAAGAGTGGCGGTCAACACATGGCTACTTCAGAGATGTGTTAGCTTAGGTGCTGTTATGCAATGCTTTCACGTTGACAGCGTAAGCACTCCCCAACTCTCTCTGCTCTTTAATTCTCCCTCTCAGTAATGGAATTCCGACAGCCTTCCTTTTGGACAGACATGAACCTTTTCTCTGAGGTGGTTCTCCAGGTGTTGGGACAGAAGAATGAAGAAGCAGTCCAACGGATGAGTGAATATTAGTTTAGCTGTGCTTCAATGGACAGTCATGTTGACCTCCCCCTACTGAAGGAAAAAATATTGTTACTTTAAAATCTATTGATGAAAACAGTTATATTTTCCACCTAATGGCTACTGTTCATGTTATTTACATAAAGACAAATTTTACTATATTACTACTATATATTTACGGTCCACACATCCCAGTCAGATCAGATACTCTGTATTTTACAATCCAGGCTCATCGGAAATCCTGCCTGTGGTGATATTACTGAAAAATAACTGGCAAATGCAATGCTGTACCAGGTGAGCTACAGAGCAAGTTTACTATGTCAGAAAAGCCAAACATATGCAGCTGGTTATGTGATGCAAACGTGAATATGTATTAGTTTACAAATCGTATGCTATGGTGAAAGTGTTTTAAGATCATAACTAATCATAATAGTATTGTACAAGAAGCCACATGAAAATAAGACTTTATTAATCAATAATCTGCTCCTGTAATTACAATTTACGGTAAAAAAGGAAATACCAATCCTGCAAGGGGAATCTCTAGTGAATACCAGTATATACCACTGATCTATAATAGAGAACTGAATAGCTCATGACGTCATAAAAGTGAAACCACTGTTGGTATTCCCTAGTATTTCCATAAATTCTATTGAACTAACAGGAAACCGTATGATTTTAATGAGGAAAAAAAATCACCTAACAAGCATTTTTATATCTGCAGTATCCCTGTACATTCTTACAACACAAAAGTCCTAAGCATGTAAATGGTTATTTGTTTAATGTTGGGAATTTCCCCATATTAAAAATGATGATGATGAATGTCAGGCATGATGAATGTCAGGCGGACGAGATCCTCAAAATATATATTACAAATGACAAAGTGCATATTCTGAAATCTGAATAATATTATGCTTTGTATGCGCATACTTTAATTCGCCTTGTACATTCACTGTTTATGGAATTATGTTGTTATTGTGTTTATTCGTACAGTAGGCTAATGATTTTGTTACGAAATCGTTTAGAAATTTCATTACGTAAATTATTTAAACATCGGTTAAATTAATAATTAAACATACATAATTTACTCTTATGGAAACTGCAATGCTATAAATGCAGTTAAAATTTACGCAGCTAAAATTTACGCAGTCTGAAAGAGATCAATCAGGACATAGGCTAAAATATAGACGCATCGTAACATCATTCAGAGAAATAACGCTGACGGTACGGACTTAACGACGTGAAGCTTTATTTTCAAGATGATGCATGGTAAGTTTTGAATTTCGATACAAGAGCAATATAGAAATAGTGGCTTGTATTGTAATATTTGTTGTGTATTCAAATATATTTCTGATACTAATCGAATAAATATCTGATACTAATACCACACATATGTTCAGCTGACACACCCACCATTACGATTTCAAAATATTGCTTATCCTGCCCAGAAAGACCATACACATTGCAGATAACATATTAATAACAATTCATTTACATACACATGAAATAAAAACTAATCCTGTGGGACTGACATGCTTCAATTTGGGTGATTTTAGGTCAAGGTTTTAGGTGTCAGTCAATTATGCTCTCTGCCGGTAGGGAATAATAAGATGGCTGCTCAAACACTTCCGGTGGCTTCACAGCTGAATGGTGCTTTAGAACGCAATGAGCAATCCAGTCATTATATAGATCAGTGGTATATACACATTGTTTGAGCAAAAATGTAGGTAGAGGAACATTTTCCAATAAGTCTATGTTGCTATTTTAGTGGTCTGAGGGTTTATTGTTACCTCTGACTGCAGAAAGCGTTACACTCTTGGTCGCTGTGTAAAGCACACACACAGCGCTGACCTCCTGTGCTGCCCTCGGCTGAACGCCGTACCCGCTGGGAGCCTCTATAACTCGACATGCCGTATGGGACAGTGCGCCTGCCAATAAAAAAAGTTAAGACCTTTGAGTTACAGAAATCACTACTGCAGTAAGAAAGTCTTTCAGTTCTTTGATGTACTTAAAGGACTTAAACCAGCAAGTCTTTGTATATTTAAAAGGAAAGTTCAAATTCTTCCTCTAAATTATACTATATATCACGTCTCCATTCACCTTAAAATGTCAGAAGCTGGAAGTTTAAACCAGAAGGTTTTAATGTGTGCTGAGAGTCTTTGTGCAGCGTTTCAACACTGTTCAGTTTGATCTTTCTTTTGCACTCAAAGAGCAGGTTACATACACAATCTGCCAAGAAGTCTGAAAGGTGACACTGAACCATGCATAATGCGGAGGTCAGAAAATATGAATAAGGAGTATAGATGTGCTGGGAATCCCAACCTCACTGCACAAACACCTATAAGCATGGATTTGTGTAGGGATTTGGGAGAACTTAACTCATCTTGATAGCAGTTAGCATAATTAAATTAGCTAAAATATTTAAAAACAAGCACAAAAGGGGCAGATGATGTGCAAAGGATTTGAGGATGAAGGATGCTTCAATTCAGCTTTCATATGCAAATTCTGTTAATGGGCTACTGAGTTTAGTTAGAAAAAGTAGCTTGTAAGCAAGTAAGTAAATAAATAATTCAATAAATAAAAATATTTGATAGTAAGAATAACAAATACAATAAATCATACAACCTTTGTTTCATTAAAAATACATCTCAGCTCAAAAGTGTGGACACAAAGACTGTTCATTCACAACAGACATAGTTTGCTATTGTTTAACCTTGATTATGTATTTCCCTTCAACTTATTGCAGGCCACCCAAAATTTCATTAGGCTTTGTGTTTTTTTCTAAATTACTCTTATTTATACTGTATGGAAACTAATAAAGCAGACTCTGAGGCTCAGTAAATCTGAACAGCTGTACTCAGGTAGCCATAGGCCTCATCTGCTAAGAGTTACTCCTGCAAACATCCTGTCATGCAATCATCTCTTTGATCTCAACCCATTCTCTCCAAGACAAGTGCCAGAGAATATTAATTACTCTCAGCGCAAAGAATTATTGTAGCTATGTTGACCTACATTTCAAGATTTCTAATTAATATACTAAAGCTGCAGTTCTTCTTTACAAACATGACTTATGACAAATTCTCTTCATCAAAAGTTAATATATTACATACATAACGCTTTCCCCCACCAATTAAAATGGTAACTTTAATTGGTAACATATAGTTAGTAATTTACTAAGACGGAGTTTGTAGCAGAAGCTGAAACATTTCCCCCAACATCTCTTAATAAAGATAAGTTACTCTAATCGTGAGCAATAAATTGTTATTATGAACATTTTGGATAAGATTGATGCAAGTGACTTGTTTAAACAAGCAATCTTATCTGTGATAAGGAAGGAGGCAGGCCAGAAATAATTTAGTTTTGACAGAAAGGAGAGCGTTTGTCCGCGCGCCTCTGTTGAGACAAATGCAATAGTTCACTTTTGCTTCTAAGACAGCAATTATATACAGTTAAAATGTTTTTAATTTTAGCAACCAAATCTTCACTGTTTTATTCTTCTATGTTTCTTCTAATTAAATATCAGAGTAGACAGTGGTTTGATTATTTCATAATTTTTTACAGCTTCACATGCATCACATGCACCATTATATCTGCACAATAGTAAGTATTTATAAACACTTGATTATGAGTACATTTTACTATATTGCTCTTAAATATGGTAAATGAATTTTCATATTTGTAATATTATTACAAATCAGTTCATAATTAGTTCATAATATTAATTATTATGAACCAGAAACCCTTGCTTCATTAAGTTTTATTAATTACAAATGTTTTGGTTTCTTCATGTCCTAGTTGTGTTTTAATAAAGACTATTCATAAATATGTTGCCACATTTATCCAGTATTGTAATGCAATGCTATGCTATGCCACTTAAAGACTGTTTAAATCAAAGTTTTAGCAGTAGTAAATCCAACACTGTGTTTAATTTAAGAGTCAGAGGCACAGTAAATCCATCCAAAATTATCCCACTCTGCAAAGAAAACCCTTTCACGGGTTTCAGCACCCGTTGATTATTTCATGGGCAACTCAGCCAGCCTCAGAAACTTACTCTGGTGTGTTGATCCAGATGATGTCCAGGTGACAGTAGTAAACACACTCCTTGTCTTTGTACGTGTAACACGTACATCTCTTTGCTCTCCTCCGCGGTTTCAGAATCTGGCAGAAATAACACGCTCCGGATTTTAATCCAGACTCACCAAATTGATTCGGAGTCGCACTCGATACTTCGATTAAATCCTTCGCATTGTTTTTCAGAAGTGCATTTTGACGGAACGAGGAAAATCCTGCAAAAAGAAAATGCTTTAATTAGAACAATGGCAATTCTACATATTTAAATAATCCCATGTTGCACTATAAACACTGATAAACACAATTCGATTAATCGTTTTACACATTTGTTTCATTTTACGTTATTATAAACTTCCATTCATTTAAAAAAATGTACTTCATATGGTAAGCATTTATTAAAGTCAAAAACAAAATGCATATGTGTGACATTAGGCTACAGAATCGAAAGTAGGTTCAAGCTTTAGGTGAGAAATATTGAGGCAGTGGGGTCACAACCCAACGATGAAGGTCTTGAACCCCCAAAGAAATTCGGAACAAAATGCTTCAAATGCTTGTGATAGTGGTGCCAAATTACAATTCGACATATTACGTCCGGAAATTACCTTTACACTGCATTTAACTTACTTTACAAAATGTAGAAGATGTCTAGGCTATTTCTTGAAAAAAAAACAACAACAAAAAACATTTGCAATAGTCAACGCTTAAGAGTACATATTTTTAAAATTATATGCAGAGAGTGATTTTAGTCCAATAACTCCCAATTTTCTCTCAGTAACTCAATTTTCTGCATGTGAAATACAGTGCAATGCAATCTAAACCCACCGTTGGCCATTGCGACTGTTAGTCCAATAAAAAGCAAGATTCCCAAATGCATTAATAATGACACCTTGGCCATCACAGTTATTCCAGATAGTGTCCGTGAACAAAGTCAGTTTAATATCCAGGATTGACCAGAAGTGCAGAGTGATCCAACTGCAGTGAAAAGTAACATTTTGTTCGTTACTGGTTTATCCCCAGATGAACGCGCCTCTCTGTAGTGTGTTCAGGTTGGCGGGCAGACAGCATCCTCGGGGCGCTGCAGGCAGCTGGTGCGAGTTGCGCTCAGATCCCCTCTTGAAGGTTTTATAGTGAGCACCTATCACACCACCCGCTGGAAACCCGCACTGATGTGTGTTCTTCTCAGTTCTACAGCTGAGTCAGTTGTCATATGTATGTCATTAAATCACGCACGCACGCGGTAGACCATTATTTGAATGCCAATAGCACTTTATCAAATAAGAGCACTTACTAATAAGTGCTCCAATAAATGACAAGTCTGGTAATAATATTTACAAAGAATAGCTAGATGATATATTGTGTGAACTGAAACTGTTCAACCAGAAACTGCGATGCTAGATTGACTGATTGATTGATTGATGGATTGATTTAATCTCTAACATACCTTCCAATACTATAAACAGTGTGGGGTCTGAAAAAGCAATTTGTCCAGACATCTTGTCTTACTTTTTATTTTTTAAAGTGTGCTGTCCATCCCTGACATGTGGTAGCAATCAGATTCTGACATCTGGCCTTCAGGTATTTACTTGTCAACAAGTTTCCAGATAATTTGAATTTTACAAGTCTCATTTTGTACATTTACTTCAAAAATTTAAAAATTCAAACATGTTCAAACAAATTCAAACAAATAATGCAAACAATAATGAAAAATGTTAATGATGAAAAATAGTACAAGAATATTATAGTAGTACTAATGGTGCTAGAATATAAGATAAATGAGATATTATTCTAATCTTCTTTATCCTTTTTATGGCACGTAAAATCTCAAAAGGTAGTTCAAATGTAAATAATTTACAGTGGGTTCGAAAAGTCTGAGACCACAAAGAAAATATGAACAATGATATTTTGTGATTTTGAAAATGTTATGGTGTAAAATGAAAATGAATATTTAAAATTATTTTCTAGGTCACAAATGAACTGAAAGTTAAAATAAATGTACAGACAGTTTTCTTGCTTACTTCTCAAGTCACGCGGGAGAACACGATCATCCAGTTTTGTTCATGTCAGCTCATGTTTATTCTGCTGTCATTAAGCAAAATGGGAACATTTCAAAGACTAAGACATCCTGACATTTTCACCCAACTTTTTATTCAAATTTATCTGCTAATTGAATAATTTAAGAATGGTTAAACTAGAAACGATTAAACCCTGGCTCTCTCTCTATAGTTAAACAAGTATGTTTTTTTCTTCTTCTCTTTGCTTTCCTTTTAAACAGAAAACACATAAATAAAGTCAAATAAATATCATGGAAATAAAGTCAGTTGAAAGTAGAGGTACATCAGAAGTCACCTTGCACATATCATGGGAATGTACAGCAGGGGTTTAAAATCCTCATTCCACATGGATCCCAAAGGGACATTAATCTTGAAAAAACAGTCATGTTGGGGCCCTGCTGCTTGCTGGTATGAGGCATATGCAGTATAAAAGCTTACACAAAAGACTTGTAGAGAGTTAAGAATGTATAAAGAGATTGTAAATATCAAGTCATTCAAGTGGTTTTGCTGTTTGATGGTGGTTCAGACTGTAGTTCAGTATAGATTTAACTGAGAATCTTTTTGCAAGGATTTAATCAATGGCTGCTTGTGTGGCCAGTCCAGTTTCATTTATTTACATTCCCACTGAATTAATCTTACATTACACTCACAATTGACCATAAAGTGATTGAATCCTTGTTTCGGGTGCCAGTGATAACACATCTTGATATTTGGGCTTTGCATCAAGATGATAACTAATACTGATGTTTCAGCCTGATAACAATCTGTTGAGCAAGGATTCTGCAGAAATCAGTGGGCACCAAGACCAAGCCATAGTCTTCAGACATTGAGATACACATTCATATGTATTTATTTCATGCTGTTTGTGAAATTACCCACCTGTGCCAAAGCTGAATGGACGCCCAGAGCTTACCCATGTAGAGGTCATATCTAAATATCAAACAACCCCTTATTTATGATTGTAAGGGTGCTATGAATATAACTTACAGTATAATGAAAATTAATGAGGACGGGGCTGTCGAACTCAAAAAAAAGAAAGAAAAAAGACAATAAATAAATCATAATAAATAAAAATAAAATGATCATAGATGATTCTTGATTGGAATTCTATGCCTAGTCGTCTGATGTTATACAGTCACTTTTATAATGCTTTTTTGTGGTGGTGGTTGTTGTTATCACTTAATAGTTCAGCAGTTCTTATTCACTTTCATTATATGGAAAAGGTATTCACCCAAAAGTTCACCTTTTATGCTCTATGACAGAAATAAAGTAATACAGATTTTGGAAGGAATCAATATAAATGAATTATTAAAATCTAAGAAAGATTGCCTCTGTAAGAACAGTAGGTCACTCTAAATGAAAAAAAAGAGACTAAAATGGAAAGTAGCTAGAGATTTACCCTTCAATTTGTAATATGATTTGCACTCACGTTTGAGATTGCTGATGACACTAAGAAGGTTCAGTGAGACACATATAAAATAAATTATTTTGAAATCTACAAGATAACACCACAACTTCATAAACTTCATAATTACGTACAATAAGACAGAGGCTATTTTATTCTTTAGTAGGTGATAACAAAGCATCATCATCCCCAGCATGATACCTCCACAGAAAACATTAGCTATCATCTGTCTGCACACATGGCTACAACTCCATTAAGAGCCACTGACTCTCATCACACATGCACTCCTGATGAGAACTGCACAAGAGACACATGTTTGAGAGTGATAAGCTGCCAGGCTAATGGCCTACAAAACATACAAAGATCAAACAAATGTTTCTATGATTTTTCTGTTTCAATGACTTATGCAATCTAAAATCTAATTCAAAAATGTCTAAAGCCCGCAGCACTGGTCATTTCCCACATTAATCTAAACTCATCTGAAAATGCTTGCTGGGGATGGTAGATTATGACTTAATCATTTCTTGTCTGCCTTTTAACCCTGCAACATCTGAGAGCAATTTTACCCTCTTAGCCATGACCCATAGGTTCCTCATGAAGCAAAGTGCAGAAATAGGAAAAAGAAGTGGGATGCGGCTGAAATTTATGAGGGTCTGACTTGGATTATACAAGGAGACCTTCTACATAAACTCCTTTAAGTTTTTGTTAGAATGCAGTTTATATACTAGCTATATTAACAGACACTTTCAAATAGATGTTAAATAAAATATAATTACGGTTTCACAAAGTGGATGTTGAACCAAATCAACTCTTGAAATTCTCCCTTGACCTCAGGAGGATCTTCCCCAACAGGTGGTTTAACCATACAGCTACTTTTTCAAAAGCTGAACAGATGGCCAATGTATCAAACAGCTACCTCATTACCTTGCTAATAACTCATCGCAGTATTAGATATGTATTACCGGATAGCCCAACTCACTAACCTTTCTTCACAGCTGTTCATCCATATTTCTCCTAAAGCATTTAACCTTTTGACCATCTCGACTTCTGCATATCTGTAACCTTTTACATTTCAAGTAAAATAAATTTTATACATTGTTTGATGGGCTTGTTTTTCCCACACCAGTACATGACTCATTGCAACTGCATAAATCAGAGTTATTGAACATTATCAGTAAATTAAGATGTTCCTGCTGTATTTCAGTCAAAGTCATTTCCAGTAATCAATTAATCAGGGCTCTCAAGTTATAACAAAAGTTTGGAGTGAGATTTCTGTTAGTGGAGGGGTCACTCAAAGGGGAAGAGCCACTCAAAGGGGAGGAGCAACTCAAAGGGGAGGAGCAACTCAAATATTTGCAGCACCCCTCAAGCTTTTACCAGCGGTTCAATTGTACCTATTAATAAAAGACAAACAAATTCATCCAAATAAAATAAATAGATTTATGTATTTCAAAAATACAAATATATCAAAAATAAAAAGAATTTTGCCCCAAATGAGCCAACTGAACAGCAGTACTCAATGTACATACTGTACACATACAGTAGGATTGCAGAACTTGCCCTGCAGATGTATGTCAAGCTGTGTGTGTGTGTGAGAGAGAGAGAGAGAGAGAGATAGAGAGAGAGAGAAAGTACACATTTCACCTTATATTGTTTTTATTATTATGTTGTGTTTGTTGCACATTTTGATGCCTGATGACAGGGGTAGAGGGCTCCCACATAAATCACCGTCATGATATATAATAGGGTTCCATCCAGAGCCAAACTGTTCCTAGTTTTGGATTTGTTTAAAACCCACCATGAAGAACACTCTCTCTGCATTCAAGTAGGGAAGCCACAGTGCTTTTAATGGGAGCCCCTACCTGTCATCATTTTTAAATATATTTACTTTTACATTTAGTCATTTAGCAGACACTTTTATGCAAAGCGACTTACAAATGAGGACAATGGAAGCAATCAAAACCAACAAAAGAGCAATGATATGAAAGTCCTATAACAAGTCTCAGTAAGCTTAATGCAGGACACGTAGCAAGGCTTTTTTTTTTTTTTTTGTAATTATATAATAAATAGTTAGAGGCCTTTTTTGCTTTTGTTAACTGTATAATAAATAAAAAGAAAACAGATAGAATACAAAAAGATTAGAGAAGCTAATGTTAGTTTAAAAAAAAACAAGCAGTTAGTAAATGAATAGAGTGCAAGTCTAAAAGGAGCAGTTTTTTTTTTTTTAAGAATAGAATTAGAATAGAGAGTACTAGAGTTAGAGGGTCAAATAAAGATGGAAGAGATGTGTTTTTAGCTGATTCTTGAAGATGGCTAAGGATTCGGCGGCTCGGATTGAGTTGGGCAAGACGTTCCACCAGGAGGGAACATTTAATTTAAAAAATATATAACAATTTATTTTATTTGGATGAATGTGTCTGCCTTTTATCAGATTTACCAACTGTTATAACATCTCTAGTACTTTCCTTAGTTTCTGGTAGCAAAAGCTAAATTAAAGCTTCTGGTTGCAAAGCAGTTGGAGAGTTTTTGACTGCATCAGTAATCATTTAGCACGAATTTGGCTATATTCCCCAACATCAGCTCTCACTATCTTTTAATAGGCAATTGATTTCAGGAATCATAAAATCAAAATGCTAAAAAAATGGGGTTACACAGCATTCATCGGATCTTGCTCTTCCAGCTTTACACTCCGTGTGTGTGTGCGCGCATCTATGTTGCTTAGTAACGAACGCGCTTGCAGCAGGATCGAGTAATTTACACAGAAACAACATTCTCACTTCTGATTTTGGTTTTTGAAGAAAGCATACAGAATGAGGCTCTCCCCCCGACACTCACTCAAGGTTTAATTTAATTCCGAAACCTAAAAAAGATTTACTTTAATTGACAATTGGCGTCCCATTTCTCTGCTTAACAGTGATTATAAAATTGTAGCTATTATATTTGCTAAAAGACTAAAATGTGTACTGGGTTCTGTAATAGGCGAGACACAATCTGGATTTTTGAACAAAAGACACATTGTTAACAATATAAGGTTGATTCTTGATTTATTAGATTATTCAGACTTGATTCAGGAGGAAAGCTTCATTCTTTTCTTAGATTTCTATAAGGCTTTCGATTCTTTAAAGCACCAATTTATTATTAATTCATTAGAAAAATTTGGTTTTGGGGATATGTTTTGCAGAATAATTAAAACACTTTACAATAATGGAAGTGCCTCGATTAAATTAAAGAATGGCACTTCACCAAGGTTTAGTTTATCCAGAGGAGTGAGACAAGGGTGCACTGTAAAAAGCGATCAGTTGACTTTACTTAAAAAAAATTGAGGAAACCCGTTGCCTTAAAATTATTAAGTAAAGGAAATTCATGAAAAATTAAAAGAAAAATAGTTAAGTGAACTTGACAATTCTGAGTTACATTAACAAATAAACAAAATAAAATGTGTTGTCACTTTTTATTTTAAGTTGGACTAACTTAAATTCATTAAATTGCGATTACTCAAAAGTGTGAATCTACTTAACTTAAAACTAACAAGTTAATCTGAGTTCTGTCTACTTAATTAAATTGAGGAAACCCGTTGCCTTGAGAAAATTAAGTAACCACAACTTATTGTATTTGTGTAATTACAATTCACTTGAGACTGATTTTATGTAATCTTATTTTATTGATTTCTTTCACATTGAAGGCTACTAATACAATTCTCAAAAATACTAAATTGCTCAAAACAGATAGCACACTAACATTTCTATGAAGACTTGTCAAAAGCAAGTCAACTCTTATTTATATATAGCACTTCATACAAAACAGATTGTGTCAAAGCAGCTTTACATTGTTAAACAGGAAAATAGTGTCAATAATGCAAACAAAATTCAGTTATGCATTAAAGCAGCTCTAAAAAGAGGACAAAAGTAAACAGTCAATATTTCAGTTAAAGTCAGTTCATCGTTGATTCAGTGATGTCATCATCATCCAGCTCAGTTCAGTTCCCTTCAAAAAGTGTCTCTGCAATCAAGTTGTTAATATTGCCAAAAATTAAGTGTCCCCAAATAAGCAAGCCAAAGATGACAGAAATGGAGAAAAAACCTTGGTAGAAAGCAGGCTCAGTCGGGGGGCCAGTTCTCCTCTGGCTAGATGAACCAACGTGGTGTTTGTCATCGTGGTCATTGCTGAGGTTTTGTGCCGATGAGTGGTATAGGCGATGAGGCCTTCACTGGGGATCTGTCTTTGGGGCTCATCTAGTTGACATGGTCTCTGCTGACATTCAGGGCTGTAGAGTTGTCTCCACCATCTGGACCGGATCTGGACTGGATCCGGACTGGGTCCGGGTGACTGCAGTGACCATCTGATCTGGATATGGACTAGATCCGGATGGCTACAGTGACCTCGGAATAAGAATAAAACAGACTAATATTAACACAGATGCCATACTTCTTACGATGTAACAAGTACATTAGGTGTTATTGACATTGTTATTATTAGGGAACACCTTCAGAATGAGACGTGGCCTTTTTGGGACTAATTTAACAGACACAACATTACAATTACACTACCTTTTCCTTACATATTGTAAGATTGTCAAAGTAAATAATTTACCACAATTCGCCCACACGAAAGAAGAATGTATAATGCATTAAATAGTCCCGCGCTGACACTTCTGCTTAAGCGTGTTCTTAGCATATGCCTGAAATGATATGAGAGCCATTAACACAAAATGGTTGACTAGGAATAACCGCAGTCTCATTTAGACATCATTTATACTGCTTGACAAAAGGAACACTCTTAGGATGCATTCAATTAAAACTCATACAAATCAACTCACAGACAGTGTGTTTGTATAAAAATAAATAAAACAAGGAAACTTTACTTATCATACAGTGGATAACAATTAACAAATAACAAACAATTTAGTTTAGTTGGGTCCATAAAGAACACTACCAGTCAAAAGGTTTTGAACAGTAAGGTCTGTTTTTTTTTTTGTTTTTTTAAAGTTTTTAAATTAGTCTCTTCTTCTCACCAAATATTTCAAAATATTTAAATATTTTTATTCATTTATAGGCTTGGTGAGCAGAAGAGACTTCTTTAAAAAAAAAAAAAAACTTTAAAAATCTTACTGTTCAAAAACTTTTGACTAGTAGTGCATGTTCACCTGTTGGAGCTGAATTGGTGAGAACATTTCTAATTCATTTTTATTTAATGAAACTGATATGCATATCTTCTGGGATTGTCCTCACACACAGCTATTTTGGATTGAATTCTCTAATGTTATCAATCTCAATGTGCTCCAAGGTTTCTCTTTGCTTTTCAAGGATGTACTGTTTGGCTTCTTTAATATACAAAAATATAAAATTAATGAATATTTTATTATTAACCTATTATTATTTCTTGTGAAATTTCATATTCACCGCAGTAAATTCTCTCATCAAAATCCTTTATTCATCTTCCAAGAATCTTAAAGCTCTTAAAACAGTTCATTTATTTCATCTTTTAATTTATTCTGTTAAAGCTTTCGTTTTATATTACTAATTTATTGTTACATACGTATATAAATGGTGCTTTGCATGTAATGTCACCTCTTTGTACATAAAGTTGATATTTGTTTGTACTTGTATCTTTGGTACCTTGGCATTAATAAAAAAAAAAGGAAAAAAACACAAAAAAAAGAAAAAAAAAGAAACTTAAAAAAACAACAACAACAACAAAAAACAACAACTTCTGATTGGCTGGTAGGATTCATTTAACTCTGTATAACTCGAGACAGCTATGAGACTCGGCAGAGATCTTCCCTCCGTATGCCTGCGCCTCGTCTATTAATTGTATATATAGTGGGGAAAGTTATCCCTTTTCAGCGTGAGAAATAAGGTGTGGCGTGAAAGCGTGTGAATGGGTTGAAATGCGTGTGTCTCACGGTGAATGCGTGAGACTTGAGAGCCCTGAGTTAATGTCTCGTAATGCGAAAAGCTGCGTGTTTGTCAGAAACAAATTCATCATTAAGAAACTTTAAACCATTGTTTCCGGCTAAAATATGAGTCATCTATCCATAATATTGCTTTCTTCGATGAAAAAGTAATCTCATCTGTATCAGGAAAGAAATATGCACAGACCAAGCACTGTTTACAGATGAAAATAGCCCAAAACAGCTGTAAACAAATGTAGGTGGATTTTAAAGTGAGATGACAACAGGAGATGGACTTCTTCACTGGAGAAAGCATTATTATGGATTACGGATTTATATTTTAGCCAGAAGTGATGTTTTGAATTTTAAAACATTTTACAAACACACAGCTTTCAACTTAGTAAGTTAATTGATGGACTGGAATGGTGTGGATTACTTGTGAATTATTGTGATATTTTCTGCCCAATCATGAACAGATAAGGGAAATAAAGCATGAGATTTCAAAGAGTTTCTTTTCCACTTGAAAGATGACCTCACAGCACTTTTGAGTGACGTAGTTGACCCCCTTTTTGCACGGGGGGCTAATTCATAACTTACATGTCTGATCCAGTTAGAAGGCATGTGCTTCAGGAATAAAATTAGAATCATGAATGCTTTCATCATAGTCTTCCGTACCTAGACTGAGACAAATCACACCAGCCTCCAGAAGCCAGGACTTATTACTACCTGGAAGATGATCTGATCACGAGCGGTGGGCATGAAATATAGGTGGAAACTGCAAAATATTGGTGTTGAAAATGTTGATTATTGATCATTTTATCATTATAGACGGAGTGTGTGTAAGGCAGGGCAAGGCTTAGCCTTCCCCTGGCCAGAGTTTGGAAATTAATGGGGGCTTGGGACAAAAATGCCGCAGCACAGTTAAACTAAATTAATTATGGCTGTCGAAAATAGAAATAAATTAAATAAAAAAGTGTAAATTTCAGCATTAAACTTAGACCTGCTGATGTTGCATCGTATTTCTTTTTACGCATTTTTACAGTGTTGCGCATTAACCAGTCACACACGATTCTGTTGAGTTTATGAATGCAATGACCAATCAGGGGAATTCAGATTAGTCATCACTGAAACGCCTGTGTTCAGGCATGCGCTTGCTGACTCAATTCTGTACTCTCATGAAATCTTTCATCAGGTGCAGGTGTAAGTAAAAGATTCATTCATCAAACAGTGAATAGACAGCTTCATTGATTATAACAGGAGTTTTCTGAGAGTGCTTAAACTCACACTAAACTGAAGTCAGCGATAATGCTTTTTAATCATGGAAATGTTCTTTGCTTGCTTTCACTATATTTTTTTTTCGCTGTTTGAATAACTGTGGAAATGAAAGCATTAAAAATTAGTAACTTGCAATGTTTTTATTGAATTGTCATCAAGTTAAATACAAATTCAGTCGTATTAAAATTATTTTTGACATGACACACGTATCTGGTACTTGCCTAAAAAGGTTTATTATATGCATAGTTAATAGATTACACTAACATTAGGCTCTTAGCCTCGGAGTTGGCTCACCCTCTGCCTATGCTATCACTGAAACCACAGAAGCAGGTAGACAGCAGGCATGTGACCACACCGCAAACGTACTCATCACTTCTGACCACTTGTGATTGGATCACCAAAAATGTATTTCAATACCAGATGGAATCAGGGAATCAGGGTCTTGTAAAAGCCCTGTAATTGATGTAATTAGCATATAAAACAGCACCATTCAATGTCCACATCCTTTACTCGAGAATGGCGGGCGGCAAAAATTGCTTAGATTTCCAAATACCTGCAGTACTCTGACACTGCCACAGGGAAAAGTGGGTACACTTGCTCATAACCTGACGTAGCGTACTTTCCATGTCAAAGACCGTTTTGATGGATCTAAATTTTGGAGGGAGTGCTCACACACGCTAAGATCTTATCAGTGTGTATGTTTTATAAATGAGGCCCAAGCTCTCTGCAGCCTTCACATGTCTCTCTCAGTGAATGTAATTCTGTCTGTGTTTATTTATTTATACCATATTTAATTATACATTAGGTTAGGATTTAGGTAAGTTCACTTACATATACTAGCGTCCCACTTCATAAACCACATTTTTTTTCCTCGAAAACCAGTTAAGCACAAGCTCTGCCCCACAACAAGTACTAAACTTAACCTTAAATTTAAAGGGGTCCTATTATGCCCTTTTAAAAAGTCTTGATTTTGTTTTGGGGGTGAACTAGAACATGCTCTCATGCTTGGTGGTTTGAAAATCGCATTATTTCTCACATAATTTACATTATTACAATACCTTCCTCCCCAGCCTGACACAAACAGCTTGATTAGTTCCGGGTTTGATGAAGGCCCGCCTTCTGAAAAACGAAATGTGTTGTGATTGGTTAGCTGTCCCAGTGCGTTGTGATTGGTGAACAGCTTAGACAGTGTTTCAGTACTGCCCCGCCCCTTGCCAAAGCAGCAAGTTCGTCAATTCAGACCCCGAGAATATTGAACAAGAGGATCGCGCAGAACCTGTGCACGCACGGATATTACAAGATATATTAAAGTGGTAACGATATTGTTGTGTTTTATTGGCTAAATCACGTTTTAGATAGGATGTCAACAACAGCTTAAAAATAACTGCATTTACTATGTACAGATAAGTGCAACAGTAATATGTATTATGTTTATTGTTCTTTAATTCTAACATTATAACATGAATTGCAGTGAAACTGTTATACAGTTGAATTTATTTATACCATAGTCCCACAGACTTACACTATTTGTGGCGGCATATATATGCAAATTAATTCTCTGCCAGCGGAAGGCGCTATTGGAGTGGGAGAGAGCGAGGTTTCTCTGGTAACGCTGTACACAAAGCAGAGCTCCGCTCACAAACGCTGCTTTATCAGACATTACATGCAAGATGAAATGAAAATGACATCCAAAATTTTCTGAAGACAGTCCGTTTCCTTCAGAAATACAAAAACACCCGCACCGGGTTTCGATTTTGAAACGTGCATTCAAATTTCCGGAGGCGGAATTTATTTTAATGATATTCTAATGGATCAATTTGTGATGTCACAAATACAGGAAAATAACTTTATAGTCCAAACGAGCCGTTCGTTGTAGTTCTTGAAAAGGGATTTTTTAAAAACAAAATATCTCCCTTTGGAATGGACTTTGAGATTTGTAACTTCTTTGTAGATCTTTTTATGCCCAAACATACACACTACACACTGACTAAAATTCAAAAAGTGTAAAAGCATAATAGGACCCCTTTAACATAGATGGCATTAACATTACTGTACAATACGCTCCATCCATGAATTTTCTGAACTCTGAAATGAATTCGAGAAGTGAACAGGTGACTGTTTCAGTTGACCAGTGAAATCAGGTTTGACCTTGGATTCTGCATGTGGTTTCAGTGGTTAGATCACAAATCTTTTAACAAACTGCAGCAATAAAATCTTTTGCAAAAGTATTTAAAAAGAGGCAGAGGAGTATAAAAGCACAAAAGATTTAAAAGAAACAATAATAAACACTTACAAGGTCTAAAAAAAGGTGCATCTGAATTAGATATATAATTGGAAAAAATCAAGTAACACATGAAATATGTAATCTTATGACATGACAACAGTCAAGAAAGTCTTTCTACAAGACTTTTGATCAATGTATCGATCCATATTGATGGATCGTCACACCCCTAGTTAATTAGTTCCAGAGACACATAGCTTGGCCTGTTTGCTGCCCAGTTCTCTCTACTTCTACATGTTATACCTAAGACTGTGGTTTTGGACCGGCTGGTGATGAACTCTCCAGTGCGGTTCAGATTTCATTCTTCTAGAAGCTTTTTTTCTGTTTTCTCTTAGGAATGTGGTCACATTTCCCTGGATGTTTCCTGCACTGCCATACAGGGAACTGTGCGGCGAGAATTTTGGTTTGGCGGTTTTATGGAAGTTTTTTTAACTCCTCAGTGATAGCCTGACTGAAATAATTCACCAGCTCAGTTTGTTTTTCACCACAGGATTAGGAAATAAACAAAAACACATGTACTTGAACTGACAGTGGAAATTAAGAGGAAAAAAAAGTTGGATAAATCCAACATATTGTCACATTTTCAAACTCATTGTCTAATGTTCCTTGCACTGCTTTTACAAGGTGTTTTATAAAAACCCATTTTTACAAAAGGTTCTATTGTTCTGTTGTTATTATAGTACATCATGCACCCCATGTTATTATAATAATGCACATGCTCTCCAAAAACACTTCAAGATGACTCAATTAAAAAATGAGAGTCAAATTTTATCACCATCATGATTTTGGATGAAACAGAAATCAATAAATAAACAACATTCACAGTCTGAGGAACACTGTTCCACATATAGTCCACTGCTGAAAAAAAAAAAATCTCTAGGAGTGTTACATGGAGACTCAGATGAGAGGACATGTGGGAAACCAAAACTGTTTATTTACAGTATAGCAGATGAAACAGGTAAATATAATGCTGAATCAGCAGCTCAGGAACATATGAGAAACAGAGATTAATGCTGCCTTCACGTGCTATCGGAAATTTCTGAAGTCATAATTACGAGTTTGTCATGTTCAATTGCTTTGTTGTCAAAAAGAACAGAAATCATGGTGGACAGCCTATTCATTCTTGCCTGTTTCTTTGGGAAATTTTATTAAAGTCAAAATGTATAGATTAGAAGATATTTAGTCAATTTCCAACAGGTTTTGAATAAAAAGTAGTGTCCCGTTCATTGGTAACCATATAAACATTCACAGCGCTATCTAGATTTTCAGCTGGCTCACGATTCCTAAATTTCAGTCAAATAAACGCTATTTTCCCTGTGTTCAATACATATAATATGCATTAAATGGTTATTTATATACGTAAATATACATGACTGCAATGGCAGGAGAAAGAAATGTAGATGTTGTGAGACAAATTAATAAAATTTTACATTACTACTGCTATGTTTCTCTACTCCACCATATTTAAAGTTTATGGTTCGCCCAACTCGGAAACTCTGGTATCAATTATCTCAGAGTTTCCTAGATGTAAATACAACTAGGGAGGCTGATCATGTCCAATTTCCAACTAGGCAACTTGTATTTACGATCATTCCAATAGCATGTGAAGGCAGCATAAGAGTAGGCAGGTAAGTCTAACACTGTCCAAATATGTAGAATAAAACTCACAGTCTTTACAGGAAACAGTCATGAAAGAGTCTCTGGAGTGAAATGGAGAATTGAGATCACTGGAACTGACATAAACAGGTAATACCTAATGGCGACCAGATGCAGAGTGAACTATGAGTTGAGGCTTTATAAGTTTGTGATGAAATCTACTCCTTCTCTCCATACCACATTGAGGCTTTCCTCTAGGAACCACTGTATGGGGCTGTCAGTGAGGCATGGCAGAATGATGGGCATGTTTTCAGCAGTCTCTTCCACAGAATGTAGTCTAGACAGAGCATCTGCCTTGATGTTATTGGTAATACTTTACTATAGGGACCAATTCTCACTATTAACTAGTTGCTTATTAGCATGCCTATTAATAACATATTGGCTGTTTATTAGTACTTATAAAGAACATATTCTGCCTTACCATATTCTGCATCCCTAATCCTACTCAATACCTAAACCTAACAACTACCTTACTAACTATTAATAAGCAGCAAATTAGGAGTTTATTGAGGCAAAAATCATAGTTAATGTCAAGTCAAGTCAAGTCAAGTCAAAATTTATTTCTATAGCACGTTTAAAAGCAACAGAGTTGCGCTAAAGTGCTGTACAACAAATACAAATATAATACAGCAAATACAGTATATAAAAAGGCATAAAATAGAAAAAAAAATAAATAAATAAATAAATGAAAAAATAGACTCTAAGCCAAACAGTTAACCAAACTGGCTAACATAACTGGCATTATTCAAAAGCCAGGGAGAACAAACAAGATTTGAGAGCAGACTTAAAACTAGCTAATGAAGGAGCGAGTCTCACATTTACAGGCAAACTATTCCAAAGTTTCGGGGCTGCAGCTGAAAAAGCCCGGCCACCCTTGGTTTTAGAGCAACAACGTGGGACCGTTAAGAGAAACTGATTACTGGACCTAAGAGCTCTTTGAGGAGAGTAAGCAATCAGAAGGTCACTGATATATTTTGGTGCAAGGCCAGCTAACGCCTTGTACACAAAAACAGCTATTTTAAAATCGATTCTGAGCTTTACAGGAAGCCAATGTAAAGATGTTAAGATTGGAGAAATGTGATTCTTCTTTCTTGTTCTGGTAAGAAGCCTCGCTGCAGCATTCTGGACAATGGTTTGTTAATGGTGAGAATTAGAGCTTAAAATAAAGTGTGACCATGTTATTGGCCCTTGGATGATATGAGATGGTAAAGTTGAAGCGAGTAAAGAAAAGCGCCCATTTGGCTTGAGATGTCAGGCTTCTCTGAGATATTCTAGGTTTCTGTGATCATTTAGTACCATGAATGGATGACAGGCCAATCTAACCAGTGCCACCACTCTTCTAGAGCCAACTTGATCGCTAGAAGTTCCTGGTTTCCAATGTCATAATTTTGCTTCGCCGAGTAGAGATTTTTGATGAAATAGGCACATGGATGGAGGATTTCCACTGCTGCTGAGAGAGTACGACTTCTACACCTGTGGTGGAAGTATCGACTTCAACTGTAAATGGTTTGTCTGGATCAAGGTATACTAAAAGAGGGGTGGAAGTGAATGCAGGCTTGAGTCATTGGAAGGTGTGGGACTTCAGCTTGGCTTTTAGGAAGGAAGTTAATGGAGAAGTTAAGGACTTGTAGTTTTTAATGAATTGTCGGTAGAAGTTGGCAAATCCCAGGAAACGTTGAATTTCTTAGATGGTGGAAGGTACTGGCCAATATTTTACTGCCTCTACCTTCGCTATGGTCATCTGAATACCCTGAGGACTGATGGCATAAGCTAGGAACTCAATGATACATTAATGGTACATAACGCATGACCTGATATTCATAATGGTTTGTAGGGTCACAAAAGTGGTCTTCCATTCCTTCCCCTTCTGGATCCAAATGAGGTTGATTGTGCTTAGGAGGTCCAGAGATCTGAGGCAGTACGTTTAACGGGAAATAATAAGGGTGAGTGGCTAATGTTAGGAGCATTAACATAACTCACCGCTGGACGAGGGAGTTGAATGGGACATGTCAAAATGACGTGCCTCCTCCACTGCAGTATAGGCATAACCCCTGGGTCAACCGGAGTAGGCACACTGCTGAGGATAGTCGGTAGATGTCAAATTGCATCAGTTTGGAGCTGGGTTCTGGAAGGCCAGAATGAGCGAAGGATGGAAGATGCAGTGTCTTTTGGATGATGTGTATCTCTATGGAGAGTCAGACGAGAGGATATGTGAGAATCCAAATCAGTTTATTAACAGTACAGCAGACAAAACAGATAAAAATAATGCCGAACCAGCAGCACGGGAGCAGAATAGAGATGAACAGGAGGCAGATAAGTCTAACACTGTCTGAATATATAGAATGAAACTCACAGACTTTACAGAAAAGAGACGCTGGAGTGAAATGGAGGATTGAGAATGCTGGAACTGGCATGTATAAACAGAAAAGTCCTTAGTAGATTGCAAGGATACAGGACAGACAAGTTTTAAAATACCCTACAGCAATAGATAAAGAGACGCATGGCAGTCCACCTACAGTCCAGTGGAATAACTCATGAGACACTGATCGTTAAACTAGGTCATCACATTGCGAGAGCATAGTGCATTTGGACTATTTTATCTTACAAGAGAGAGAAAAAAAAATTGAAATACATTGAAATGAATACATACATCATTTGAAGATTACATTTAGGCTAGAACCTGTTAATGAAGTAAAATTATTTTCTGTGCAAGAAACTGAACATTAATTACAGCATTATACTCACACATAAGCTGATGCTGTTTGCTTACAACAGAGAGTGAGGACTCATGTGCAGACATCTACGGGCAGTACCAATGTCTAAAGCTTACAATGGCTGATGATTTTTCATGTGAAAGAAGATGAAATGGAATTTTATACACAGCCCTACTTGTTAGAACCAGTTATGATGTGACAGAACAGTTGTGAATACGCTGAGAACAGTTTGCCCAGGCTGTGGATTAAAGGTAATAATGTTATAAATAATGTTCATTTTCTTGCATAAACTGATTGTTTTTGCTTCGTAAGACCTCAATATATGGTCATGAGCCACGGGTATTAATTTGGTCTTTATTTGTTTTGGTCCTTGGTGATTCATATTTATGAAATCTTCTTTACTGTTCTACTGAAGAAAAACATCACCAGCAATCAGTCCTCATCTATAGGTGCCACCTCTGTGTTGCTATTTGCAAGCATGGATCAAAGAGGCCAAAGGCACGGAAGGAGAGTAAGAGGCCATGGCCTGAAGAAGAGGAGTTTGTATGTGTGGTGGATGAGCCACAGCAAGAGGAGAAAATAGAGCTCAAGTTTCAAATGAAATGCGACAATTATTGACCATGTTATCAATCATGGCTTGTCCTTTATAGAGGCTGGACAAAGGGTCCAGCCTGTGGCATCTGTTGTCAGGCTTTTTTTTGGAATGAGAACAGGTAATTCACAATGTTACTGTATACCACTGTGTATTTCAGCTACTGTATTGCCCTGTTGGCAGAACAAATTGTGTCTACAGTAATGCAGTTTTATCAATCCCATTTATGTGACTATCATAATGTCAATTTTGACATGCTTTTTTGCTTTTGCTTTATACAATACACACTCTACCACACACTGGTGGCAGAGGAAAGATCTTTAGTTTGAACAGGAGGCTGTCATTGTAGATATGGTCATGGCAAACAATGCAATCAGACTGTGTGAAATCCAGGTAGAAGTAATTGCAGATCAGGGAGCATTTAGAAATATCAACAGTGCGAGTTTGGTAACTATTGATAGGGTCCTTAATCAAAACCATGCCAGAATGAAGCAGCTGTACAGAGTTCCACTCCAAAGAAACTCTGACATTGTGAAGCAGGCAAGATTTCAATATGTGGAAGTACAGATTTGTTATTGTGATGACTTGTTATACCATAAAGCTCCATGCAACTGGAAATATTAGCTTTATGAATGAGCTTTTTTTCTTAGAGAATAATGGAGCTTGAAGCTCAAGGGGCACATTAGAAATTCATTTATGTGAATGAAGCCAGCTTCATCCTCTGTAAAGTGAGGAGACGCGGGAGGAACATCATTGGGCAAGAGGGCCAGGTTAGAGGGGCACCAGATTCATCATGTGTGCTGCCATCTCAAATAATGGTGTCCTTTGGCACAAACCAACTATTGGTTCATACAATACAGAACACCTCATCACATTTCTTGATGCACTGAATGAAAGACTGGTTCCATCTGAACCTTTTTTTTTTTTTTATCTGTTCATAAGTCTCCTTTGGTATCTTTTTTCTTTTCTTTTTCTTTCTTTCTTTCTTTCTTTCTTTCTTTCTTTCTTTCTTTCTTTCTTTCTTTTTTTAACAGTATTCAACATTTCTGAGTTTGCAAAGTATTAAGTATTATGCAAAGTATTATGCAAAGTAACTGTATTTTGTAGTCCATTGTGTAATGATTCATTGAAAGAATATATTCGTTTGACCACTACTTGCTGTGTTTGATGGAAATATTTGCTTTTGTTGAATGTTTTTAATGTTTTGGGAGTGTTAAATCATTTTGCAAACACAATATTGGCAAGTGAGCTTCAGTTTCAGCCTGTGTGTTAACCGTTTTGAAAATGTTATCTCAGAGTGGACACGTGTTGAAGCAATCAACAAAAACTTTACCTAAGCTTGCCTTTTCTCTGTAAACATAATTGATGATCATATGGATTAAGCCAATTTTTACCTTTAGTCCCACAGAGGTACTACAGTTTTCTTGATGGCTAAAATGCAATTCATGGAAATAAATAAATAAATAAATAAATAAATAAATAAATAAATAAATAAAATATCATAACTACACTTCAACTTGTACAAACCTCAAGCTTCCACAACAAAATTAATTATTTTAGATAAAAACATATTCTCTTTTGTCAGAATAAAACTTGAGCCTCATATGACAGAATACAAATACACAGACTATTTTCTTGCCTAGAGAACACAAGTAAGATCAATTCAAAACACTGTTACAAAAACCTAATTTTGAGAATCAAGAATCACTTTGAATGTCATTGTCTGTTAGACTATACAACGTAAATAGATGGGTGCAGATACAGTTAAATTCAGCAATAAAAACTATTTAATCAACAATAAAAAGTTCACTTTCATTACACTACTGTAAAGAGATCTTGCAAAAGATGAAAAGCACTAAAGAAAATTTCAAATACCAAATAATTGAACATAAACACACAATACAGAATATTGTCGATTACTGTAAATAAATATTTACCTTCTGACAAAATACTTTCTCTACCTCCCCTAGACAGTTGTCTCTCAGTTCTGCAAAAATACAGTATATGTAAGATGTAATTGGCTACAAATCAATTCAGCAGTTATGAGTGTGAGGGAGTACAACATGTGCTACAGCATTTACTTTGAATAGTGAAAGTTCTCTCATCTAGAGTACTGTGTACTGTAATTATACTGTATGTACTGAATAATGACTGTTTACTGTTGGCTTCTTAGAGCTGCTTCACAGCAGAATTGAATTTTGCTTGCATCATTGAATCACTTTTTTTTTGTTTGTTTATCACTGTAAAGCTGCTTTAAAATATTCTGTATATATGTACATTTATTTGTACAAAACCCTGTAGATGACCCTGTAGGCCAGCTTCCCTCATGATGCTACTGACCTGACAACATTATTTAGTAGTGTGGCAGTTTTTTTATTTATTTATTTATTTTATTTTATTTTTTAACGGTGAAGCTCTTTCAAAGGATTTGTGGTGTAATATGTGTAACAAGGTGTTGCTGTCACGTCTATGTTTCTGTTGAGTTCCTGTTTTTCCTTATTTGGTAGTTCCTGTTCTTAGTTAATTATCGTTCATTCAGTTCTCCTGTGTTTAATTAATCATCTCGTTTGCTCCTTTGTTTCCATGTCTTTATAAGCCTTCAGTTCCTAGAGTTCTTTGTCCTGTCTGAATGTCGTTTTGTGTGGTTGTTTTCTCCTGCGTGTTCTCCAAGTGGATTTATTAAAAGACTCAGTTTGTTTGATATCTGCCTCCTTCGTGCTCTTAGGTATTCCTCGCCTCAGCAACCCGTGACAGAAGACAGGATCAAACTGAAAATGGAGATCGCTGAGCTGTTCTCCGTCCTGGCCCGCCGTGATCTCCCGATCGTCGAGTTCGCCCGGGAATTCTGCGGGCTCACCGCGGCGACAGCGCTGGATGATGCCACAGTCAACTCCCTGTTCTGGATCGGGGCTAATTACCATTGCCCCTTGGACCTCCCAGACACCACAGGACTGAGCTGGAGGGAAGGGATCCTCTGGTGTCTGGAGAGTGTCCAGCCCCGATCCAGAACCAGCCTGCCGTCCAGTCCGTCCGCCAAACCCCAGTCAAGCCCGCCGTTCGTGGCTCACTCAAGCCCGCTGCCGCTCACGGCTCACTCCAGCCCTCAGCAGCAGCCTCCCTCACTGTGAACCAGAGGAGAAAAAGACTGGTCTCAGCTCCAGAATGCTCTCCAGAGTCCGCTCCAGAATGCTCTCCAGAGCTCAACAGGGAGCCCACTCAAGTCACAGAGCTCAACAGGGAGCCCACTCAGGTCACAGAGCTTAACGTGGAGCCCAGCTCTCCATCGTCTCCTGAGTCTCCTGAGTCTCCTGAGTCTCCGCTGGTCCTGTCCAGCCCTCCATCGTCTCCATCGCCTCCCATGTCTCTGCTGGTCCCGTCCAGCCCTCCATCGTCTCCTGAGTCTCCTTCATCTCCGCTGGTCCCAGCCAGCTCCGCTCCTCCAGAGCGCCCCCCTGACTTCATAGTTTTCCCCAAGAAAATTTTTTGGGGGGGGGCCATATATCCATGGCCATAGTGGCTGGCCCCCCCCCCCCCCCTTTGGTCCTTTGTTTCCATGTATTTATAAGCCTTCAGTTCCTAGAGTTCATTGTCCTGTCTGAACGTCGTTTTGTGTGGTTGTTTTCTCCTGCGTGTTCTCCAAGTGGATTTAAAAGACTCAGTTTGTTTGATATCTGCCTCCTTCATGCTCCTTCATATTCCTCGCATCAGAAACTCGTGACAGATGCAGAGTAATCACTAATTTATTACTGTATTTTACAGATGGAGGTTTACAGCTAAGCTATTAAAAATAATCAAACATGGCTATCTGGCTACAGTATTGTTGATTGTTGTTAAATAATTTTATCTGTGCTTGTTTATCCATTCAGTAAAAATAGTAATCTGTGGCTGTTGCATGTACATTTAATTTCAAAAGTGTTTCTATTTAACATCCTAATTACCCCTTCAAGTCAATCTTGTCTCTTAAGTGGCAAATGCTGGGTTACATAATTTTGAGTAAACGTGTGTACACATACAATACCATATGACTTTAATAGAATTTATACATAAAGAATTTTGTTTTTGTTTTTTGATGAGTTGTTTAAGTAAATGACAATGTATTCCAGCATGAAAAATGATTTTTTAACAGTAGATCAATTCAAAAACATTTGCAAACACAACATTTGAGTTAACATTCAAATATACATATATACATGTACGGTTATACAGTGATCATTATAGCCATTGTCCATTCAGCCAACTAGAACTGATAACAGTGCAGGAAGGTTAAAGTCTGTGATGAGTAAAAGTCTTTTTAGTCACACTGCCAGAAGCCTCCCACTGGCTGACTCATTGCCATCACTGCATTTACTGATGGCTTGATGACTGATCTCTGTGGAACCCCACTGTGAGAATTTATTCTTGGGCCAAGGCTTTATACTTATTCAGCCATTGTGAGTCACATAAAGAGATTACACTCTCGAGAAGAATGTGCAAATCCTGCGTGCTTTCTCCAGGTGCCTTCACAGAATAAAAGATGAAACTCCTAGGGCTGTGAAATGTGGTATGATTCACAGCACATGTGCACCTGTTGATGGAGGGTAGCGTGAGGATGCAGGAAGTGGCTGGGTATTTTGCGTGTACATAAAATGCACCTGGATGCATCTGTGGGCATGGACAAAATAATGAAGACTGTCTGTGGGTGTTTTTGAGTAAGGTTTTACTGTCTTTTTTAGGTCCAACTGTCCACACAAAACCTACATTGTGTGGACCTGAGGAAGGTTCCTATGATGAAAACAGCTTTATACACTGTAAAAAAAAAAAAAAAAAAAAAAAAAAAAAAGTCTGCAACTGTTACCTTAAGAAGCTTTTGTCAAATCACATATTACACATAAGTAAACCAGTTAAATTACATAACTTTACATGAAGCACACTTATGAAAAAAAAAACAGTATAAAGGCACAGAATAATTAATAATAATGCTGTTAATATTAGTTAATGGACCTGAGCTTACATGAACTAACAATGAACAGTTGTATTTTAATTAATAAATACTGTAACAAATATCTTGCTCATTGTTAGTTAATGCATTAACCAATGTTAACGTAATTCTGTACATCAAATCAATTGTTCCTGTATCTTGACAAAGTATTATTTTTTTTATTATATCCAAAGAAAAAGAGAGAGAAAGCACAGACCAAAAAAAAAAAAAAAACACTACAAAAGTCTAAATGACTAGAGCTGCATTTTGAATCCATACATATCCATAGCTATCTTAAATTGAGAAAACTTGCAGCACTCTATATGAGGAACAAAGCGAATTGTAAGGCTATAATAGCTGAAAATCCTCCTTCTCTGTGATTACAGTAACTTCTCATTTAAAAGATAAATCCTAAATTTATCATGATGCAGACGGTCATAAAGACAGACAAGAGCAAATGTCATTTGACATCAAAGATGTGGTAAATCTTCTTCAGGCAGCAGTTTATGAATGTGTGCAGGATTTCAGCATTAGCATTCAGACTGGTGTCATGATTAAATTTGGGTCCGTTCCTCATGCAAAGCAATCATTTGGCCTTGAAAAACTTAGAATATTTGCACTTTTTTGAAAACATTATTGTGACTGAGTTTTGATCTGACTGTTATATCAAGATACGGTATGTCATGTTAACAAAATTATGCCCCAGTATATAGATTCATGATGATAAAATGCCTAATGATGGCAAAGGTTTTTCACTGCAAGTCACTAAAGCTGCTAAAGGCAGCTTTTGCTGTCGGTATAGTGACGCATATGGCAGTATTGGACACGTTGGGTAGTTTTGCCTTGTTTTGTGTGTATGTCCACCTTACTCAAGTTCAATGACTAGTTTTTGCTCATCATCACTGCTGCTATTACTGTCCTCATGTTCCAGGTAACTACAGCTACCTAAATATGTTGCGTTGCTATGTATGGCTGGGGGACATATTTGATGAGTGTGCAGTTCTTGACTAGACATTTGATGTGAGGCATTGCTAGAACTGGGCCCAGCACCGAATGATGAAGCAGTACTTGCATTAACTGTCTTAGTCTTTGAAGCACCACAGTTATTTTGCAAAACGCTGGCTGATACAGTTGTGCCACTCATTTTGTGCTTTGATGTCTGTACATGATTGTCTTTTGAATAAATCCAGTAGCTCATAGGACCCCTTGGCTGTGTCTCCTTTTGAAATTCATTTTGCGTGGTATTCACTTTGAGTGGATGTACCAAAAGATCTCTGCATGTTTGATTAGGATATTTTGGTGAGGATGTCTTCTTTTGGCTTGCCTCTTGAGAAGGATTGTTCCCCAAATATTCACCCATGCTGTCTTTTCTGGTGTTGGTACATTCCCCTTGACTTTGATGTTGAAAGGTTTGTGAAACAATGTTTGTGCAAACAGATGCTTCTGGATTGTTTGGCACTCCAAATTTTTCATGCTGAAGTGGTTCTGAAATGTTGAGGGACACTTCTTGAGAGAAATGTGGGTGAGCTTGAGCAGATGTGTGATGCTCCTCACAAGACGTTGTATCTTCCTATTGTCAAAGGAAACATACATAACATTAGTACACATTATGGAACACCTCAGACTGTCCACAGACGGTCCCCTCTAACACTGTCTTTTGGTTGGATGTGAAGTGGTTTATTAATTAATACTTATAATAATTCATCAAAATAGTACACTTAAATATATGTTACAGTACATGGTCTAGTAAACTGTCACAGTGTAAAATGTGTTGTTAGTTACGTCATTGCCCTCAATGTTATGTTAAACACCTGGTTGTGTATTCCACATCCTTTCTTGGATTTGAATGGTCTTTCGGGACTTCTCCTGTCACTACCTATGCTCCCTAATGACCTCCCGTTCTTCATGAGCCCTTTCTTTCTGTTCTCTCACCTTTCTTTTGTCTTTTTTGCCATTGTCTTTGAAACCTTGGAATGTGTTGTTCTTGTCAGCCACCTCTGTGCTGTCTCTTTCCCCCTCTCCACCTCCACTCACAGGATCTTTGGGAATTGATTCCTTGCTCTGTGTCCCAGGGTCCCTCTGAAATCGTAAAATTTTGAGGGTACCATCCTCCAAACGTCCTGTGGGCAGAACAATGAATGAATATATGCAGCATATTTTGAAGTCTGTCCCTGAGTCTCAGCTTATTCTTTTGGTTTGTCACAAAAGTGTGTTTGTATGTCCTATGAGGGCAGTTCCAAGTATTGAAATAATTCACTGCGCAAGAGTATGGGCAGGTAGTATAATACTGATATGGCAGAAGTGTTAATTTCTTCAAAACACGAACATTCATAAAATAAGTGCATGCACACCCAAATGTTTATGCCAACTTTTTTATAGGTAACTAAAGAGGTTTTATGGTAACTAAAAAAATGTTTTTATCCAAAACTGATATATTGGACATAGAAATCTCTTTAAAACTGAACATAAAACTCTTATTGTAAATGCAAAAGTTTCAGCCAGCAAACTTATGTAATTGATGTGCAGATCTTTTGCCGTTCAGCCTCATGGAACATATGCCTCACTGCAAACCCAATGTCAGCCAAATTAAGAAAAAAATAACGTGACAGTTTCACATTGTATATCAAGGCACACGGACCAACATATGCTACTATATATTATGGCGGTGGAGATATAAAAATGATTGTCTTGATGAAAAACAATCGGTCAGGTTCTCTGGGGTGGAACTGGTTTGGCTGAACTCTTGTGCATGCCTCTGTGCAGCATTGCTCAGAAAAGGAGACTGCGTTTGGCTCTCAGATTGCTTGTCAGCCGTCTGGAATGGAGACAAGCACAAAATCTCCCTTTAACCTCTGGGTCTTTGCTCTGGTGAGTCCCTGTGGAGACCATCTTCCAGTGATCTCTGCTGAGCACGCTGTCAATTCCCTGAACAAATCTGATCAGTCAAGCCTATGGCACTCCAGGCTAGTTGGGAGTGTTAAGATTTCTGTTCTGATCAACTATTTTATCCTTAATAGTGGGACCACCATTCACTTTAACTCAAGAACCAGCCATAGCATTTTCCTCAGCTTTTTCTTTAGGGGGCTGTGAGTTTTGTTTATTCTAAGCCCCTCTGATTGACCCTTGACCTTCTTCATATTTGTTCCTGTGACTAATTTGAGTGACCTGTGACCAAACGAAAGGGAATCTCTTCAGAGTGTGATTTACACCGTAAAAACTGCAATGATCAAATGTTTCCCTCTAACAAGTGAATCTGATAAGAGTAGCATCAGGTCAGTGTGGGAATACAGTGGAATTACAAAGGTTAGGACAGAAAAACGCCGCAAAGAATGTGATGACAACTTAATGAGGTTCACCTTAGATTTACCCTCTCACACTAAATCTTGGTGATCCCACTGAATTCAAAACAGGTTCTGCTTGTGAACTGATATCACTGAATAACTTGAACAGGTAAGACAGAATGGTTCAACAGCCAGAGATGGGCAGTATTTCAATTAAATGTTTTTGAAATATGTATTTAATTACAAAATACGTATTTTGTCATTTGTATTTTGGTGGACAAAAAAAAAAAAAAAAAAAATCAAAAGTAATGTGTATTTAAATACTTTGAGAGACAGTATTTTGTATTTGAAATACTCAAAATACATAATCAAGTAGGCCTAGTTCTTTTTTTTTCTTTTTTTTGTCAGATAATACAATATCTTTCTTCAAACACAAACAAAAACACTATTTATACATGCATTTATTTAACACACCAAGCTTCTTATTTACTTTTCCTTGCATTTGTACATAACACACCTGTACACACAAATACTATATATTTTATGATTTTGTATATTGTGGTCTTTCAAAAAAAATTATATATTATTATTTCCTGTTTACTTATTCTATTTTTATTATCTGTGTCTTGTCACTGTCACTCTGTTTGTGCTGTGGAAGCCTCTGTCACCATAACAAATTCCTTGTGTGAGTAAACATACCTGGCAATGAAGCTCTTTCTTCACCTGTGTTAATAGTACTGCCAACTACAGCCTATCATAGTTTTTGGCTAGATGCAAGTGAATCATGTCCTCTTGGATCCGGGTTGGTTCACCCCCCCCAAAAAAAAATAATAATAAAAAAATAACTGTTGTTAATACTCACCCTTGTGTCATTCCACTCCTGTAAGACCTTTGTTTATCTTTGGAACATAAATTAAGATTTTTTGACGAAATCCGAGGGCTTTCTATCCCTCTACAGTTAGTCATGCAACTTACACATTCAAGGTCCAGAACGGTAGGAAAGACATCAAGTAATCCATGCCATTAATCATTAAGTATTCCATTTTATTAATGGACATGAGTGCTTTTTTTGCACAAAAAAACATAATTTACCACTTTATTTCCAAAATTATTATTCAAACACATGTGTTGTGGTACTCTAGTGAACACTCACTCACGTGCGTTGTGTTGACGCCAGTCTTCTATGGCATGAACACAACACAAATGCGTTTTAGTGCTTTTGTGAACACAATGCAGATCAATATTTTCATAAATAAAGTTGTAAATTATGTTTTATTGTGCAAACAAAGCACTCACGTTGCTTAATAAAACTGAGGTTAAACCACTGAAGTCAAATGGAGTACTTTAACTATATCTTTCCTACCGTTCTGGGCTGGGAATGTGTAAGTTGCGTTGGTGCCTATGAAGGGAAAGCTCTCGGATTTCATCAGAAAGATGAAAGAAGGCCTTACAGGTGTGAAATTACGTAAGGGTGAGTAATTAATGACAGAATTTCCATTTTTGGGTGAAATAAACCTTTAATTCGTCCATGGTTCCAACTCGAATAAAATGAAAGAAGCTGTTTTGGTGCTCAGTGCAAATTGGCTAAGTATGCATTAAAATATATACTATGAGATATTGCTGTCCGTTGCTGGCTGGCATTACTATGGAGTGTGTGCAAGAGCATGAGCAGTGAGTTACTGACCACAGCTCACTTAACGTCCACTGGCGTCACTAATAACAAGGGTTTCTGTAATCTACATAGAGCCCTTTAACAGCTAAATATCAACATTTTTAGGAGTTAATCTTTGCTGTTGACAGTGAAATAGTTTGAGCCATTCTCTTGAGTAGGATTATGATAAATACAGTTTCGCAGGACTACTTAATTTTTGACATGCTTATAAAGAAACGATAAAGGAGGGATAAAGAAACATGAAAAAATAAAGTGGAGAAATGCTTGATGGTATTATTCAAGTAAACAGAAATTAGAAGAAATATGGATCAATATATTGTATATATTCTGTAGTGTTAGGGTTAAAGAATATGTTGTTTATAAGTTGTTCAAGGAGGAGAAAGCACTTATCTTTCTCTTATATGTGTATCTAAATGTAATGGCACTGTCTCTTTCACTTGATTGCATGTAAATATTGATTGTATTTTTGTATTTTCAAATTACAAATTACTTGTATTTTAATTAAATACATTTCTCACACCAGTATTTTTGTATTTTAATTAAATACATTTGATGAGCTTGTATTTGTAATTTGTAACTAAATACTTTTTGATGTAATTGTGCCCATCTGTCAACAGCTTTGCCCTTTTTGACAATTACTAATGTGTAGTGTTACACACCAATCTGAGATGTCTCTGGCATGTCTCTGTCAATACAGCATCATTTTTAATGTAACATTAATGGTTACAGTTTATGCGATTTCTTTGGTCAATAGTAAATTGTGTGTCCTTTAAATTTGATGTAATCAACTTTTCCCCATGCAAGCATCCTTTTCTGAAGTTTTCATTCTTTAACCTGTAATTTGTATTTCATTACCATGTTTGTCTGAGTGCTTCAACAGCAAGGTTTTTCTGTATTTATCCACTTAGAATTCTGGAACATTTCACAATGAATTCAAAGATTTTGGGAATATTCATATGTTACTACAGCATGTGACTTTGCATTATATTGTTAAAAAAAAAAATAAAAAAAAAACCTTAGCAGCTCAACAGCTGAAGTGTTAAAAGTATAAAATGTCTACTTGCTGTAATCTACAAGTGTGGGTGCAAATTAGACTTTCTTAGAGAGACCAGGAGCAACATTGAAGGACAATGTCTAGTAACAGACACATGGGAAGTTTAGATCTCTTGTCACCACCTTGTGGAGAGAAAATATTATAGCACCCTGTGTATTTCTTATGTATAATGTCTAGCTATGGTTGCTCTATCACATGCAAGTACCACACAGTGCTACACTTTAAATAGCATGACAATTATACCTTGAAAATTTATACAATGAGTATTTGGTCCCACCTGTAAATATTTCCGGATTGGCATGGTGTGTATGGACATCTCCAGGTCCGGTGCTGTCTTCCAGAGTGCTTTGAACATTAGAGGTCCTGTTCAGCATCGGACAGGATGCTTTCACTTCAATATAAGGGTCATTCTCAAAGTCACCTGAGCTTAGAGCAAAGGCCTGTTTGGGTGCATATTGTGTAGATGTTTGGCCTGGACAGAATGTTTCAGTGACCAGGGTCCCATGCTTGCAGCTGAGCTTACATTTGTCACATGCTCTCATTTCTCTTGTATCTAAATCTGAGCTGCCACATGCAGCCCAGTGTGGCTCATTCTGACTGGGCTGTATTGTGGAGTTTAGCCCTTTTTGCATATGTTGTGATTCTGCTGTAGAGGTCTTTTTCTCACAAATACAAGTTCTGAGCTGTGTAGTTATCTTTGTTTGGATACTTTCACAGTTTCCTGATAATGTGACTGGCATGAGGTGGCCTGTTTCATTTGGCTTTACTGGCTTGGTATTTATTATAATTTGAATGTGGTTTGGCTCCATTAAACCGAACAGCTCTTTATCGCTGGATATCTCTGTGAATCTTTGGTCCTCAGAGGAGTTGTCAGAATCTTGGTTATGTACAGAACAGTTTTGAGGCTCTTTGTCATTTTCTCTTCTAGAACAGTTATTGTCCGCTAAATGAGGTTCACTTAGTTTGTCTCCAGCCACTAATTTGTGGTGTGTCTCTGTGGTAACGTCAAACCCAGCAGATTTTCTCTCCTGGGAATTATCAGGTATCTTCTGTGGTTCATACAATTGTCCAGTTGAATTTTTTTTGTAATCCACTGAGGCTGAGATATGAACCTTTGTCTGTGGATGTGACCAAGACGAAACACACTGAGGGCTTCCATTTGTATAATTGTTATCATTTTGAGAGTTTAAACTGCAAACAGTTTCTAGTTTGTTTACTGGACTGGCAGATTCACAACTGGAACCGTTATTTTTGATCATCAAAGCATTATTTACCATTTCCTGTGCCATGCACACATGAGTCATATCATTGCTATTTACCTCCTGTGAAAGTGTTGTCTGGTTTGTTAAAGTGCTTGAAGTTGTTGTTTCAATATGAGGCTCTATCAACGCTAACTGTTCATCAGAAATGAGCTGCATGACTATCTGGAGGTCTGCTGTTTGTACATAAAATGTGTTCTGAGCCTGTGTTGAGCTATTTAGTAGTATCATCTTTCCTTCAGACTGGGACCCTTGAAAGTCATCAGTGGCTATTTTAGAAACAGTGCTTTTCAGAGGATTCTCATACACGGTGTATTTGGTGTCCCCAATAAGACCAAGAGGTTTTCCTGAATCTTTCACAGGGGAGGCAGGATGGCTTTGCACTGTAGGCGTTGTAGTTTCTGAAGAACAGGTTTGTACACCAGATTCTGAACAATAACTCACTGTTGATGTGTTCATTGATGTAACAGGCTGAGGGTTCTCAGAGGTTGATGATACAGAACCTGTTGGCAGGTTTTCCACCACACGTGTTGCACAGTTGCTCTGCAACAAAGATATTTGATGCTGCACTGGTGGAGAAACAAGTGAAATTGATGCAGGCATGGTAGACTGAACCTGTGTTAGGAATTTGGATAAAGTGTTTGTTTGATTTAGCTCTGAACAGGAAAGCGATAACATAGGCATTGAGGTTACATCTTGCTTACTCTGGTCAAAGGTTGTGACTATTGAAGCACCCTGACACTGCTTTGAGAGTAGTACACTGTTCTCAAGATGACACTGCACTGTAGTTTGGCGGCTTTGCCTGAGATCTGGAACGTTTGAGCAAGTGCTATGTGCTAAAGCAGAGCCAGAACAAGATGCCGACACTCCATCTGTGGAACACGGAATCTTCAGCTGGTATTTGGGAGGAAAGCTGGTCTTGGCTTCAGGGACAGTAGGGCTGCTGATAGAACCAGACGGGGTGCCAGATGTCCCACTCACGTTGATAAAATGCAAAGCAGCACTAGGAGTATTACCAAGGAATTGACTTGGATTTGACAACTGATGTATGAAGCTACCCTGCGGGTGGAGATTTTGCATGTTGACCTTTTGTGCCGGAACTGTGATGGAACCGTACGTTGCACAAGTTGATAGGGGTAATTGACTAATCAAACCACGCAGATTTCCATTTGCCTCTCCAGTTCTAGGATCTGAAATACTGAGCATTTGCACATCATTCTCAGTGCGCTGTTTCTTCCTTTCTGATGGGATATGGATGTCAGTGTTTTGTGTTATTATTTCATCCCTTTCCATGTCTTCCCCCTTATTATTTTCAAAGCTGGTATATGACGCTTTAAGGTCATTTTGTAAGGTCACAGCGGAACAGGAAGTAAAGCTCACAGACATGGATCCATTGTCCCTCTGTTGGCTAATTTGAATTTCCAGGCTTTGTTCAGAGTTCAGTGTAGCCTTTTTTCCCTTCTGTGTAGAGTCTTTCTCAGTATTGTAGAGTTTTGTAAATGTCCCACCTTTGTAAGTGTGCCATTTTGTGTAGTCAAATTTGCGGGCTTTCTTCCTGTAGTTTCCTTTTATAGTTAGCTCTGTTCCAACATCAGTGCTGTCTCCATCCGAGCTAAGGCTGCTGATACTACCTCTTTCAACTGGGGATCCCTCTGCAGTAGGCAGACAATCTACCGCTACCTGCCTAACTAGTGAGCGATGACATGGTGCTCGTTGGTCTGATGACCTTAATGGGTAAACATGCCCTGCACTGCACCGTCTGCTAAGATTCAAATTTATTGCTCCATCAGTGGGTTTGCCACCCATAGTGAAGGGTAAAGAACTGCTTCGTGTTAATGGTGCATGCTCCAGGCCAGCAGAGTGCTGTGTAGGCACAGAGCTGTGAATTGCCACACCTCCCCTGTCTTGATTTTGTGAGCTTGAGGTGTGCTTGCTGCTCTTTATCTCAAAATGGAAGGAGTCTTTATAAGTGTATGGCATAGGAAGATCAATGCTTCCTTGTTTTGACAATATTGTCTTTCTTGGCCGCACAGTTTCCAGTTGTTTATTATCCACCAACACACTATTCTCATATATAAGCTTTGAAATACGCTCTTCCAGCTTCTGCTTCTCCTGAATGGACACCTTGCATTTGGGGTCAAGGGTCATCTCTGAGGGTATCTGGGAGGCGCCTGGTTCCTGCCGTTCCATAGTGGTTTCAGTCAATGATTCCATATTAGGATAATGCAAACTTGCTCCAGGACTGCTGGATGAATGATGCTCACTGCTGTCACTGAAGCCAGAGTCAGTACTGTCGTGGCTTTGAGATTTTCCTCGGGACATGGGGGAATCCCACGGTTTGGAAAATAAAGCTTCCTGCCTCTGAAGAGGCATACGATTTGGAGTCAGCGGTGTATATCCATCCTCACTCAGTGCACTTGTCTGCTGGAGAGCAGGATTATTTTTCACACCATCTGATAATTCCACAGTTTTTCTCAAAGAATTTACGTTGTCTTGAAGCGCCGGTATTGTGCTTAATCCAACCATGGCAGCATTGTGCAGAGCCCATTCTATAGACATTGGCTTAGTCTCTACAGAGTCTACCTGGCTCGGTATTGTTACTACAGGAAGAACTTCTTTGCTCCTCTTCATATCAGCTGAATCTCTGCCATTCATCTCACAGGATGGACTAGTACAGTTGTCCTTTAAACTCTCCGTGCTCTCCTGGCTGCTGAAGGTGCCTTTGTCAGATTCGCTGGAAAGGCGGGCATGAGCCTGGGTGCGCTTGTGTTTATACAGGTTACTCTGCGTCTTGAAGGAAATGCCACAGGTAGTGCAGGGATATGGTCGCTCTCCTGTGTGGCAACGAAGATGTTTCTCAAGCACGCTGGGCTTCAGACAGTCCTTACCGCACTGTGGGCAAATATGTTTCCCAACAGACTTAGGTCTACCCGAGGTTGCTGGAGCCACTAGCCTTTGTTGTTGCAAAACAGCCCCGCTGGCAATATGCAGTGTCAGAGAGGGCAGAGTCGAGTTGCTACACATCCTTGGAAGGAACAGTGGTATAACCGTTGCATCCTGCAAGGCTCCAGGTTGGGCCTGAGGATATGGCTGCAGGCCAGTGGCAGGAACGCGGTGGACATACATAGTCGTGAGAGGGGCCTTAACACGCGTCTCTTCCTCTCTCTGTGCAGATGCTGAACACTGAGGCTCGGTAGCTCTCACAAAGCTCTGCTTGCTAGTTGCCATGGTAACACAACCCTTGTGATGCTGGGAGATGGAGCTCACTAATTACCTAAAAAAAGAAACAGTTTCATTATTATTATTTTTTTTTTTAACCGTTTTATTATTTTCATTAGGCCTGGACTCTGGATCAAATGTTTCCTCCCCCAATCTGAATTGGAATACAGATGATAGGAAGCTACAGAAACCAAGATTTCACACCATATTGCAAATCACCATTGTTTAAAAGGACTGACAAAATGTGTTTTAGAGCAGGTTGGCTAATATGGGCTTCAAAAGAAAGTGATATAGCAGCAGAAAAAAATGGTTGATTATTGATTTATTTGAAAAATTAATTTGCTCTGTTTAAGAGTATGTTTACATTTGACAACTATTGTCTTTTCCTCTGTTCAACTAATCATGGAAATGTAAAAATGTGGTGAAGATACTTCAAGATAGCTTTGAGTCTAGTGGGAATCTCATATTTAATGTGAACACATGGTCAATATTTGCATATTGCAGAAGCACCAGAGGAGTATGAGCAGAAAACGGTGGTGGTGTTATGACTCATTTCTAGAAAAACGATAGCATCAAGGACCTCCTACCTAGACTAGATTATTTTCACATTTATGGAAACGTGAAGATACTTTTTTATATATAACTTAAAAAAAAGTTAACTTTGCTCATCTTTTTGTCTCATTTTTGTAACATGATTGCAGATATATGATGATACATGGCTTGTGAGGTTCTTTAGCCTTTAGAGTTAAGAAAGTTTGTCATTAATTTGTCACTGTCAAAAAAGAAAGAACTCAAAACGATTTTGAAACCCGACTCTACAGTTACATTCATTAAACCTGATGCTGTACAGTTTAACAGTTTAGCTTGTTAACAAGATAGATATTATTAGACAAATGCACATTTACAAATTATATCAATATGAAAAAAAATTTAGGTGGTTTGAAAACAAGTTGAAAGCCCAGGCTTTAAATTATATGAACTAAAAAACATTGCCTTCCATCTCTAGTTACTTACAGAAATAAAGAAGTTAAATTTAAACAGTACAGTTCTTTGTATTGTTCATATACCTTTATCTGTGCTCTGTCGTCTGTGTATCACAACATTACGCTTATGAAAGATTCCTATCAAGCTCATCAAAAGATATGAAGAAGATCAGTCTGCATGCTCTAACATAGTGCAATCATGGGTCACTCACCAGAACTTGGAACTTAAAGGTGACACGGCAGCAGCCAAAGATTGCCCAATTAAATCCACAATGGAAACAAAAATCCAGCTTTGGAACAGTGCGAGATAAAAAGAACAAGAGAGTGACAGAGAGCATGTGACTGTGGCACCCTCTCTCACCACAAAGGCCCTTGGTTCCTCTTCCCTCTTTAGTGTTCTTACAGCCGTTTCTGCTGCTGATGGAGGAAATACAAACGTCATTCATGCAAATGTGACTGGATGACGGTGACAACCCAATGTAAAAAGTATATGAGAGAGAGTGAAAGAGGAAGAGAGAAGTCACTGAGAATACCATTAAAAACAAAGTTCAGGGTGGCAGCACTTTGAAAGAAAAGAACCCCAACCAAAGTGAAGATCATGCTGCAACATGGAGATCCAGAAAGAAAGACTAAATGAGATGGACACAGATAGGGAAGAGAGCAGATGGAGGGAGGGAGAGAGAGAGAGAAAGTGAGAGTGAGCTAGTAAGACAGAGACAGAGTACAGCACATAACAACACAACTGAACTGAACTAAAAAACAAAATCCCTGTTCAAAAGAGGAAGTACTATGAACATGCAGACCCACCTCAAAAAGATCATTTCACCCAGAAATGCACACACACTGTGTTTGCTGCATGTACCTGATTTCTGTTTCTAGCTTTTCTCACTCCTCCAGTCACCCACACACCCACACACAGAGGAGAAGTGTAACAGAATTTGTGGCGGTGTAACATTTGATGGTGTGTGGTTTTATTTATTTATTTAGTAAGACATGTTTAGCAGCTACTCATCAAAAGTGGCTCATGTCTGGCACCCAATGATCAGAGAGTACATTAGCTACCATCTGTGCTTTAAACTACAGCAGAGCAATGGAGGGCTCATTATTTCCTGTAAACAAAAGCAAAAGCTAAAACAAATCCTCCAGAGGAATAAAATCTGATTCTGTTATCCTTCTGTGATAAATTGTTTTGGCCTTCACTATCTGCTCCTCATCTAATTGTAATTACATCAGAAAGGCAAAAAAAAAAAAAAAAAAAAAAACCCCGCCATAGTTCAAAACAAAACTAACTGTTTAGAAAAGCTAATTCATGTATTTGATTGTTATATAATACATAATATTGAGAATGCAAGATAAAAGTTGAAAGTTAGCAAAATATCAAAATGAAAACCTAAAAATTATACATTAAAGTTTTAACGTTTCAAGTCAAGTCATCTTTATTTATATAGCGCTTTTAACAATACAGATTGCGTCATAGCAGATTTACAGTATAAAATCGGAAAAATAGTGTGTAATAATACAAAAAAGACAACAGTAAACACTCAATTTTCAGTTAAAATCAGATTCATCATTGATTTAGTGATGTCAGCTCAGTTCAGTTCCGTTCAAACAATATCTGTGCTTTCAAGTTGACGATATCGCTGGAAATTAAGTGTCCCCAACTCAGAAAGTCAGAGGCGACAGTGGCAAGGAACCAAAACTCCATCTAGTTCCTGTGGTCTTGTCCCGATGGCCATCTAGGTGACGTGGTCTTCACTGAGGATCTGTCTCTGGGGCTCATCTAGATGTCCTGGTCTCCGCTGACATTCAGGGCTGTAGAGGTCGTCTCTAGGTGCTGATCCACCATCTGATCTGGATATGGACTGGATCTGGGTGGCTACAGTGACCTCAGAATAAGAATGAAACAGACTAATATTAGCGTAGGTGCCATTCTTCTTACAATCTAATACTGTAAGTACATCGGGTGTTATGGGAAGTATTCCTGGTTCTGGTTGGCCTAATTAATGCAGCCTAACAATCCTTTAATGGATTTAAATTCTAGAAATGCGATAGTGTGTTATGTGTAAGCCAGGTTAAAGAGATGGATCTTTAATCTAGATTTAAACTAAAGTGTGTCTGCCTCCCGAACAGTGTTAGGTAGATGGTTCCAGAGTTTGGGCGCTAAATACAAAAAGGATCTGCCGCCCGCAGTTGATTTTGAAATTCTAGGTATTATCAAATGGCCAGAGTTTTGAGAACGCAGCAGACGTGAAGGACTATAGTGCGATAAGAGCTCACTCAAGTACTGAGGAGCTAAACCATTCAGGGAATTAGCAAGATTTTGAAATGTATATGATGCTTAATAGGGAGCCAGTGCAGTGTTTACAGAACTGGGCTAATATGGTCATACTTCTTGGTTCTAGTAAGAACTCTAGCTGCTGCATTTTGAACCAGCTGGAATTTGTTTATTAAGCATGCAGAGCTACCTCCCAATAAAGCATTATAATAATCTAGCCTTGAGGTCATGAATGCATTAATTCATGTTTCTGCATTTGACATTGAGAGCATAGGTCATAATTTAGATATATTTTTGAGATGGAAAAATGCGGTTTTACAAATTCAAGGAAACATGGCTTTCAAAGGAAAGATTGCTATCAAATAGCACACCTAGTTTCCTAACTGATGATGATGAATTAACAGAGCTGCCATTATTTACACTTCTGTTTTTTTAGAATTTAGCAGTATTACTAGTCATCCAGGTTTTTTTATATCAACTATGCATTCCGTTAGTTTTGTAAATTGGTATGTTTCATCAGACAACGAAGAAATGTAGAGCTGAGTATAATCATCTTAACAGTGTTTCCTGCTAACACCATGTTTCCTGATGATATCTCCCAAGGGTAGGATGTAAAGCGTGAAAAGCAATGGTTCTAGTACTGAGCCTTGAGGTACTCCATACTGTACATGTGATCGGTATGATACCTCTTCATTTACTGCTACGAACTGTGCTTTTCAGCTGTGCTGTACACACATAACATCTCACAAAGCACCATACTTTTAGCAGAACAGATATTGCATCTTTAAGAGGATAATCCACTGATCAAAGATAATGAGTCTTGCACTGTGATAAAGGACAAAGGACACTGACCTTAAATAATGAAGACAAGGATTGTAACCAGGGTTGTAAACCTATGCAGCTATTTTAAACAAACAAACAATAAATAAATAAATAATTGTTTAAAAATGTCATTACCATGTAAAATCTCTACTGAATTAGGAACTGTAATCAGATTATTAGGGATGGGAATCTTTAGGCACTTCCTGATATGATCCGATTGTAAACAGTGATTCTTGATTTTAATTTTTCATACTAATTGGAGTTTAATGGCTTTAAATATTGAATTTATTTGTGTATTTTTAAATAAAATTACACATTTAAAAAGCAATGAATCTAAACAATTGTATTTTAAGAATTATTAACTAAATGTGTAACGGGGCTGATGAGACGTGAGACGTGCAGATCCATTTGCAGGCTTTTATTTAAAGGCATGGTCAGAAGACAAGCAAGGTTCAGGCAATGGCAAACAGGTATAACACAGGCAAGACACAGAGTAATCCTAAAACAAGCGTGGGTCGATGATCGGCGAACAGTATCCAACAGGGCAAGGCAGAGAGAGTAAATCCAGGTACACAGCAATAATCCAGGCAAGGGAATAAACAGAGTCCGAACAGTGAGACAGGGGTAAATACTGGGAACACAGACTAGAAAACAACAAACGTTCCGTAAAGCAGCTAACACTAGGGGAGTGATAAACGCAGGACAATACAGGAACTGAACAGAAACACGGAATGGCACGGTAAGGCAGCTAGCGCTTGAAGAGAGCTATGTGCAGATCAATACTCGGCAGTGACTGAGAGGAAGTCCATGGTTTAAGTAAGGCGTGTAATCAGTGCAATCAGCTGTGTGATCAGTGCAATCAGCTATGTGTGTTGTCAGTGCAATGGATGATGGGAATTGTAGTTTGAGGTGATGTGCAACAGTTTGTGTAGTGCAAGAGTCAATGTGGTGAGCGAGTGACCTCTGATGGTGAATGAACGGAAGTGCATGGACAGGATTTGTGACAAAATGTAGCTTCAAAACATATAAGCAAATATAAAGTAATAAAGTGGAATGAAGAAACACATTATAAGCAATAAACAAAAAGTGTTTTCAGTATGTGTGTGTGTGTGTGTGTGTGTGTGTGTGTGTGTGTGTGTGTGTGTGCGCGTTTTTGTGACAAACGAGGACATAAATTTGTATAATGACAAGGGTATGACATAGGTATTACAAGGAGAAGGTGACTTTCAGGACATTACCCCATGTACCCACTTTACAAAAAGCTTATAAATCACACAGAATGGAGTGTATTGAAAATCTGAAATAGCACAAAGTTTCCTGTAAGGGGTAGGGTTAGGTGTAGGGTTGGTGTAGGGCAATAGCACATACAGTTTGTACAGTATAAAAACCATTACGCCTATGGGATGTCCCCACTTTTCACAAAAACAAACCTGTGTGTGTGTGTGTGTGTGTGTTTTAAAAAAAAAAGCAAACAAAAAACAGCAAATTCTTGATCAGTACTGGCACAAAACACAAATATATTTTTCATCTAAATAAAACATACAATAAATATGCAATGCACAATAATATCATATAAAATATGTAATTACCTTATTATAAGTCTCACAATTCTCAAATTACATTCTAAAATCAAACTATTTTATTTATTCGTAAACCATTTGATAATAGGAGTATACCTCAGTGGAAAACTATTTGATTGCAGAAGAACAGATCTCCAGTTGAAAACAGGGTGCCCTCTCTTTGGACAGTTATTTCTTCATTTTGTTATCTTTCAACAGTCAAACTGAAGGAAATTATTTGTTTATTTCTTTTTAAGTGGTCTTTAAGCACCTTCATTGGTGGGGGTAGAGCTTTATGGTAAAACATTTGAAAGGTGTTCTGGATTTATTTTGCAACAAGCCAGTTATTTACATAATTAAGTTTCATGCAAGAGCTGGATTCAAGAAAAGACTGCTTTATCTTTTTTATAAACAAGTTGCAATATTGGGATATAGCTCAGTGGTAGACCATTTGGCTTCAAATCAGAGCTTCCCTGTTTAAATCTGGGAGCTACTTTTGGATTCATCAGATGCTACAGTATTCTGATGTATTGTTATTTGGGTACTGCCCCAGCGACAGCTTTTGTACCTTTTTTTTTTTTCTGTGAGTGTGGATTCCTTTAGTTTGACTTCTAAAAGATCACAAGAATAAAAAAAAAATAACTGCAAGGTTTTGTTGGTAAGTGCATAGCATAGACACATGGATTACATGTAATCAGGATTATGTATTATATATTATATTTTAAAATACTCATAATCAGACTACAGTTACTTTTTTACTGATTCCATGATCATACATCATTCACACAGTAGCAAAAAAATTATAATTTATTGATTCTCCCTGATTCTTCTTTTTCATCTTTTACCCTTTTTACCCATCCAAATTGAGCCTTGTAAAATAGGCTACTGCATATATACATTCAAACTTACAGTTTTTCTAGTCAGGAGGCTATAATTACACAGAAGATTAAGAGGCCACACAGCATTTGACCACTGGATTTACAAAAATAATTTAAATTTGAAGTGTTTTCTCAACAATTCGACATTGAATCAACTACTGACCAGGGCCAGATTATCCATAGACGGGATTGGGCGAGTGCCCTGGGGCACCAGCCAATAGGGTGGCACCGAGTGATTAAGATAATGACTAGACCTTTAAAATATTTTTTGTTTTGTATATATATTGTTTTGCTGGAAGAGATGCAGATGCATAGAAAATGAACAGGTAATGATACAATATATACAGAGAGAATATAAAATATATGCATGCATATAAAGAATTGCGATTGGGTCAGGTCACAATGTATTTGCCCCCTGCCCCCAGTCAGAGTCGAGCTCGAGCATATTTATTCACAAATGGATTGGCAGCATCACCTTAGGCTAGCGGTTGTGCGAAACGTAATTTTTAAAAAATAAAAAGAGAATATATCATGACACATAGCCAGGGCTGTACAGTGCGATTGAAAAGTACTGCGTGCGACTATCAAAAAATATTTAGGAGCACCTGTGCGACTAACCCGGTTAGCATAGATTGTGTTTGCACTGAGGGGAGCTTCAAAGGTTTCTACTTGCGTGTTTTTGCAGCGTTGAGTAATGTATTGCAGACATTATGTTGATTCTTTGAATGCAATGTTAATCCGAATCCACTCACTGCTCAAAATACTGGAGTTTTGTTCATTTCTGAGTTATGCAAGCTCACAAATCCTCTGCTTATAACAAAGTGTAGACAGGGTGTAAATAAGAGATTCGTTGTGCAGTGTAGAGAGCTTCGTTTATTATAATGGAGCTTTGTGAGATCGCGATGAACTGAAGTGAGTGACAACTTTTAAAGATTATTAGCCTAAGGGAGATTGCAAATGTGTTATTAAATTAATACAACAGTTCAATAAACAATAAGTTAATACTAAGTGATGTACATTGGATGACTTTAACAAGTGGACTCAGTGTGATTGTCCCACTTCAGGTCCTGAGAAATTGTGGTGCCCAGGAATCTGAATGATTATACTGCAGTCACAGTGCTGTTCATGATGGTGAGTGGGGGGAGAGCAGGGGGGTTTCTCCTGAAGTCCACGATCATCTCCACAGTTTTGAGTGTGTTGAGCTCCAGGTTGTTAAGACTGCACCAGACAGCCAGCTCCTTAACCTCTTGTCTGTAGTCAGACTCGTCACTGTCCTGAATGAGGCCGATGACTGTGGTGTCATCTGCAAACTTCAGGAACTTGACAGAGGGGTCTTTAGATGTCCAGTCGTTCGTGTAGTGGGAGAAGAGCAGTAGGGAGAGGATGCAATCCTGGGGCGCCAGTGCTGATCCAGTTCCTTCTCTTCTTCTTTCTGAACAAGTACTTATATTTAAAAAAAAATACCTGCATGTAATTACATCTGTAATTAATTTCTGTAATTACATTTATAATTACACTGTTGATCTATCCCTTACACCTTAACCCACCCTTAAACATACAACCAAACCTGTCATTAACCTTACCCAAAACCCACCTCGATAGCAGTAAAACTGTTTGTAATACAATATGAACACAATAAGTACACTGTACTTTTTTTATGTAAGTACATAGTAGTTAAGGCCAGCTAATATAAAGTGGGACCGAAAACTTTAATGTATCTTGTTGTGTACATTACATCAAATTCCTTGAATATTTAAAAAGCACAGCAGCACACATCAACTCTTGAATGAAATTATACTTAATTAAAATAAAGACCAGTGAAATGCTATGACAGAACTACAAACCCGATTCCAAAAAAGTTGGGACACTGTACAAATTGTGAATAAAAACAGAATGCAATGATGTGGAAGTTTCAAATTTCAATATTTTATTCAGAATACAACATAGATGACATATCAAATGTTTAAACTGAGAAAATGTATCATTTTAAGGGAAAAATAAGTTGATTTTACATTTCATGGCATCAACACATCTCAAAAAAGTTGGGACAAGGCCATGTTTACCACTGTGTGGCATCCCCTCTTCTTTTTATAACAGTCTGCAAACGTCTGGGGACTGAGGAGACAAGTTGCTCAAGTTTAGGAATAGGAATGTTGTCCCATTCTTGTCTAATACAGGCTTCTAGTTGCTCAACTGTCTTAGGTCTTCTTTGTCGCATCTTCCTCTTTATGATGCGCCAAATATTTTCTATGGGTGAAAGATCTGGACTGCAGGCTGGCCATTTCAGTACCCGGATCCTTCTTCTATGCAGCCATGATGTTGTAATTGATGCAGTATGTGGTCTGGCATTGTCATGTTGGAAAATGCAAGGTCTTCCCTGAAAGAGACGACGTCTGGATGGGAGCATATGTTGTTCTAGAACTTGGATATACCTTTCAGCATTGATGGTGCCTTTCCAGATGTGTAAGCTGCCCATGCCACACGCACTCATGCAACCCCATACCATCAGAGATGCAGGCTTCTGAACTGAGCGCTGATAACAACTTGGGTTGTCCTTGTCCTCTTTAGTCCGGATGACATGGCGTCCCAGTTTTCCAAAAAGAACTTCAAATTTTGATTCATCTGACCACAGGACAGTTTTCCACTTTGCCACAGTCCATTTTAAATGAGCCTTGGCCCAGAGAAAACGCCTGCGCTTTTGGATCATGTTTAGATATGGCTTCTTTTTTGACCTATAGAGTTTTAGCCAGCAACGGCGAATGGCACGGTGGATTGTGTTCACCGACAATGTTTTCTGGAAGTATTCCTGAGCCCATGTTGTGATTTCCATTACAGTAGCATTCCTGTATGTGATGCAGTGCCGTCTAAGGGCCCGAAGATCACGGGCATCCAGTATGGTTTTCCGGCCTTGACCCTTATGCACAGATATTGTTCCAGATTCTCTGAATCTTTGGATGATATTATGCACTGTAGATGATGATAACTTCAAACTCTTTGCAATTTTTCTCTGAGAAACTCCTTTCTGATATTGCTCCACTATTTTTCGCCGCAGCATTGGGGGAATTGGTGATCCTCTTCCCATCTTGACTTCTGAGAGACACTGCCACTCTGAGAGGCTCTTTTTATACCCAATCATGTTGCCAATTGACCTAATAAGTTGCAAATTGGTCCTCCAGCTGTTCCTTATATGTACATTTAACTTTTCCGGCCTTTTATTGCTACCTGTCCCAACTTTTTTGGAATGTGTAGCTCTCATGAAATCCAAAATGAGCCAATATTTGGCATGACATTTCAAAATGTCTCACTTTCAACATTTGATATGTTATCTATATTCTATTGTGAATAAAATATAATTTTATGAGATTTGTAAATTATTGCATTCCTTTTTTATTCACAATTTGTACAGTGTCCCAACTTTTTTGGAATCGGGTTTGTACTTTAATCAATTTGTAGAACATTTCAGTTATACCTGTATTAAGTCGTCAATTCATCTTTATTTATATAGTGCTTTTAACAATACAGATTGTGTCAAAGCAGCTTTACAGTATTAAATAGGAAAATAGTGTGTCATTAATGCAAAAGCACAATAGTAAACACTCAAATTTTCAGTTAAAATCAGTTCATCATTGATTCAGTGGTGTAATTGTCCAGCTCAGTTCAGTTCAAATAGTATCTGTGCAATAAAGTTGACGATATTGCTGAAAATTAAGTGTCTAAGCAAGCCAGAGGCGACAGTGGCAAGGAAACAAAACTCCATCAGTGGCAGAAATGGAGAAAAAAAAAAACTCTGGGAGAAACCAGGCTCAGTCGGAGGGCCAGTTCTCCTCTGGCCAGACAAAGTCAGCAGTTTAGTATAAGGCTGCAACAGATTGTGCAGAGGACTCATCTGGTTCCCATGGTCTTGTGCCAGTGGTCGTCAAGGTGACGAGGTCTTAAGAGGGGATCTGTCTCTAGGGCTCATCTAGTTGACATGGTCTCTGCTGACGTTCAGGGCTGTAGAGGTCATCTCTGGGAGCTGATCCACCATCTGGACTGGAAACAGACTCGATCCAGGTGGCTACAGTGACCTCGAAATAAGAATGAAACAGACTAATATTAGCGTAGATGCCATTCTTCTTACAATGTTACAAGTACATTGGATGTTTTGGGAAGTGTTCCCGGTTCCAGTTGACCTAATTAATGGAGCATAACAATCCTTTAATGAATTTGAATAATAGAAATCTGATAGAGTGCTATGTGTAAGCCAGGTTAAAGAGATGGGTCTTTAATCTAGATTTAAACTGACAGAGCCTGTCTGCCTCCCGAACAGGGTTAGGTAGATAGTTCCAGAGTTTGGGCACTAAATAGGAAAAGGATCTGCCACCCACAGTTGATTTTGATATTCTAGGTATTATCAAATGGCCAGAGCTTTGAGATCATTGCAGACGTGAAGGACTATAATACGATAAGAGCTCGCTAGACCATTCAGTGCTTTAGAAGTAATTAGCAAGATTTTAAAATGTATACAATGCTTAATAGAGAGCCAGTGCAGTGTTGACGGAACTGGGCTAATATGGTCATACTTCCTGGTTCTAGTAAGAACTCACTTTGGACCAGCTGACGTTTGTTTATTAAGTGTGCAGAGCAACCACCCAATAAAGCATTGCAATAATCTAACCTTGAGATCATGAACGCATGAATTAACGATTATGCATTTGCCATTGAGAGCATAGGTCGTAGTTAAAATATATTTTTAAGATGGAAAAATGTGGTTTTACAAATGCTAGAAACGTGGCTTTCGAAGGAAACATTGCTATCAAATGGCAAACCTAGGTTTCTAACCGATGATGACAAATTGACAGAGCAGCCATCAACTGTTAAGCCGTGTTCTTGGTTATTACATGTGGAGGTTTTTGGTCTGATAATTAACACCTCTGTATTTTCAGAATTTAGCAGCAAGAAATTACTAGTCATTCAGTTTTTTATGTCAACTATGCATTCCATTAGTTTTGCAAACTTGTATGCTTCATCGGGCTGCAAAGAAATATAGAGCTGAGTATCATCAGCATAACAGTGAAAGCTAACACCATGTTTCCTGATGATATCTCCCAAGGGTAACATGTAAAGTGTGAAAAGCAATGGTCCTAGTACTGAGCCTTGAGGTAGTCCATACTGCACTTGTGATTGGTATGATACCTCATCATTCACTGCTACGAATTGATAACGGTCAGATAAGTAAGATTTGAACAATGCCAATGCACTTCTACTAGTGCCAACATAATATTCTAGTCTGTTCAAAAGAAAGCTGTGATCGATTGTGTCAAACACAGCACTAAGATCCAATAGCACTAATAGAGTTACAACCACGATCGGATGATAGGAGCAGGTCATTCGTATCTCTGATGAGAGCAGTCTCAGTACTATGATACGGTCTAAATCCTGACTGGAAATCCTCACAGATACTATTTTTCCTCTAAGAAAGAGCATAGTTGTGAGGATACTACCTTTTCTAGTATCTTTGACGGAAAAGGAAGATTTTAAAACAGTCTGTATTTTACTAATTCTTTAGGGTCAAGTTGTGTTTTTTTATGAGAGATTACACATTAATAATATTCGGAAGAGGATCTATGAAATCTGGAAACACCTCTTTTAGTATCTTCGATGGTATAGGGTCTAACATATATGTTGTTGGTTTACATGATTTAACAAGTATATACAGTTCATACTCTTCCATAGCACAGAATGAGTGGAATTGTTCCTCAGGGGATCTATAGCACACTGATGTGATACTATATCTGACGACTGCATGGTTATAATTTTATCTCTAATAGTATCAATCTTGAAAGTAAAGTAGTTCATAAAGTCATTACTGTTGTGCTGTTGGGAAACACCTGCTGAGGCTTTATTTTTCATTAATGTAGCCACTGTACTGAACAAATACCTGGGGTTGTGTTTGTTTTCATCTAAAAGTAATCAGATCTAGCAGTTTTTAACATAGATATATATACGTAGATGCCTCCTTAGCGACTGTTTCTATGGGCCGCGATACGCAAGCCATCCACCATATTGTAATGGTCAACTTGATGTCATTCACCATAGTAATCACTGAATATTCGAAAGATGCCACAATCCTGCACAGAACGGCTCTGTGCGAACCTACAGTATGGTGAATGACGTCAAGTTGACCGTTCCAAGATGGCGGCTGCATCTACGTGCCTGGAGCGGTCGAATGGGGCATCTATAACAGGGGTGTTTCCTCTGAGGAGGCAAGGGAGGCAGTGTCTCCTCAAAAAATTGGATGAGAAAATAATCGATATTACAAAAATGAAACAACACAAATATTGGGCTACTAATAAATATGAAATTAAAAGTATAAAAGTCACTCATTTTTATAAAGTAACACTGTCCAACAGCAACACCCGCAGGTAGAATACTTGCGGAGGCTTGCCTCCCTTTGGCACATTGACTTACAACAGAGACCCCTTAGCGTGCTGTGACTTTTCTGCAGGCTCACTGAGATGAATGGGGGAAAGTCACGTGAGAGGAGGCAATGATATGATTGGATATGATCGGTTATGATTGGATGTGATTGGTTCATGCGATAAATCCCACCTCTTATTTTCGTGCGAGTTCTCGGCCTGAATGAAGAAAATGATGGCGTTATTGACTAAATATTAAGTTATAAGTAAGCAAGTAACCCGCTTAGATATATCACTGTTATGTGTCAAAATAAAACTTGAAATGGCCTGAAAACGTGATGACCGTGTCAGTTAGTGAGGACTCAGCTTGATGAAATGAAAGATGTATCTTCCTGTCTGTGACGGTGTTTACAGGGCTTTTATGATGATGACTCGAAAATAAGTTGACTATGAAAAAGAACAGCTGAACATCAGTTCACTATTTAAAAAACAGAGTGTCTAATACACTAAGTGCAAATAGGCCACCTTGTTGGCAGAAGCTATTTGTCAGTGTAAGGTTAGGCTACTACAAAAGACAATAGTCACCAATGATAAGCTACTACTAAATATTGTCATGATCCGGGTTTGATTCCAGTTTTCTTTTCCTTTCTATTTCTTGCTCTGCTTCCTAGACCAGCGCTCGCACTGATTGGGACGGCACCTGTTTCTTTTTGACGCTGATTTGCTCCTCTATTTCTCTCTGTGTGTTACTAGACTTCTTTGCCAGATTATTATGCTTCGCAGCTATTCTGCCAGCTCTCTTTCTATAGACTTCCATAACTCTGTTGTGTTTTGTCAAGTCCTGTCCTGTCTAGTCAAGTCGAGTCCTGTCGAGTGTCTTACCTGATCTCTGCCCAGTCTCCCAGTTGCCTGCGGCCAGTGGTTCGTTCGCCTCTGGACTGTACAGCCTTCTGTGAAAGTCCCCGCTCGCCTCTCCGGCCGGGACTGCATTCCCTCTCGTACAAGTCAAGTCTTCTCCTACGTTCCAATTGCTCCTATGTTATTTTCCAGTTCTGCGTATGCTCGATCCGGCAAGCAAACGGCAGACTGAGTTTGTTTTGTGGAGAATAAATTCTCTGTTTTGACTTGCCTTTGCCTCTGGGTCCCTTTGTGTCTTGACAGAATAATCTGGCCAGAGCATGGACCCAGTGAAGGAGACTCCCATTCGTTCAGCAGTGGAACTGCAGGGCGCGATGCTGGGCCGACATGAGGAGGAGCTCGCTGCCGCCAAGTATGCCGTGGAGAGCCTGTCCGCCCAGGTTACGGCATTGACCGGTCAGCTACAGAATCTGCGTCCCGCCCAATTTGCTATGCTGCAACCGCGTAGTCTCCCTGAAACATGTATCAACAATCCTCCCTGTTATTCTGGACAGCTTACTGAATGCCAAGCTTTTTTGACACAGTGTGAGGTGATTTTCTCCCTCCAATCCACGACCTATGCTGAGGACTGCTCCAAGGTAGCTTTTGTGCTGTCTCTCCTGATTGGGCGGGCACGCGACTGGGGAGCGGCTGTGTGGGAGTCAGAGGCCAGCTGCTGTGAATGATTTTCTTCTTTTAAGGAGGAGATGATTAAGATTTTCGACCGCTCTGTCAGTGGACACAAGGCTTCTCGACAGCTTGTGAGACTTCGCCAGGGGAGGCGGTCAACCGCCAATTATGCTATAGAGTTCCACACCTTAGCAGCCACCTGCGAGTGGAAATCTGGCCACCAGCCGTCAGCGGTTTTGGTGGCCGGCCTTGGTCCGTGACATACACCATTTGGTAATCTCTTGTCCTGTCTGCGCCCAGTCCAAATCTAGTAATTCTCCCCCTGCTGGGCTGCTTCGTCCTCTCCCCATTCTCTCTCAGCCTTGGTCGCACATCGCTTTGGATTTTGTAACGAGGTTGCCACCCTCCACAAGAAATTTGGTAATTCTCACAGACGTTGATCGCTTCTCTAAGGTGACCCGTTTTATCCCCCTTCCCAAGCTCCCTGCGGCCAAGAAGATGGCGCTAGCAGTGTTCGATCACATTTTTAAGATCCATGGGCTACCCACTGACATTGTCTCTGATAGAGGGCCCCAATTTGTCTCTCAGTTTTGGAGGGAATTCTGTTGACAGATCGGAGCTACGGCTAGTCTGTCATCGGGATTTCACCCACAGACTAATGGACAAGCCGAACGCGTCAATCAGATCGGGCGTTTGCTCCGTACTCTAGTTGCTCACAACCCCATTTCCTGGTGTGAGCAGCTGGGTTGGGCTGAATACGCTTATAACTCGCTGCTGTCGTCTTCCACCGGGATATCTCCGTTTCACTGTTGTCTAGGTTACCAGCCGCGCTATTCTCCGTGCAAGTATCGGAGATCTCTGTCCCTTCTATCCAAGCCCTTATTAAGCGCTGCCAGCTTACCTGGAAGAAGGTGTGGAAGACTAGAAAACGTACCTGTCGGGCCGCTAATCGCCATCGCTCTAGAGCCCCTAGATACATTTGTGGCCAAAGAGTGTGGCTGTCCACTCGTAACCTACCCCTTCAGTCTCCGTCGCGGAAATTAGCGCCTAAATTTATTGGCCCTTTTTCCATAGTCAAGGTCCTTAGTCCGATGGCGGTGCAGCTTAAAGTACCACACTATTTACAACGGGCGCACCCAGTTTTCCACGTCTCGTGTATTAAACCCATTATGCGCCTACCCTCCCGTCCTTCCCCACCCTCCCCCTCTGTCCTTGTCGAAGGTTCTCCGGTCCATAGAGTCAAAAGACTGTTGGCTACCCACCCCCAGGGAAGGGGTTTTCAGTACCTAGTTGATTGGGAGGGGTACGGCCCAGAGGAGAGAAGCTGCGTCCCGGCTTGGGACATTCTGGACCGCTCACTCATCGAGGACTTCCTTCGCTCTCGCCAGTCTTCTCCCTCGGGTTCGCCAGGGGGCGCTCCTCGGGGGAGGGGTACTGTCATGAGCCGGGTTTGATTCCAGTTTTCTTTTCCTTTCTATTTCTTGCTCTGCTTCCTAGATTCAGCTGCTCGCGTTCACAATCAGCGCTCGCACTGATTGGGACGGCACCTGTTTCTTTTTGACGCTGATTTGCTCCTCTATTTCTCTCTGTGTGTTACTAGACTTCTTTGACAGATTATTATGCTTCACAGCTATTCTGCCAGCTCTCTTTCTATAGACTTCCATAGCTCTGTTGTGTTTTGTTCAGTCCTGTCCTGTCTAGTCAAGTCGAGTCCTGTTGAGTGTTGCCTGCATTCCCTCTCATACAAGTCAAGTCTTCTCCTACGTTCCAGTTTCTCCTATGTTATTTTCCTGCCTGAGTTTGTTTTGTGGAGAATAAATTCTCTGTTTTGACTTGCCTTTGCCTCTGGGTCCCTTTGTGTCATGACAAATATATTGTAGAAACTTAATTTTCTGTACAGCGCTTTGCAACGATTTGTATTGTGAAAAGCGCTATACAAATAAACTTGAATTGAATTGAATTGAACAATAGTTAATTAAAAAGTCTAGTGGCGTAGATAGTAAAGCGTGTACCGAAGTCATTTTTGCTGCGATCCACCCGGGTTCGATTCCGCCCTACCGATTTTTTTTTTCCTCCATTTTTAAATCTCATATCACATTGGGTAGGTGTAGGGAGGGCTTATATTGTCCCAATATGGTGGCATCCATTTATATAATTTAAATTAATATTATAATTTACACTCAATATGTTATGATTGCATACTGTTTTATAATGTTCTACAATTCTAAGGTGCAGATAATTGCCACTATTTGAAATAAGTAGTATAAATAGCAGAAAATCCTGCTATTTTGACATAGTGTAAATAGAATCTATAGTTATTTGCGCTTATTGTAAATAGCATATCATTAAGAAAATATTGCTATTTTCACTTAATGTAAATAGGATCTAACTAAGATTAATAATTGCTGTAGAAGTGTTGTTCATTCTTCGTTCATGTTAACTAATGTTAGCCTAACTAATGAAGTCTTTCCAAATTATTGTTCAAACTGTTACTGCCTTTCCTTATTATTTTGGAATAAATGTAAAAATGTATAAAAACACTATGAAATGTATAATTATTATTAAAAAATATTAAATAAAATAAAAATAATGTTAACAGAATTATTTTTGTTCTCTCTTTTCATGTAATGTTTATTTAACCAAGAAAATGCGAAAACATTAAGTGTAACAGGGACATGGAGATATATATATATATATATATATATATATATATAGTATATAACTGCCTCATCATTTTAAAACACCACCGCACGCCACTGATCTATACATATCTATGGTTTTTAAGGCTTTTCTGCAGAAGGAAGTACTTTCGCTCCATCTAATACAAAATACCTCTAGTTTTGTTTTCTTCCAGCTGTGCTCCATTTTCCAGACTGCTCTCTTTAGGGCACGAGTATGCTCATTTTGCCATGGTGTTGGATTGATTTCTTTAATCATCTTTAACCGTGAAGGAAAAACCATGTCTAAAGTGCTAGAAAAGACAGAATCCATAGTTCTGTCAGGACTACTATCGTCAAAGATGACTGACAATTAGCATACAGTTTGGATTGGCGGTATGGTTCTGTTCTGGGCAAGAACTCCCTGCGCATGCAGTCTAGCATGGATAGAGCAGGGAGAGCAGCAATAATCCCCCAGGGTAAACAGAACAGATCATAAATGTATTGTGGATATCATTAGGTTAAATAATTTAATGGATATTTTAGTTACATTAAATTAATCTATTCAAAGGAGAATCAGAAGCCTGAATCCTGACTGACAAGAGGAGAAGTCAGGGATGGAGGTGGGTAATTCGCTATTGAGCAACGCGAAGCTGGTGATAATACTGAAGGACCTTATGTATGAGCGCTGTGATAGGTGTCGCATCCTTAGACGTGGATCAGCTGATAGTCAGCTGATGTGAGCTTGACTAACGTGACTTGCCAGAACTAACGCTGACGTTTTTACATCATCAAGTTTTTCTGAGCTACTGGATATGCTGAGGAATTGAGACAAGTCAGGAAGATTATTAACAAAGCAGTCTTTTGTGGTAGAAGTGATGGTTCTACCATATTTGCAACAAGGAGTTGAATTTACAGCTTTAGCTATATGGAGTATACATGAGACTAGATAATGATCTTAGAGATCATCATTCTGCTGCAAAATTACAATGCCATTAACATCAATTCCATGTGACAGTATTAAATCTAGAGTATGATTTGGACAATTTAGTCTGGACAGATTTGGACAATTCAAACTGTGAGGCGGCATAGTCGCGGGTCAAAACACAGCTCTTCTGTTCTGATCAAAACATCAAACAGGTTCTCCCCACTCAGTGACGCACCCACTGAGAAACCTGATGAAAGTGCTCTAGTTATTGGCGATTCTATTGTACGGAACGTGAAAATAGAGACACCAGCCACCATAGTCCAATGTTTACTGGGAGCCAGAGCACCTGACATCTTGGCCAATTTAAAAGTGCTGGCTAATGCTAGACGTAAATTCAGTAAGATTGTTATCCACGGCGGCGCTAATGATGTTCAACTTCGCCAGTTAGAGATCATTAAAAATAATGTTAAAGAGGTGTGTGAACTTGCAAGTATGACGTCTCACACTGTAATATGCTCTGGTCCCCTCCCTGCTTACCGCGGTGATGAGATTCATAGCAGACTGTCGTCACTCAATGGCTGGATGTCTAAGTGGTGCCCACAGAATAACATAGGTTTCATAGACAATTAGAAGAGTTTTTGGGGCAGACCTGACCTGTTGAAAAGAGATGGTCTTCATCCCTCCTGGGGTGGTAATAACCTAGATCACTGTCTAACACTTGATGGCTGCTCTGTAAATTCTTTGTCATCAGTTAGGAACCTAGCCATACTTTTTGATAGCAATCTTTCCTTCGAAAAACAGCATTTGTACAGCATTGTAGTTTCTAGCATTTGTAAAACTGCATTTTTTCATCTTAAAATATATATCTAAATTATGACCTATGCTCTCTACAAATGCAGAAACATTAATTCATGCGTTCATGACCTCGAGGCTAGATTATTGTAATGCTTTATTGGGTGGTTGCTCTGCACGTTTAATAAACAAACTCCAGCTGGTTCAAAATGCAGCAGCTAGAGTTCTTACTAGAACTAGTAAGTATGACCACATTAGCCCGGTTCTGTCAGCACTGCACTGGCTCCCTATTAAACATCGTACACATTTTAAGATCTTGCTAATTACCTATAAGGCCCTGAATGGTTTGGCACCTCAGTATTTGAGTGAGCTCTTATCACTTTATAGTCCTTCACGTCCGTTGGCTGGGTTGTTATAGGTCTGTGTGACTCTATACAGGCCACCTGTACTATATACAGGTGGCCTGTATATAGTAGCCAATACAAATGTCACAGGCGATTTATCATTAATGCTTACTACTCTAGATAATGTTATATGAAGCACCATTACTTCAAACGAATTATACAGATCTGGCCACCGAGAATGCATATTTTTTAATGCAGCAACCTGCAATTCGCCACGCGTGATCACAATGCTCCCTGCAGGCGCTTTTTCAGATTTTTTTAAAACATTGTTGTGCTTCACACAATAGCCACTAGGTGGCGCAAGGACCAACATTCTGTAGTTAAACACCACGGCCAGCTCTGGGGTGTGTTTCCCGAAAGCATCATTAGCCAACTATGGTCGCAAGTTCCGTCGTTACCAACATAGTTCAATGATTCGGTGTTTCCCGAAACCATAGTTCAAACGAACATTCGCAAACAGTGTCACAAACTTTGTAACTACAGCTCTCGACCTGTGGTTAGAATAATAGTTTATGTGGGTTCATATAAATTATGCTCTTGAGAACAGTAAGTAAGCTAACATGCAGTACAATCTATATCTTCCACTCTATGAAAATATAAATGCATTTTAATCTATGTATTTTTGCATGTCCTCTATAAGCGCCGTTTTTGAAGAGTGTGCATGTGCATAAATGCCTAAAGGAACCCCGGAGTATGACGCAAGAGGGAACCCGCGATGAATCAAACATCAAATAAGCCCCAGATCAGACTGCTTTTGATGAGAATTCGTTTTCTGATAGTGTCTGATAGTTTAATACATAAAATAGCCTATTAATATTAGAATATCAGTTTAAAATATAATTCACACAAATATTTAGTAAAAAGGACTTGGAAAACCCATTTACATTTTCATTATTTGTAAATGCACATATTATTGCGCTTTCCGCATGCATTGTCGATATGTAGGCTGCTGTAGGCTGTAGGATATCAGGGACCGAATCAGACAACTTTAAGATTCGATCAGAACATCGAAACATGAGGAGCCGAAATTCCAGAGAGGCCCCAAGACAACAGGACAACGTCATAAATTAGATCCCTTGGGCCAGCCCGTCTGAGGAAAGCCTAACCCGCAAGCCTCTTTCACAGAACAGCTTGCAACATTAAAACAAAAGTAACACTTATTGATAATTCCAGTTCAGGAAGGAGACTGTCAAATTTGGGGCAAGTAATCAAGACTGATGGTCAGAGAGATGGCCGTTACATGTAAATCTGTGATAGAAATCACGAGCTACAGACTTTCTTGGGCGGGTCTCCCTTTACGCAAGACAAAGAACCAGACTGAAATTCCTTCCAAACCCCTTTTGACCTTGTTGTTCTATGCAGAACTACACACAGAGACTTTCTTTTCATATGCACCTAAAATCATCCTAAAAGGACATTTCTATGCATAACCCCATATTGTGTATGTAACCCACACAATTAACTATCATGTTTTAATCACATATTGTGTATGTCTTTTTAATAAATAGGGAATAGCTTAAGGGTTCATATCCTTGTTTGGTATGTATGAGTTTGAAAAATCATGCTTTAAACATTTCTTCCAATCAATTCTTTGTCAAATGTATCATAGTCTTGTTATAGAAATCATGTTCAAAATTATACTTTACAAAAGCGGGAAAATTCAGACCATGTGACTGATACAGGATTTATGATGGGGAAGAAACAGAGCAACACCCCTAGGCTAAGATCATTTCTAATTGGTCAAGACGTCCAAAGAATTCTTTGAGCGGCATTCCAGCGTGCTCTGGCCTACATGCCAGCTGCTACCACAATGAGAAGAAAAACCACCTAGTCTCGTTACATCACTTTATTCTTTTACTTTAATTTCTTGTCTTTCCGTGAGAGTTTCGTTAAGTTAAGTTTGCCGCAAAGTCCAGCTCCGACTGCACCCGCCCCAAACTTCAACCAGACCAACTCCGCAACTTCAGCCAAGAGCCAACGCCCAAGACGTCACTTCAACAACTACTGCACATCCAACCAATCAGCAAACTTGGGAAAACCCTTTTCTGCAAAGACAATGACAAAGGGAATCCCTTAACGCAAAGACAATGCAAGTAACCTCCAGATTCTAACTCAAAGCGAGGGTTAAATAAGTGAAACTCAAAGCGAGGGTTAAATAAGTGATTGATGGTTGTTCAGGTCTAGGCAATAACACATATTGCAGTAAACTTGGGATTTCACATTTTCATTCTCTTAAACTCATCCTTTCCTCACGTTCTCTCTTTCTGCAACGTGTGAATGTGTGAATGCTTGTTTGTGTTCATGTGTTAGATTAGTTTATGTCTTAGGTTTATATAAATAAAATCTTATTTATATTGAAAAGAGAAGTATCTTGTGTTTTTGTGCTTACAAGTTAATGTCTTAATCTGCAGATCTTGTTACTGTGCTATTAAATAGTGTTTTCACTATATTTTGGATTTTAATATCCAGTGCAGGACTGATGTTATACGGCTTGTCCACTGAATCGCTGCTGACTCAGTGATCAGCCGTAAAACAGTGATTCTGTTCAAATTCCCTATAAAATCATAAATGATTCCCTTTGAGCTAAATTGACCTTGTTTACATTTGACCTATTACCCTTTACATATTATTGGTGTAGAATGCGATTTAGAGATTAATCTAAATTGTGAGCATAAACCAAGTTATTTAATCTTTTCTATTGTTCCGGATGAAAGATGAGACACTTCTGAGCTGATACTACTGTGTGTGTTTGTGTGATGTCAGCAGCGCGCACCTGCTTGAAGGAATAAACGCAGAGAAGCCTGTAACTCGAGTCTGCCTCTTTGTTCAACTGCAGTAAGTGAACTTAAAGTTATCTGAGATCGTACAATAAGGTCGAAATTGAGCGTGTTCCTCTTTTAATGCCTTGTTTTATAGCGAATCTCAGTCGCTGTTAGCCGAACGGAGCTAAACTGCAATAATTAAAAGGGGAATAAATCGGTGGATAACGAATAATTTTGAGCATGTTCCTCAATCTATTCATCAAAGCCTAGTCTGATTGCCAGTGCGTGTTCCACTGCCAAATCAAAGGCTATTCGACTCCCCTTGGTTAAACATTAGAGAGTAATACTTGCCTGTTTGTGTACACCTTTCACAAAGTGAATTAAATCTCCGAGAGGGATTTGAATGGGAGTTTTTAAAAGCTTGATCAAGTAAAGTTTAACTTTGAACCAACAGCGAAGAAAACCTGTTGTTTATGTGTCCAGAGAAACTGGTACACTTCTATGATCCGATCACTGTTTTCCTCAACTGCAGCACGAAACTGGTATTTGAATAAAGTTTAAGTTTGACTCGGAACGAACTGAGAGTTTAAGCGCCACATCGCAGAACCAACTAAAAGCAGTGTTGTTATTTGTACAGTGTTGAAATGCGCCGACATTTCATGTAACATGCTTAACTGTACTTGCAATGCAACAATTCATATGCTAGTCCATTAGTTTGTTTTGGTTGCCACAGTTACGATCGTGACACGGAAGTCTTAACCTACTTCCGGAGCAACTCTGAACTGCGCAAGCGCAGCACATCAATGCTATTTTTATTTCTTTTTATTTCTATTTTTTTTTTTTTGAACATATTGAACAGAATATACATATACAATGGCACTGGTAAATTTAAAGAAATAAATGTTAAGCAAGGCACATATACAACATAAATGCAAAGTACCAATAAACTTACATATATTCTGAGAGAGAAAATAACAAAAAAATAAAAATAAATAAAAAACAATAAAAAATAAATAAATAATTTAAAAAAATTGTAAGTAGGGGTCTCTTCATTCCTCTTCAAATAAGTCAAGTTCTCTTATTATTCCAACAAGTTTCTGGGCCTTGTTACTTTTTATATATTCCAATGATGGAAAGTAACTATAAATAAAGTCTCTTTTAAAAACAGAAAAATAAGGTTTCGTCTTCATACATTTGCATTTATGAAGAAAAAATTTGCCCAGAATCAACATTGTATTAATGAAAAAAATCATTCTTTTTATCATCTAATAACATTCCAAACATAATGTGTTTTCTAACAAAATTGGGCAGTGACTGAATTTTTGTCTTCAACCAATAAGACATATTTTCCCAAAAAATTCTAGAATACATACAAAAAAAAGAAAAGATGATCAGTTTTCTCTATGTCGACTTGACAGAAAGTACAGGCATTTTCTTCAAATTTAAACTGGTGTCTTAAAAACTCAGATGAGTGATATATCCCGGTAAATATTTTAAAATGAGTTTCCTTTGCTTTAGGAGCAACTGGAAAGCTAATATACTGTGTTCGCAAGTTTTTAATAGTTGGCTTATCATAAGCTTGTAAAATACTGTTTTGGTACAAGGATGTCGGATATAGTACAGAATTGAAACAGGAGCGAATAAGTTTGTTGGGAAGCATTGCTTTGAGGTCGTTACCATTAAAGAGAAGTGACGGGAGTTCACATGAACCATCTGGTATGTTAACAAAAGTGTTTCGTACTAGATTTATAAAACTTTTTGGAATGGCATTTAAAACGCGCTCAAATTGTTTATGTTCACAGTACAAACTGTATTTGGAACAGAAGTCAGTGAAGGATAACAAACTCCCATCCTCGTTCATTAAGTGAAAAACTGACCAAACACCCTTTTCAAGTCAATCAAGAATACATAGAGACTTATATCTAAATAGAATAAAGCTATTGTTTCATATTGGGGTTCTGTGTGGAGTGAAATTGTGATTGTATAATAATTTCTAATATAGCAAGACCTGTTGGTGAAAGGAAGATAATTTGATTGGTAGTCTGGAAACAGTAAAGTCACATCTTAATAGGAAATCAATTCCACCCAACTTTCTAAATAAACCTCTGGGAATACAAAACCAAAAATAATTTTCATTTGCTATGAAATTTTTAAGCCATTTAACCTTCAACATACCATTTATACAAGAGAAATCAAAGGCTTGTAATCCACCATTTTCATAGTCTTGTATAAGTTGTGCTCTCTTAATATAATGCACACGTTTTTTCCATATAAAGTTGAAGTTAATTTGGTTGATGTTATTAATAGCTTTATTAGAAATAGAAAGACAAGATGATATATACACCTAGCCAAACTCTCCATTTTAGTTAAATAGATTCTACCAAAAAAATTGACAGATCCCGTTGCATCCATGCATCAAGTCTACTTCTGCATTCATTCCATCTGTCATTAACATTTTGTTTTTCCATCATGATCTCATCTTTAGAAATGTGTATGCCTAGATATTTAACACTTGACTTGATTGGGATATTATATGCAGTTTTAAGGGGGCATTCATGAATGGCAATAATTTCACACTTGCCAATATTAAGTTTTAAACCTGAAAATTTTGAAAAATAATTTACTATCTCAATTACTTTAGGAATCTGATCAAGATTTTTTAAAAAATAATGTGGTATCGTCAGCCAATTGACTAATCACAATTTCCTGTCCGGATACATTTAAGCCTTGTTTAACTCCCCTCTTGATATCAAATCTAGGTGAAGTACCTGTTGGTAGGGCAACTGAGCTATTAGTATTTGTGTAAAATAACTGAATAACCTTACAAAACTTCTCGCCAAACCCATACATTTGTAAACACTTGAAAATAAAGGAACGCTCTAACATATCAAAAGCTTTATAGAAGTCTAGAAATAAAATAACCCCATCATCCTCAATTTCCTGATTATACTCCAGCAAGTCCAAAACTAGTCGAATATTTTTATGTATAGACCGGCCTCTAATGAATCCAGTTTGCGTCTCCCTAATAATTTTTGATAAACCTAATTTTAAACGATGATTATGTACATGAGTTAGTAATTTATAGTCATTGTTTAGTAAGGTTATAGGTCGTAAGTTGTCCAACAATCTGGAGTCTTTTCCTGGTTTAGGAATGAGTGTTAATAGTCCTTGTCTTATTGAACAAGGCAAAACTAAATTTTTAATCATTTCCTGAAAAGCAGCAAAATGAAATTCCCTTAATGAATCCCAAAAATGACGATAAAAGTTAGATGTAATACCGTCTGGTCCAGGTGATTTATCTAATGATAGACATATAACAGCAGAATCAAGCTCCTCAATTGTTAATTCTGCATCACATATCATTTTGAATTGTTCATCTATACAAGGGACAAATTCTCAGATTTTTTTCAAAAAGGGAATTAGGGTCTAATATTGAAGACGACGATGAGTATAAATTTTGATAAAAGTTAGCAATTTCTTTTGATATTAATTTTGTATTTTGAGCATTCTACCCCATCAATGATTAAAGTTTTAACAGAATTTCTTTCTTGGCGCTTTTTTTTCTAACCTACAGAAATAAGCAGAGTTTTTCTCTCCTTTTTCCATCCACTTAGCTCTTGATCTAATATATGCCCCCTTAGCTTTCCTCATATAGATTTCATCCAACTGTGACTGCAAAAATAACAATTTTGATCTATCATCCTCCGTTAAATTTACTTTGTTAGAGTATTCATTTATTTCTTTAATAATAGAAGTCTCTTCTATAATATAATATTTATTAAGTTGTTTACTATACGAAATAGATAATTGACAAAGTTTGTTTTTAAAAAATTCCCATTTACTTGTCCAGGAAAACAGGCTATCATAATTAACAATACTTAAAATTCTGTTTTTATCCAATTTTGTATAATCTTCTTTTCCAAGAAGGTTAGAGTTAAATTTCCAATAACCTTTGTTCCGGAAAGGTTTATTTTTATGATTTATTCTCAACTCAATTGAACAATGGTCTGTAAGGAGAGCTGCCGATATACTGGATATGGTTTGATAGTTCAAAAAACTATTAGAAATTAACCAAAAGTCAATTCGAGACTTGCTAGAGGCATCAGGTTTAAACCAAGAAAACTGCCTCTGATAAGGGTTTGACTCACACCAGGGGTCTACCAAACCTTGATTATTACAAAAATCTAACAATGATGAATTATAATGATGTACATCATATTTAGTTGGTGACCTATCTAACCACTCATCATACACCATATTAAAATCACCACCCAATATAACAAAATCAGTAGTATACTTTGTTTTCATTTCCTCTAATATCAATGAAATTTCTGAAATTAAAAGTTTGTTTTGGGATACATTGTTGTAACCATACACATTTCCTAAAACAATGCAACAATTTTCAAATTTTTGAATACAAAATAACCAATGTCCATCTGAACTGGATCTGGACTCAATAAGTTTCCCAGGAAAATTGTTAAAAAGAAAAGCAACACCACCTGAACGAGTTGTGCCATGAGCAAATAAAATTGGTTCACCCCAATGATTAGACCAAAAGGCACAATCACTGCCACTTGAATGAGTTTCCTGCAAAAGCACACATTGTGCTTTTCTCTCTTTACAAAACAAAAAAGTAGCCTTTCTTTTGGTATTGTCTCTTAGACCCCTAACGTTTAGTGAAAGAAAAGAAATACAGCTATTAAACTGAAGCATGGAACAAGTATAACAGTATTAAGAAAAACACAAACAATCCCTACTGGGGATGGAATGATACCAATTAGAAAAAAAGGAAAGAAATAACATGAACTGATGCTCTGGCAGATGACTTTCATGTTCAGTCCTCACTACTCACAGTCTCTTAATTTTATGAAAGAACTCAGTCGGCGTTTTTATTTGCAAATGAGATTAGGCGACTGTCGATGTATCCTAAGGGACCACGATAGTACGCCTTCTTACCGGCGCTTCGGGCTTCTTGGATGAGCGGCCAAAGAGCTGCACGCGCACTCCGGTCTTCAGCTGACAGATCCTCCGCGAACCTGACTCCACGGTCAGTGCACAGCTGTGAATTCTTTGTAATTTTCCAGAATTCGTCTCGGTGTCTTCGCATGGCGAACTGAACAATCATTTGACGGTGTCTTCCACTGTCCTTTTTCCCAATCCTATGAACCGAGTCAACAACATCCTCCAACTTCTGTGCCAAGTGCGGGGCTATGTTACCCAAAAGTTCAATCACCTCTTTCCGTGCATCCTTATCAGCATGCTCTTTCAAACCTTTAATACGCAGATTCCATCTCCGCTTATAACGCTCCAATTCTGATGTTTTCAATTTCAAGTCCTCATTAAATTTCACGAGAACTGCTGCTTGCTTTTCCAACACTCCACATTTTTGCTTGCACTCCTTAATCTCCGCAGCATTAAATTCGACCGACTTGGAGATGGTTGCAATCATGATGCTGTTTTGTTTGAGTTTATCTGCAATTTCCTCCAACTTTTGGTCTTGAGAGTCAAACCTCGCGGTTAATGAGTTAATCGCCTGTTGCAAGGCTGCATTGGAAATGTCAGTGGCTTCCGGTTTGGCCTTCTTTGGAAGATTTTTGGTTGGAGTAATATGAGAGGCATCCTGTCATCTTTCCTTGATATTCTCTCGACCGTAAATGTGATCCGTTTCCATGGGAACACTTTGGGCTCTGTTTGCTAAATGCGCCATATTTTCCCGTATGTTTTATACGTAATGAAAAAAGAAAAAAGCTGAACCGAAGAGCATTAAAAGAAATAAACAAACCCAATAATGTTTAATTAGTCAACTGAGTTTGTGAGAAGGTAGCAACAAATCATACAAGTTTAAATGATTCTGCCAGAGCTCAGCAAAACATGTGCGCCTAGCTGGCCATCTTGCCCTAAGTCCACATCGATGCTATTGTAAACAAACTACATTGTGCTAAGCTAACAAAACGGTTGTGTTTACATTGAAGTCTATGCTAAAGCCATTAGCCTCAAAGGTTAGCAGGTAGCATTAACATCCAGTGGTGGTTTGCAGTGTGTGTTTGGGCAACGCTAAAGTGATTTAACCCTTTAAACACATTAACTAACACACCTGTTGGTTTCCTTTTCTTCCTTATTCCTCACATTTCTTACTTCTTACCACTTATTTGCATTTTACTAGAAAGGGAAATACTAGTTCACAATTATTAATTGTGCCAAATTCAAAATTTAATTAAAACATTAAATTTATTTGGAATAATTCAAATTTCCCCCTTAGATCATTTCATATGATCGTTACTTCTAGTATTCTCTTCTGGGCCTAATTATTTTAGGTACGAATAAGCCTTTAACTTTGAAAGTTTAAGTAAACTTATTCTATCTAATTTATTTATTACCCATATCAATAGATTCTATTCAGACTTATACTCACTCATTATTTTATTACGTTTTACCCCTCTTTCTTCCTGTTTTGGTTATACACTTAGCCACTACTATTTTTATTTACTGATTTCCTGCCTTATTTAATTTCATTTTTGCTTATTTTGCCCATTTATTACTTTTCAATTTTACCTTGTCTTACCATTTCCTTTCCTCTGTGTATCCTATCTTGGGAACGACACACCTGAGCCTTAATAGGAGACATTGTTATCCCTCACTACGAGTTCAAATAAATTAGAGAGACAAATCTCTTTCACCCAAAATGTATTTTTGCAATTGAAAACAACACTCTACTCGTAGTCGGGCATAACCGCTTGCTAGTGGACCCGATCCACTCAACTTACTGTCTCTTTCCTTTCTCTCCTGTTCTCTCCATTTTCTTTCCTCTTCACTTTTCACATTTGTAGGGACCTATGTAAGAACCATCAATCAATTCTAAGTGAATGAGATACACAATCTTGTAAAAAAAAAGACTACTCATCTTTACGAATTTGATTGTAATCAAACCCTCTTTCGTTCTTCCTAGCCTCCCCACTTTTGAAAATGCAATCCAAATTTTAACATCTAATCCAACATTGAGATCAATTTAATAGAGATAAGTTTTGAGCAACCGTCGCCTTCACAGCCTCCCTGGTGAGCAGTCCAACTGTAAGGTGTATGATGTCAATCTTGTCAGACTAAGAAAAGAGATATCAGAATTATTATTATTATTCCTTTGTCTATGACAGATTTAATAATATTGTTTGCCTCTTTGATAACAACATTTAATTGAAAAAAAAAAAGAATTTTCCTCATTTGAAAAAAAAAGGAATTGTTTCTTTTAATTGAATTTGTTTTTCACCTTTTTCTCTCTTTTCCCTCTTCCTCATTAGAGTGACGAAGTCTTCACATCTCTAGTCTACCTAGATACCCTGAGACCAACGCAGTCATCACCACACTTCACTAGTGGTTCACAATCACTGACACAACACTTAGTTGTCCCACCACACATAGGCTTCTACTCCACACAGATCTGTGTCAGTCTCTCTTCCCCCTAGCGTGCCAACATGCCGCAGACTGCAGACCCCTTTGCCCAAGGGGAAGATGTGAACACTTGGCTGAGAGGCACGACAGACAGCCTCACCCCCAAGACGTTTGAACTGTTATTATTTTTAATAATAATCCTAATTCTGAGAAGATTCCTGACACAAGATTCAAGCCAATAAAACAACCATGAGAAGCTAGTCAAAATCACCAGCTCCCTAAGCTATGCCTTCATGACCCAGCTGAAACTGAGCGACAAGCACCTCACCCACCTTCAAGAGGAGCTGAAATGTGCTCAACACCGCATAGACAAGCTGGAAGTGAAAGTTCAAGATCAACTCAAACCATCCAATGAGAGGGAGCAGGAAACAACGGAACAAGTTAAGGAGCTCCAAGCAGCCCTGACAGCAGCTCAGCTCGATCAACAACATGCAAAGGTTGCCCAGAAAGACCTGGTAAACAGACTCCAGTATGCCGAACAGCTTCTAGAGAAAGCCAAGAATGACATCAGCGACAAGAATGCTGAAATCAGTGCCTTAAAAGACCACCTTGAAAGGTATGGACCTGAAATGGACAATCTGACCCAACAGCTAGACGATACCAACAATGAGCTCTACATGATCAGAAAAGAACTTAAACCTGCTTATGAGCAGAAACAAGAGCCAAGGCGAGAGAAAAACCTCTCAGCCTCACCTCTGCTGAGCAGAGCAGAGTCCTGCGTCCAAGAACTGGTACGCAATGAAAGAAGCGAAGGGCCACAACCCAAAACCTCACCTGCCTTTGCCACAGAACTCTTTCCTGTCAACGAAAGAAAGAGACAGCCCATCCAAGCAGACCTTGGAGCTGCACATGGGATGACCATCAAAGACCTCGACAAGCTGTCTAAAAACATCAGCACGTTCAACCCGAATTCCACAGAGGGCCACACCATCCAGGCCCATCTGCAAGATATCGACTTTTATCTAGAAATGAGACCTCATGTGACTTCCTAGATCGACAGCCCAGTCGAACAAAGTCAGACTACCAGCTACTTCTTGAGGTCCTGATTAAAGAGTTTACCGACCCTGACTCGGAAAATGGACTGTTAACTGCATTAGAAGTTCAGTTAAATCAATTTGAATTTTTTAAGATTCGATTCTTTAAAAGCTAAACCCTAAGTTACTTAATACAATTTTACTACATTTAAATGGTGGAGGACGCAGCAGGCAATTTTGAATTTGAGATTCATAAAACCAAACAGTATTATGTCGTATTTGCTCTGTTTATCTGGAAAAATCAGATCAAAAGACAGAAAAAACACCTTGTTGAGCTACGGGACTTTTATTATGCCTGTGTGAATGAATGAACTCTGAGTTGTTGGTGTTTGTAACTGCAGTAAAATTAAAACTTTTGTCTGCCAAAGACAAAGTAAAAGAGAAACCCAAGCGTGTTCCTCTTAATAAGGCCTGTATAGTTTTGATTCATTAATGCGTGTCCCATTGGTGTGATCAGCTGTTTATCTCCCTGCCACATGAACTTAGGGTAGCTACCTAAGCTTCGTTGCCATCCAAATTCACTAAACTAGTGAAAGTGACGCTGACTCAGAGAGGAGTGTTCAAACGTTATGTTATGGGAGAATTTTGATCAAAGAAAATTGTGTGGTTGAAACCAGTGTTTTTGTCTGTCAAATAGACTAACACGAAGGCTGAGATTCGCCGGTATCTCAGTAACATTATTATTATTCATTGCAGTAAAGCTGTTGATTAATTTGCCTAATTAATAAGCTTGCGCGGGTGCATTGCAGTCTATGTAAAGCTAGTAGCATTGCTAAAGGGCTAGTGGCTAGCATAGCATTTTGTGGTTTGAATTAGTCTGCGTTTGAACAGGGTTTCCGTGGGGTCTTAAAAAGTCTTAAAAAGTCTTAAATTTAGATGTATCAAATTTAAGGCCTTAAAAAGTCTTAAATTGTACAAGAAAGTCTTAATTATGATTTCAAGAGGTCTTAAATTTGGAGACGGAAAGACAAGAATTGCGATATGGCTGAATATGACGATTAAACTTAAAAAGGCTATGATTTCATTAAATAAATATGAGCGCTACAAGTTAAAAAACGGGGCTGCGCTGCTTTGTGTTCTGTCTTTACCGGGAAAACTCTTATATTTCAGCCAAATGCGACACCTGCTGGCAGAGAATGAATCAGTTAACATAGCTTAAACTAGTGTGCCATTTTTTTTTTTCTCCAAAAATCAGCATGATTACAAATGCGGTTTTGATTTTATGCAACAGTTCAATAAATAAGAAGTTAATATTAAGAGACTTACGTTTTAGACACCATATTGACTGTTTTTACTCTATTTCTACAACAAAAATAATTCCAAACACAGCCACAGCACTGTTTTGCTTCTCTGAGCAACATGCGGTGTTTCGTTCCTGAATGAATCAAACGTTTAAATGATTCGGTTCAATCGCAATGACTCGCTTATTAATACTGACTTACTGCCACCTATTGGCCATTTTAATTTCACATTTTTAAAAAATAATTTCAAACATCAGTTTTCAACGTTTTATGTTTCAAATATCAAAATATCATTTATGCATTTGTAACTGCGCAGGTTAGCATTCTATGTCCCTCTGAGCTGCATATAAATAAATACATCTGTGTAAATACATCTAAATGCCACTTCAGATGCATTGCAAAGATAAATTTTGTTGATACTGATTTCATTTGCTTGGTAACAGCCAAAATGCAAGAATTAGACTCAAAAGATTATGCACACTTTTAGAAAAAATGGCTTAAAGGTAAAAATCCCCATAAAACTTGTTGGAAAAGACTCATTTCTATCACTGCTGTGAACTGACCACACAGAATATGAAGAATGTCAAAAAAAAATTCAGGAGTCAGCTGTCCATGGTAATCTTTAAGATACCAGCACAATAACACACTCAGCAAAATATTGTCTAATTATCGTTATTGATAAAATCCCAGAAAATATAGAGATATCATTTTTTGCCAATTTCACACACCCCTAATTCACGTTATTTAATCTGTATAATAATTTATTGATAATAATTGTTCAAATCAATATTATTAATACTTTTGACTTATCCATTTTCTTAAAAATGGTTTAAAGGCCAAAATGTAAAGTTTATCATTTTACAAAACTTTTTGTTTTTGTGAAAACTTGTATCTGAATTGTAAATTATACTTTTGACAGTCATTTTACAGTTTAATATGGGACTATAGACATTGCGCAACCCCGCTCATGTGGTATTAATTTTATTTGTGCAGGTCTTAAAAAAGGTCTTAAAAAGTCTTAAATTTGAGCTTAAAAATCCTGCAGAAACCCTGTTGAATGCAGTGTCAGCAATGTTGAAGTGTATTGAGTCTTTGCTTTAACCCTTTTAGTCACACTAGTTCTTGTATCTCTCTTTCTGTTATAGTCACTCATCCTTTTGGAAAGAACATGACAAATGTTGAATTAATAAGCTTTTGCGATTTTAAAGCAGGGTTTTAATCTTATTTGTTTAAAGTTGTCATTTTCCTTTCAGTTAAACACTGTTGGTTTTATTGACAACTAACTTTGCCCTCATTACTTTAATGACAATTTTGATTAATTATAACTGCTCTTATTGACTTTAATGACATCAGGGAATAACGATTTTGGATTTGGAACTTTAATCCAATTTTAATTTTAATTCATTCTCATAATTATTTACAGTTTCGGCTTCCATATTGTATTTTACTTATTGTATGATACTTGTGGAGTAAGTTAATTGTAATTGCTTTTATGATGTTGATGACAAACGTCATTCAATTTTAATCATTAACTATAATTTATTACTTCGAAAATTTAATTTCATTAGTAATTAATTAGGGTTGGGCTTCCCTAAGACACTGATACTTAATTGATTAATTTAATTATAATTGCCCTTGTCAATTTTAATGCTGAACTCATTAAAATTTAAATTCTTAATTATAATTTTGAATTGAAATTTAAATTCAATTACAAATAAGACTCGCCTCTCCTTGTCAGGCCATACTTCCGCTCAGTCAGTTATTTAATTAACTCAGCTAAAATTTTTCATAGGGTTTTCCTTCGCTTAAGCCTGGTAGTATAGCGCTCCCCCTAGTGTTTGGTTGGTGCAGTGACGGTCGCATTCACGGTGAGTTGCGGTGGACGAGTCCCCTGTTCTGATGTAACCTAGTGCCAGCTGGGGGCTAAACCGAATATTTACATTCCAGTGTTGCAGGTGAGGGCCCGCAGTGGAGGCTCGGCATTTGTATACGCAGGGGAGGAGTCAACAGAGGCTGGTCAACAATAGCTTGGGTACCCCACCTTGTTCCTATTTTGTTCGCTCCGGCAAACACTTAGGCCAAGGAGCTCACTGAGTGCGCTCAGACGGAGGGCTCAGCCACCAAACTCCGACTGGGTTAGCCCAAACTCATCACCAAGCCTAGCGGATAAGAGCATCAGCCCACCTAGCTAGAGAAACCTCAAAAGGGAAAATTTGGGTCTTCTGTAATACTTAGGTCAGTTAGCATCTTCTGCTAGTGCAGTAGGCCAACTCCGTAGGGATAGTGACCCCACAGCACCACTACCCTGTCAACCTTGTCATTTTTCTTAACATTCTCTCTCACATTTCTCTCTCTTCACATTTCTCTCTCTCTCTCTCTCTCTCTCTCTCTCTCAGCTGTCCTCTTCTGATTTGACTACTGCTGCTGGTTTTTGGGTTTGTGTCTGTTAAAGTCATAAAGCAGAGCATTTCTGAAACATTTAATAAATATTTGGGGAACAGGAACACTTTGTTTCAAAATTGTATGACATTTACTGTACCTTCTCTCCACATCCTGTGATCCTACCCAGCTTAGGCTCAAGCAGGTCAACTGGAAGACTGATAGGCGTCCATCAAACCTCGAACACGCGTCTAGAAACGCTTTGGTTGGTGAATGGGTGTCAATCGGACTAGCTGAGAAACCCACACTGTCATTGTTATTGTTTTCTTTCGCCCCGGAGGAAATTTCAACAACAATCACAGTCCTGGCATTGAGAAATCCTTTTCCAAACCCCTATCTAGAAACACCCTTCTGAATTAAATTTTAATTTTTTTTAAGCAAAAGAGAAGAAAATTTAACTATACTTATTCTGTGACCAGAAAAGTGTATTCTTATTTGTCTCTCTCTCTCACTCTACTGTTAACCTTAACCTTCTTCCCTTGAAAAAAAAAAAAGAGAAGATAAGAGGGAAACTTTCTTTTATAGGAACATTGGAAGCATCCAAGTGTTATTCTGTTCTTTGCTGAATACTATTCTGTTGTTTTCCATTGTGTTTTGTGTTCCTCTTTCTTTCCCCAGTTCTCTAGCTGTGCTACCTGTGTGTGTTTACTAATTGTCCCAACAGAAATTCCAAATTAGAGGCACGCCCACCAGAGGACCACAGGCTCAGAGAACCACTATCACCTGCACATTACACACTCAACATCAGCCACACCTGACATTGCACACTTACACCTTTATTCTGCCCTGCTTGTTTGTTTTGTTGTGTTTTGTTTTTGTTCTGTTCCTCCAGGTCTGTGTCAGGCTCGGTGCTAGATCTCCCTTGCTGTGTCAAATCATGTCTCGCACAACAGACCCCGTTAGCCACTGGGAAGACCTCGAGACCTGGCTAAGTGTTGCAACAGACAGCCTCCTACCTCAGGCAGCTGAAACACTAAAGCAGCAGACACAGGACCAGCTGGATGACAACATAACAAGCCTCATGAAACAGAACCCAGGTCAGAACTACAGTCACAAAGAATTAGCCAACATCACCAGCTCCTTAAGTCACACACTCATCGCCACCCTCAAGCTGAGCGACAGGCACGCCGCCCATCTCCAGCAGGAGCTGACACGCGTACGACGCATCGAACAGCTGGAACTGGAGGCTCAGGAACGAAGAGAAGAGCCCGATGAAGTCGAACAAGGTGCCGAGGAGGAGATCAACAGGCTAAAAGAGACGTTAGCAGCTGCTACACAGGAAATAGAACGAGGCAGAGCAGACTACACTGATCTCTCCAACAAGCTACAGTATGCTGAACAGCTACTGGAAAAGGCAAAGGCTGACTTCAGAGACAAGAACAGTCAAATTAAAGCCCTTGAAACTCACCTGAATGAGTCCAGAGACGAGATTAGCCGCCTAACACGACAGCACGACTACATTAAAGATGAGTTCGACAGCATGAAAGAGGAACTCAAACACGCATATGAACTGCGCCGTGAACCGTCAAGAACATGACGGGCACAGACTTCACCCCCGCTGAGCAGAACCGGGTCCCCTGTTCCTGGACTGGCACGTGAACAAAAGGGGGAGGGGGCCTTGCTAAAACAGTCACCAGTTCCCTCTGAAGAATCCTACCTCCCCTCTAAGCTAAAAGAACTTGCTCCAGCCAGCCACAGATCATCGCACGGCTTGGACCTCAAAGACCTCGACAAGCTCGCCAGGAACATTGGCAAATTCACTCCAAATGTGCCAGGTAGTCAGGAGATCAAAGGATATCTACAAGATGTCGATTTTCATCTGGAAATGAGACCCAGTGTCACCGACAAAGATAGACTGTATTTGATCCGAGCAACATCTAGCTCGGAAGTTTGCAGTTTCCTGGACCGCCAGCCAGCCCACATAAAGACTGATTATCACCTGCTCAGAGAATCCCTCATCAAAGAGTTTGCGGACCCTGAGTTCAAACAAGGACTAGTGGCTGCCCTGGACACAAAACAAGGTCGTCATGAACCCCCTCAAATTTATTACAGCAGACTCAGACAAGCGTACTTCGGGACGCGCAATGAACAGAATATGGAACAAGACGTTAATTTTAAAACGCTCTTCCTGAGGAACCTTCACCCTGGAGTAAGCCAACATCTTGGCATCCTTGCATGTCCACGTACAATGAGTGCTCAACAACTGCGAGACTTGGCGCACAAGGCCTACTGCAAGCAGAAGATGGCTTCAGAAAAGCGCGCCAAAACCACGGCAGTTCTTGACTTCTACTCTCAGCGTCAGGGTCTGGCCCTAGAGGGCGCCCAGCGTCAAGACCATGCCAAGCCGACACCCAAAGAGTGGAATGCATCCGTCCAACAGAGAACGAGACTACCACATTGGTACCCGACCTAAACAGAGAAACAACCGCTGGGAGGAACTACGTGGACGACAACACTCACCTGGATGTCACTGGAAAAATTCATGGGACCAATCAAGACCGCATGAGAGTCATTGGAAGAGATCATGGAATCAGCCGAGCTCATTTGGAAACTCAAGAGGGAAAAGCTCATGGGAAGCCAACGGAACCTCCAAGGGAAAACGCCAAACACACCCTGGAGCAACCAGCTCAAGGAATTGACTGAAAAACTCTCAAAGATTCCAAGCTGAGTGAGCTCAAAATGAATCCACACCAGAACAAAAGACTTCACCCTGTCTCGACTCTCAAGAGCTGATGAAAATGATGATGAAAGAGTTTTTCCAGCGAAAGGAGGAGGAAATGGGAAAAGAAAGAGTAAACAGATTCAGCCTGACTAGCAGCTGGACAAGAAGGCAGCGACCACCTGACCCAAGAAACCACAGAGAACAGTACCTCGCCTGACGCCCAAAGAACCATAAGCACCATAACCTCCGATGGACAAGAAATCCCACATGAACAACCTGCCAAACAGTCGGAAACTGACCCAACACCTGATGCGTCAGATCACAGCAGCGTCCAACAAACACCTGCTGACGAAACCACTCAAGTTCCTGAAAGTGCTGTCTTGGTCGTCTGCCATTCCCCCGAGGAACTCCAGATCAGTCCTGACATCTTACCTCTCTCCTCCCAAACTCCAGTCCCTCAACTCCTGGGTGATCTCATCGAGAAAGGTGTAGCAAGAAAGTTTTACCTCTCCATCATCATTGAACAACACATCAAAGTCGAAGCCCTTCTTGACACGGGAGCTGACATTACCTTAATGTCAACTGAACTCCTCGAAGAAGGATATTGATAAAAACAATGTATAGCTAGAATGCACTGTAAGTCGCTTTGGATAAAAGCGTCTGCTAAATGCATAAATGTAAATGTAAATGTAAGTCCAGGAGAGAACAAAGAGTTCTAACGGAACCTTTAAACTTCAAAGGTGTGAGCTGAACCTCCAGGCCTATTCCCACATGGGCCTACAACTAAAACATGTGGCCCCAATTCACCTAACTGTGGGACCAATGAATCTTATCCACACAGTGTACGTTTCACCACTCAACACATATCCTCTCCTCATCGGAAAAGACCTGCTCAATCGCTTTGAACCGTTAATAGACTTCAAGCACCTGAAGATATGGACGCAAGTCTGCGAGTCTCTGTCCTTCCAGTCAGTAGACTCCAACGAGTCACAGTGTGAAGCCACAGACACTGCCCCCCATTCACTGATCGGCGATGCAAGGTCAAAGCCAAGAGCAAGTTCAACTCCAAGCAACAAGACCCAAGACCCCTTCCTCTGCTCATTGCAAGCGTCTGACTCAGACTCAGGTCTCTTTCAAATCATGACGGCCATAAATGTCCAAGACACACCAGTGCCTGATGCAGCATTAGCCCTGTGGGCTGAAAACTCTGCTATCAGCCTAAAGCTCTTCAGAACATTGAAGCAGAGGCATCAGAGCCTACCACACATCTCAAAGCACAGCCGCTTCCCCCTCAGCCCATGGTCAACAACCATGGCTACCTCCAAGATCATCTGTGCTGTAGACATATGATGGAACAACAGACTCCTGAGTCACTACTTCCTCGTTGTCCCCAACCTACCTTATGACATCTACATTGGAGCAGACATCATGGTCCGTCTTAACGCCTGTGTCGGCACAGTGAATGACGTTATATGGGCTCCACTGTCACATCAACTGACAACTTCAGTCAACCTCAAGAACCTGCGGTCTGGTCAAACAATGGCAGACGCATGCGCCATGATCACGGAGCAAGAAGCCACGATACCTGCGTATAGCAAGAGTGTCAGCATCCACCTCAACATGCGACCTGACCAAACGCTTAACAGTGAACTAGGCTTCTTCCACCCTTCCTGGACCTGCCTAAAGCTAGGACTGACCTTGGAAGCCACACCTCTCATTGAAGTGTCATCCCGTGCTGTGTATGTGTTGTTCAGCAACTGTATGGCCAAAGACATCAATGTGCCCAAAGCCAGTCACCTGGGATGGCTCATCAACCAGGCGTTCCATGACTTTGAACTGATGGTACCTGTCATAGGCCCACTACCAACCGAACTAATGTCAGATGAATGTAATGACACTGTAACCTTCACAAAGCCCCATGAGATCATCGCCATCACTTCGATTCTGCCAGTGTCCAAAGAAAGTGTCTGCCGATCAGAGCTCACAGATGACATTCACCTTGCAGTCTACGCTGTCTCAACACAGCCCGCAACAGAGTCACCTGCACAAGCGACACTCAAGGCCCAGAGTCCCTCAAATGACACAAACACAGAGGAACCCTACGCCGGGTTCAATCCACAAATCCAACAAATCCTGAACGAGGCGGATGCCCTCCACAGCGAGTTGGATCGCCAAGGAATTAAAGAGGTTCTGTGCAAATACTCCTTCGCAAAGGATTCCCTGGACTGTGGCCTGACTAATATCCACACGGTACGCATCCCGACACACCCAAATGCACCACCCACATTTGTGCGGCAGTACAAGATACCGATAGCCTCATACGAATCGGTTCAAGAGATCATTGACTCCATGCTGGAAAAGGGGGTCATCCGACGCTGTTACAGCACCTACTCTGCCCCAATATGGCCAGTCATAAAGCCCAACGGCAAATGTCGGCCCACCATCGACTATCGCAAATTGAACCAGCAAGTTTCCTTATCGCGATGGCCTATAACTCAGTTGGACCAAGAGATTCCCAAAATCAAAGGCTCAACGATCCTCTCTACACTGGATGTCGCCTCTGGATTTTGGAAAATCCCTGTCCACCCAGATGACCAACACAAGCTGGCATTCACCTTTGGCAATCGACAGTACACCTTCACGCGATGCCCCTTTGGCTATGCCAATTCACCAGCTGAATTCAATGTCTTCCTGAACAAAACATGCCCTGACGCCAGAGGCAACCTTGTTTATGTCGATGATATTCTTTTGTGACACGCAAACGTGGCAGACCATCTCAAGGAAATTGATCATGTCCTGAACCAGCTGACAACAGCAGGAGCGAAAATCGCCCTTCACAAAGGACAATGGTGTAAGACCAAGGTAAACTACGTAGGCTTACTCGTCGGACGTGGCGGCATCGAACCGCAGTCCAGCCGTTTGCAAGCAATCCAAAACATAAAGACATCCACTAACATTTCTGAGCTACGAAGCTTTCTGGGAGTGTGCAATTACTCACGACAGTTCATCAAGAACTATGCGGACATCACACGACCACTAACTTCCCTCCTGAAAAGGGACGAACCCTTCGTCTGGTCGGAAGCCCAAGACACAGCTATGAGCGAGCTCAAAGAACGCCTATGCTCTGCCCCATGCCTGGCCTACCCCGACCCAGGACAAGAATTCTATCTGGAAACTGGATTCTCCAGTCATTGCCGCAGTGCAGGCCTGTAACAACTCCATGACAAAGACAAATGAGTGGTCGCTTATGCCAGCAAAACATTGCTTCCCCCAGAACGCAAACACTCAGACTGTGAAAAAGCTTTGCTTTGCACTGTATGGGCCATTCAGCGTTTCTCCAATTACATTAGAGCTTAGAAAGTCATCATAGAAACATGTCACCAGCCAGTTACCTTCCTCAACAGCCAACGAATCAGAGATGGTGTGGTAACCAATGCATGCATAGCTACATTGTTAATGACGCTCCAAGGACGAGACGTCGAGGCAAGATATGCCCAAAACCACAAATCGTCGCTGGGAAACGGGTTAGCAGCTTGCCAGAGCTGTTCAACAGACACACTGTACACATCAGCAGAAGCCAAAGAACCGGCACAACCGCAACTGACAAACTACAGGTACTTTGACGAGAATGTGTGCGCAGGCATGCCCACAGTATATGTCGATGGCTGCTCCTATAATCAACAGGGCAACTTAAAAGCGGGAGCAGGTGTGGTCTGGCTCAACAATGACCCTTACCCACCACAACAATTCAAATTAGGCCCTCACTCATCGCAATATGCAGAAATAGTGGCCATCCTCATCACCCTACAGCTGGTCACCTCCCACAACATCAAAGAACTCTTGATATGTACCGAATCCAACTACGCCCGTCTAAGCTTCACATGCCACCTAGCTGGGATGGAAACGGAATGGATTCAAGACAGCTAACAACAAGCCTGTCAAACATCAGGAACTCTTCCAAGCATGCGATGCCATTGTCATCGAACATGACATGATCATCTATTGGAAAAAGGTCCGTGGTCATTCACGCCAACCAGGGCAAGATAAAGATCTCAATAACCAAACCGATGCCCTCACCAAAGCAGGTGCATTACATGGAGAGTCCTGGACATTTCCTACCCTCCCACCCAACCCTTCAATTGCGGCCGTAACCCGCCACCAACACGCCACTGGCGTGCAAAACCCCGCCTCATCCCACATTGCACTCTCGCCTCAATTCACTGCTGACGGTCTCCTCACCCTTCAAAATTCGGATCCAGCGCTGCAAACCATCGCAGCTCACATTTCTGACCCATTAACTCATCCCATTACCTCTTCTGACCTATCCAATTCGTCTGACCTCCGCCAACTTCACTCCATCAAGCACTTGCTGCATCTCCAGGACGCCGTTCTCACATATGTCCCCAAGCCCCTGACTGCGCCAAAGCTTGTAGTTCCTCAGGGCCAAAGGGGGATGATGCTGACACACACCCACGACGCACCCACGACCACCTACGAAACGCTCAAGCAAGTGGCGTACTGGCCCGGCATGCAACAAGACGTGGCGGAATATGTAAAAGGACGCCTGGTGTGTTGCCAGTTTCAACTGGCAAACCCAAACACTGAGCACCACTACAACGGAAAGGAATGACCTTCCCATGGTCAGACCTCCAAATAGATTGGGTAGGACCCCTGCCACGGTCAATGCGGAGTAACAAGAACTTCCTCACCGTGGTGTGCGAATTCACCAAGTCGGTAGAGTGTCTACCAGCTCCCAACTACACAGCAGAAACCACAGCCTGCCTGTTAATGAACCACATCTTCTCAAGATTTGGACTGCCTTTAAGAGTCAACTCTGACCAAGGAACCCACTTCACCGCCGAAGCCATACTGGAAGTATGGAAACTCCTGGGCATACAGGCCAAGCTTCATATAAGCCATCACCCAATTTCCTCAGGTCAGGTCGAATGGGTCAACAAGACAATGGCAAGCATGTTGAAGAAGTATGTGTCCGCCAATCAAAAAGATTGGGATATCAAGCTTCCTCTGGTACTGATGGCCATAAGGGCCACCCCTCATCGGTCTAACGGAGTACCCCCATTTGAAATGATGACGGGACGACAAATGACACTACCACTACACCTGCTGTACCAACCGGGTGACTTGAACCTCGTCACCGCTTACACCACTCACCAGTACCTGGAAGAGTTGCATCAGCACCTGAGAACGACTTTCGCCTTCGCCCAACAAAATCTCCAAAGAAGCGCAGAAGGTTGTAAAGCCTACTACGACCAAAAGGCCTCTCACCAGGAACTCAATGTCGGAGAAAAAGTGTGGTACTACAGCTTTGTCCAACCAAGGCAGAACACTCCCCATCGCCTGTCAAAGAAATTCCTACCTCACTGGACAGGACGCCACGAGATTGTGGACAAGCTCTCACCTGTGGCCTACCGAATCAAAATCAGACAAGGCCGGAATGAGCCAGTCCTTCGATGGGCCATAGGAATCAGATAAAGAGGCACCAAGGTTCCAAACAACAGGGAAAGGGGGAGAATCAAACCCACTGACACAGACCGACAATCCCATACTCTACTCCACACTAATGATGTCTGTCATTTTAGGAAAATACATGGTTTTGTTTCGTTTGTTTGTTTTGTTTTGTTTTGTTGTTCTTTTTACACAACACCTACACACGCTTCTCCACAGCACTGCTAGGACTAACCTCTAGTAGAGAGGAGCTACTCCACACGTGACACTCATTTTACTCTTGTGAACTCAATCAGTGTCCTTGTGTCTCTGTGTTTTCCTTTTCTCTTTCTCGCTCTGTTTTTTTTTTTTTCGTTTCCTCTCTCATTATAACTTCCTTTCCCCTAGTCCCCTCATCAGGCAACTCCCTTAACTGATCCAGGTACCGATAGTAGGATTGACTCCCCTTCACCAGAAGTGTCGTAACTTGTAAAAGTCGTTGTTAACCACTCGAGGCGACCCCACCAAACCATTATCTTCGCAGCTAAGTGTTCCTTCTTTCTGCTCTCTCACCAGGAAGATGCTCAGACTTGCTGCCTTGTGCCTCTGCATGATCGGGGTTATGCCCCATTCAGAATTTGCATCGCTCGGACCAGCGTCGGGGATAGTACTCCGTGAACAACCGGGGTTATTGATAACGAACTGCAAAACATACACCCAAAAGGTGTATGTCCAGTTTGACCCTCGTCATGTTGTCAGAGCTCACTACATCCCCTCAACCTCTCAAACCACTTGGGCTGGAGCCCGTTGAACGCGGGAAATCCTCACCCATGCCCAAGCAGATGTGACTCATATGCTGCAACAATTGCAGAAAATGACTAACCCAGGCTGAGTTAAGCGGGTTCAATCGGCGTCCCAAACGATTTTTGGGTGCCCTGCTGGGGGCTGCTGCGGCGGTAGGAACTCTGTTTAACATTGGCATGAACACCGCTAACGCCGTAAATCTGGCCACCGTGAGACGGCATGTGAGCGAAATTCAGGCTGAAATGCCTGAGATACGACAACAGCTCTTAGTTCAGAGCCAAGCCCTACAGACCTTTGGGAAGTCGCTAAATGGCACTATCACCATTCTGAATACTCATAGCACCCTTATAAACCAAACGATAAAATCGATCAACAAACTATTCTCGGTCGTGCAAAGTGATTTAGCACAAACACAACTCCCAGCCACCCTCATGACCGACATGCTGCGAGAAGTAAGCTCCTCAATTAATAGCTTAGCCATGGGTAGGATTCCACACTATTTGATACCTCTCAATCTGGTCCAAAACATCCTAGCCTCGGCCACACCGGGCCCTGCTAGTCCCATGCAAACCCATCTCGCCTTTTCCCTGGGTAGCACTATTCCCTTATATGTTAACCCGGAAACAGGCAACATGGCCTTTCTCCTCAGTTTTCCCATTATCGACTCAAATAATATTTACCGGCTCAAGGATGTCGTGAATGTAGGATTTTGGCAAGGGAACACCTAAGTCAAAATACACACTCCCGAAGTCGTGGCGTATCATGATAACAACGAGCAGTTTTATCTGGCCCCAAACCTGAAAATGTGTATGCTCACTAAGGACATTCATTACCTCTGCCCGAGTAAACCCTTTGTCCGCGATAATACAGAGGGCATCTATGGCCTAGAATCCATTAGACCCAACACTAGCTGCCCTGCCAAAGCTACCCCACAGTCTCAAATTGAGGCAACTCAAGCCGAAACCGTCAGAAACCGATGGCTAGTCAATACTCCTGCATGTACCGCTACCCTCACCTATGATCAACATGACACTGCCACTCGCATTATCCTACCCAACCAAACTTTATGGATTAATGTCCCTAAGGGCTCAATTCTCCATATCGACGAGCTAGCGTTGTATCACCTTACCAATGACGAGTATCAGGCCGAACTCGAAATCTCACCTTTTTTTAAACAGCATTCTTTCACCCTTGATCCAGAATTGGAAGAAAGGATCAAGGAGGAAGGAACGCAACTCATTGACTTGACTCCTGTAAAAACAGCCTTAGAAGCTATTGCTCACCTTCCGCCCTCTGGCGCACCGATCATTCGGTCTTGGTCTGCCGCTGACACGGCGCTTTGCATCTCTACTATTGTAGGATATGTTGTGATATGTTGTGACCTTGATGAGTGAACGCCGTACAAGAGTCTTTCAACAAATGCACGTCTGGCATCCCGCGTATTTTCCGATGTGATAAAACTGACCAAGAACCTGAACCTGAGAACCTGATTGAGATCACGCCTATACCGCCTCGTCGAACCACTGACAATTAGATCAATAAATTACAATTACAAATTACCAACAACCCTGAACAACGCACCCCTACATCAATTGAAGTGTTCCTAACCCAATTATCCCAAATTACCCAAGTCCTGCACCGGAATTTAGTCAGTGATGGAGATGTTGTTTGTATCTTGTGTGTTCCTGTTCTCTCTGCCTCTTGTTCCAGTGCCTGCTGACGTTCGCAATGGGAACCTCACCAAGCAAAAGGGGGATGTGTAGGAGATCCTTGAACGGACACACATATACAACGAACAGACTCATTCCAGAAGAATGAGTGAATCTCTGGTTTCACCTCTGAGAGTCGTAAAAGTAACTAAGGATCCAAGATGATGCCTAAGTGTCTGGACCAAGATCCTGTCTTGTTAATCCTTATCTCTCCAGAGATCAGAACTGCTAAAGATAATCAACTTCACCAACGCAGAACAAAGGAAACTTCTGGCGGGAAATTTATACGTTGGACCCTTGACCAGCCAATGTATAAATTGACAAACTTATCAACAAATGCGCGATGGATTTACAGTTGTAGGCCTGACTTAAACATATGCCAGAACTCCCCTCCTGGACAACTTCTGACCTCGGGACACTCGCGGCCCCTCCTCGGGTGCATTCCTGAAAATTTACCTTTTCATACAGACAAAGAAAACACGCAAAAGTTCGCCAAAACTCCAAAAGACAATATTCAGGACTTTTAAGTAATGAAAATGTATTCCCAAATTATGTGTGTTATGCCTTAGATATGCTTGATATGTTAGTAAAACATACGCTATTTTAATCTATCCATTATAAGGTCGGTACCATTTTAACCTATGTATTATGAGGGTATGAATATGTGTGTGTGTCATGCTTGGTGTTAAACGAAAGTATATTTTATTTACAACAACTCTGTGTGGATGAAATGTAGAAATTAGGTAAATCCTGTAACGTTTGTAGGATATCAGGGACCGAATCAGACAACTTTAAGATTCGATCAGAACATCGAAACATGAGAAGCCGATATTCCAGAGAGGCCCAAAACAACAGGACAACGTCGTAAATTAGATCCCTCGGGCCAGCCCGTCTGAAGAAAACCTTACCAACAAGCCTCTTTCACAGAACAGCTTGCAACATTAAAACAAAAGGAACACTTATTGATAATTCCAATTCAGGAACGAGATCCTCATATTTGGGGCAAGTAATCAAGATTAATTGTGAAAAAGATGCATCGCGTGACCATCACATGTGTTCCACGATGGAAATAATGAAAGACTGAGACTGAAATTCCTTAGGAGACCTTTTAACCTCTCTAGTCCTCACAGAACATGTCCTTATGTTCACAAAATGGTACAGAAACTGCCTTTTCACATATAGATGCACCAAAATCATCTTACAAGGACTTATGAATCATAACTAATGAACTCCATATTATGTATGTAACCCACACATGTTTTCATCACATATTATGTATGTTTTTTTAATAAGTAGGGAATAGCTTAAGAGTTAATATTCATGTTTGGTATGTATGAGTTTGAAAAATCATGCTTTAAATGTTTCTTCCAATCAATTCTTTGTCAAATGTAGCATAGTCTTGTTAGAGAAATCATATCCAAAATTATACTTTACAAGAGCGGGAAAATTCGGACCACGTGACTGATACAGGATTTATGATGGGGAAGAAACAGAGCAACATCCCCTAAGCTAAGATCATTTCTAATTGGTTAAGATGTCCAGATAGGACGGTCTGAAAGCCGAGTTTAAATACTCAGGACACCATCAAATTATGCTTTTTTGATGCTTTTGCTTTTTGCTTCTGCTTCTTCTGCTTCTCCTAAGATGTCTTCGTCCTCTTCTTCTTCTCTTTTGCCACCGCGTTTTGACGCTGCTCTTTGAGTGTGCTCTGGCCTACGTGCCAGCTGCCAACACAATGAGAAGAAAACCCACCTAGTCTCGTTACATCCTTTTATTCTTTTACTTTAATTTCTTGTCTTTCCGTGAGAGTTCGTTAAGTTAAGTTTGCTGCAAAGTCCAGCTCCGACTACACACGGCCCAAACTTCAACCAGACCAACTCAGCATCAAGTGCCAACACCAAGACTTTACTACAAAAAACCAGTGAACTCAGCCAAATCAGAAGACGACAACAAAAGGGAATCCCTTAACACAAAGGCAACAAGCAAGTAACCTTTAGATTCTAACTGAATTGGTGCATTTAATACAAATTTTAGCCTCATTGAGAAACTCAATGCGAGGGTTAATTAAGTGATTGATTGTTGTTCAGGTCTATGCAATTACATATTGCTGTAAACTTGGGATTTCACATTTTCATTCTTTAAACTTATCCTTTCCTCGCTTTCTCTCTTTCTGCAACATGTGAATGTGTGAATGCGTGTGTTCATGTGTTAGATTAGATTAGTTTACATGTCTTAGGTTTATATAAATAAAGTCTTATTTATATTGAAAAGAGAAGTATCTTGTGTTTTGTGCTTACAAGTTAATGTCTTAATCTGCCAATCTTGTTACTGTGCTTATTAACTCTTTCCCCGCCATTGACGAGATATCTCGTCAATAAAGAGACAACGCTTCCCCGCCAAAGACGAGTTTTTACGGCAATCCGTGTTCTAGGTGTATTACGGTAAGGAAAGCCCTAGCGCATGTCCTAAATGAGTTACGAGACTTCCAGGTCTTTAGGGTGCGAATAGAAGACGATCGGCATAAATGGAAGCATCAGAAAAAATGTAGATCATATATAGATCATGTATGTAGATCATGTTTTGACCATTTTGAATCTGATCGGGACGAAGTAGTCAGTGAAAGAGATGCCTTTACAGACACAAAAACATCTCTAGTTGTAACCGATAACCCGTCGATCTGAATAGGTGTGTGTGTGTGTATGTGTATTTGTGTATGTGTATGTGTATTTGTGTGTGTGTATGTGCGCGCGCGATCTATATGTAGATCTATATCTATCTATATATATATGTGAGTGTGTGTGTGTGTGTGCGTGCGTGCGTGTACATGTATGCATATGTATGTATGTAGCCTATGTGTGTGTGTGTGTGTGTGTATATAATCATATGTATGTATGTATGTGTGTGTGTGTGTGTCTGTTTGTGCTGTTTATTGAATGCAATTTCAATTATTCATATAATTATTTACAGGTGAAAGAATATGACATCTGAATGTATTTTGCTTGAAAATGCACTACTTTGATAAAAATGCATTTTTCTCAGTTTTTTGTCCAAAATGTTGTATTTTTGATGAAACCTATCTTCATTCAAATGGTGATAAAACATGAACACATGAAGATAGAATAAAAATATTTTTTTTGTTTAAAAGCAGAGGCTTGGCTCTTTATTTTGATATATAATATGTTCTTATATTCATAGCAGACAATATTCTGAGGGCCGTCAAACTTTTTTTAAAAACGTTGGCGGGGAAAGAGTTAATAGTGTTTTCACTATATTTTGGATTATAATATCCAGTGTAGAGTTGATGTTATACAGCTCGTTCACTGAATCGCTGCCGACTCAGTGATCAGCCGTGAAACAGTGAGTCTGTTCAAATTCCCTATATAATCATACATGATTCCCTTTGAGCTAAATTGACTTGTTTCACTTATTTACCTATTACCCCTTACATATTAATTGGTGGAGAATGCGGGCAGATTAATCTAAATTGTGAGCATAAACCAAGTTATTTAATCTTTTGTATTGCTCCGGAATGAAAGATGAGACGCTTCTGAGCTGAGACTAGTGTGTGTGTGCACGCGTGCGTGTGACGTCAGCTGCGTGCGCCCTGTTTGAATGAACGCAGAGAAGGCTGTAACTCCAGTTAGCCTCTCCAATAAGTGAACTTAAAGTTATCTGAGATCGTACAATAAGGTAAAAAATTGAGCGTATTCCTCTGCTCTGTAATGCCTTGTTTTATAGCTGAATTGATGTTCTGCGTGTCCCAGGTCATTAAATAGCTATACTCCCGAATCTCAGTTACTATTAGCCGAACGGAGCTAAACTGCAGTGATTAAAAAGGGAAATAAATAAGTGGATATAGAATAGTTTTGAGCGTGTTCCTCAATCTATTCATCAAAGCCTAGTCTGATTGCCAGTGCGTGTTCCACTGCCAAATCAAATGCTATTCGACTCCCCTGGGTTAAACATTATAGAATAATACTTGCCTGTTTGTGTACACCGTTCACAAAGTGAATTAAATCTCCGAGAGGGATTTGAATGGTAGTTTTTAAAAGCTTGATCAAGTAAAGTTTAACTTTGAACCAACAGCGAAGGAAACCTGTTTGTGTTTGTGTCCAGAAGAAACTGGCACACTTTTATGATCCGATTACTGTTTTCCCCAACTGCAGCAAGAAACTGGTATTTAAATAAAGTTTAAGTTTAACTCTGAACGAACTGAGAGTTTAAGCGCCACATCGCAGAACCAACTAAAAGCGGTGTTGTTATTTGTACAGTGTTGAAATGCGCAGACATTTAATGTAACATGCTTAATGGTACTTCTAATGCAACAATTCATGTGCTAGTCCACTAGTTGTTTTGGTTGTCACAGTTACGATCGTGACACGGAAGTCTTAACCTACTTCCGGAGCAACTCTGAACTGCACATGCGCAGCACATCGATGATATTGTAAACAAACTCCACATTGTGCTAAGCTAACGAAACGGTTGTGTTTACATTGAAGTCTATGCTAAAGCCATTAGCCACATAGGTTAGCAGGTAGCATTAACATCCATTGGTGGATTGCAGTGTGTGTTTGGGCAACGCTAAAGTGATTTAACCCTTTAAACACATTAACTAACACACTTGTTGGTCTTTATCTTTCTTATTTCTCTAATTTCTCACTTCTTCTCACTTATTTGCATTTTAGTAGAAAGGGAAATACTAGTTCACAATTATTATTTGTGCCAAATTCAAATTTAATTAAACCATTAAATTTATTTGGAATCATTCAAATTTCCCCTCAGATCATTTCATATGATCATTACTTCTAGTATTCTCTTCTGGGCCTAATTATTTTAGGTACGACTACGCTTTGAACTTTGAAAGTTTAAGTAAACTTATTATATCTAATTTATTTATTACCCATATCAATAGATTCTATTCAGACTTATACTCACTCATTATTTTGTTGCGTTTTACCCCTCTTCCTGTTTTGGTTATGCACTTAGCCACTACTCTTTTTATTTACTGATTTCCTCCTTATTTAATTTCATTTTTGCTTATTTTGTCCATTTATTACTTTTCAATTCTACTTTGTCTTACCATTTTCTTTCCTCTGTGTATCCTAGTCAAGTCAAGTCAAGTCACCTTTATTTATATAGTGCTTTTAACAATACAGATTGTGTCAAAGCACTTAACAGTATCAAATTGGAGGATAGAGTGTCAGTAATGTATAATAATAAGATTAAACACTCAATTTTCAGTTAAAGGCATTTCATTATTGAATTCAGAGATGTCATTGTCTAGCTCAGTTTAGTTTAAATAGTATATATATGAAATCAAATTGAGGATAATCGTTAGAAATTAAGTGTCCCCAACTGAGCAAGCCAGAGGCGACAGCGGCAAGGAACGAAAACTCCCTCTGTGACAGAATGGAGAAAAAAACCTTGGGAGAAACCAGGCTCAGTCGGGGGGCCAGTTCTCCTCTGGCCAGGATATTATTATTTATTTTTTTTACTTATTGTATTAATTAAATTTTAAATGTATAAATGTATTATATTTCTATTTTTATTGTTGCAATTTCTAACAATAATAGTATTATGTAGTTAGGTATTTTATTATATTATAGTTATTTTGTTTAATTTTAAGTTTTATTGTATTTAAGTCGAGGTCTTCACTGGGGATATGTCCCCGGGGCTGATCCAGGTGTCCGGCCTCCGCCGACGGTCAGGGTTGCAGACATCATCTCCCGGCGCCATCTGATCCGGACACGGATTGAGAAACAGAATAATAAAGAAACAGACAAATATTAGCGTAGATGCCATTCTTCTTACGATGTAACGAGTACATCGTGTGTTATGAGGAGTGTTCCCGGTTCCGGTTGATCTAATTAATGCAGCCTAACAATCCTTTAACGGATTTGAATAATAGAAGTGTATTAGTGTGTTATGTGTAAGCCAGGTTAAAGAAATGTGTCTTTAATCTAGATTTAAACTGACAGAGTGTGTCTGCCTCCCGAACAGTGTTAGGTAGATTGTTCCAGAGTTTGGGCGCTAAATAGGAAAAGGATCTGCCGCCCGCAGTCGATTTTGATATTCTAGGTATTATCAAATGGCCAGAGTTTTGAGAACGCAGCAGACGTGGAGGACTATAATGTGATAAGAGCTCGCTCAAGTACTGAGGAGCTAAGCCATTCAGGGCTTTATAAGTAATTAACAAGATTTTAAAATCTATCCGATGTTTGATAGGGAGCCAGTGCAGTGTTGACAGAACCGGGCTAATATGGTCATACTTCCTGGTTCTAGTAAGGACTCTAGCTGCTGCATTTTGGACCAACTGTAGTTTATTGATCAAGCGTGCAGAACAACCACCCAGTAAAGCATTACAATAGTCTAACCTTGAGGTCATAAACGCATGAATTAGCATTTCTGCATTTGACGTTGAGAGCATAGGTCGCAATTTAGATATGTTTTTGAGATGGAAAAACGCAGTTTTACAGATACTAGAAACATGGCTTTCAAATGAAAGATTGCTATCAAACAGCACACCTAGGTTCCTAACTGATGAAGAAGAATTGACAGAGCAGCCGTCACGTGTTAGATAGTGTTCTAGGTTATTACATGTGGGGTTTTTAGGTCCGATAATTAACACCTCTGTTTTTTCAGAATTTAGCAGTAAGAAGTTACTCGTCATCCAGTTTTTTATATCGACTATACATTCCGTTAGTTTCTCAATTTGGTGTGTTTCACTGGGCCGTGAAGAAATATAGAGCTGAGTATCATCAGCATAACAGTGAAAGCTAACACCATGTCTCCTGATAATATCTCCCAAGGGTAACATGTAAAGCGTGAAAAGTAACGGCCCTAGTACTGAGCCTTGAGGTACTCCATACTGCACTTGTGATCGATATGATACCTCTTCATTTACTGCTACGAACTGATGGCGGTCAGATAAGTACGATTTGAACCATGCTAAGGCACTTCCACTAATGCCAACTAAGTTTTCTAGTCTATTCAAAAGAATGTTGTGGTCGATAGTGTCGAACGCAGCGCTAAGATCCAGTAGAACTAATAAAGAGATACAACCATGATCAGATGATAGAAGCAGGTCATTTGTAACTCTAATGAGAGCAGTCTCAGTACTATGATACGGTCTAAATCCTGACTGGAATTCCTCACAGATACCATTTTTCTCTAAGAAGGAATATAATTGTGAGGATACTACCTTTTCTAGTATCTTTGACAGAAAAGGGAGATTTGAGATCGGTCTGTAATTAACTAGATCTTTGGGGTCAAGTTGTGGTTTTTTAATGAGAGGCTTAATAACAGCCAATTTGAAGGTTTTGGGGACATATCCTAATGACAATGATGAATTAATAATAGCCAAAAGAGGATCTATGACTTCTGGAAGCAGCTCTTTTAGTAGTTTAGATGGAATAGGGTCTAACATACATGTTGTTGGTTTAGATGATTTAACAAGTTTATACAATTCTTCCTCTCCTATAATAGAGAATGAGTGGAATTGTTCCTCAGGGGATCTATAGTGCACTATCTGATGCGATACTGTAGCTGACGGCTGCATGGTTACAATTTTATCTCTGATAGTATCGATCTTGGAAGTAAAGTAGTTCATAAAGTCATTACAGCTGTGCTCTTGAGAAATGCCAACACCTGTTGATGCTTTATTTTTCGTTAAATTAGTGACTGTATTGAATAAATACCGGGGGTTATGTTTGTTTTCTTCTAGAAGAGACGAAAAGTAATCAGATCTAGCCGTTTTTAATGCTTTTCTGTAGGATAGGGTACTTTCCCGCCAAGCTATACGAAATACCTCTAGTTTTGTTTTCCTCCAGCTGCGCTCCATTTTCCGGGCTGCTCTCTTTAGGGTGCGAGTGTGCTCATTATACCACGGAGTCAAACTGTTTTCTTTGATCTTCCTTAAGCGTAAAGGAGCAACTGTATCTAAAGTGCTAGAAAAGAGAGAGTCCATAGTTTCTGTTACATCATCAAGTTTTTCTGCGCTGTTGGATATGCTGAGGAATTGAGATAAATCAGGAAGATTACTTACAAAGCAGTCTTTTGTGGTAGAAGTGATGATTCTACCATACTTGTAACAAGGAGTAGAATTTACAGTTTTAGCTATATGGAGTTTACACAAGACTAGATAATGATCTGAGATATCATCGCTTTGCTGCAGAATTTCAACACCACTAACATCAATTCCATGTGACAGTATTAAATCTAGAGTATGATTTCGACAATGAGTAGGTCCTGAAACATGTTGTCTAACCCCAATAGAGTTCAGAATGTCTATGAATGCTGATCCTAATGCATCTTTTTCATTATCGACATGGATATTAAAATCACCAACAATTAAGACTTTATCTGCAGCCAGTACTAACTCAGATAGAAAATCAGAAAATTCTTTAATAAAGTCTGTGTGGTGCCCTGGTGGCCTGTACACAGTAGCCAATACAAACATCACAGGGGATTTATCACTAACACATGTTTCTCTAGATAATGTTATACGCAGCACCATAACTTCAAACGAGTTATACTTAAAGCCTGCCCTCTGAGAAATACAGAGAATATTGCTATAAATTGTAGCAACACCTCCCCCTTTACCTTTTGGACGTGGCTCATTTTTATAGCAGTAATCTTGGGGGGTAGACTCATTTAAAGTAATGTATTCATCTGGTTTTAGCCATGTTTCTGTCAAACAAAGCACATCTAGCTTATGGTCAGTGATCATATCATTTACAAATAGTGCTTTTGTAGAAAGGGACCGGATATTCAGTAAGCCAAGTTTTATCAGTTGTTTCTCTGTATTGTAAACATTTTTTATTTGTTGAACATCAATTAAATTGTTACTTTTACTTTGGTTTGGACGTTTTCTGTATTTTCTAGTACGGGGAACAGACACAGTCTCTATAGTGTGATATCTAGGTGAAGGAGTCTCTATGTGCTGAGAATTAACTGACTTCTGTGACGTGAGGCGGCTAGCAGACGGTCGGTTTAGCCAGTCTGTCTGCTCCCTGACCTGGGCCCTAGTTAGTCAAGTACGAACTCTAAGACTATGTGCCATATTTCTAGAGAGAAGAGCGGCACCACCCCAGGAGGGATGAACACCATCTCTTTTCAACAGGTCAGGTCTGCCCCAAAAACTCTTCCAATTGTCTATGAAACTTACGTTATTCTGCGGGCACCACTTATCCTAGCTCGGGATCCTAGCTCGGGAACACACACCCGAGGCTCATAGGAGACATTGTTATCCCTCACAACGAGTGCAAATAAATTAGAGAGACAAATCTCTTTCACCCAAAATTTATTTTTGTTGATAGTTGTGTAGCAACTGAAAACAACACTCTACTCGTAGTCGGGGCATAACCGCTTGCTAGTGGACCCGATCCACTCAACTTACTGTCTCTTTCCTTTCTCTCCTGTTCTCTCCTATTTTATTTCCTCTTCACTTTTCACATTTGTAGGGACCTGGCTGTAAGAACCATCAATCAATTCTAAGTGAATGAGATACACAATCTTGTAAAAAAAAAAAAAAAAAAAAAAAAGACTACTCATCTTTACGAATTTGATTGTAATCAAACCTTCTTTCGTTCTTCCTAGCCTCCCCACATTTGAAAATGCAATCCAAATTTTAACATCTAATCCAACGCTGAGATCAATTTAATAGAGACAAGTTTTGAGCAACTGTCGCCTTCGCAGCCTCCCTGGTGAGCGGTCCAACTGTAAGGTGTATGATGTCAATCTTGTCAGACTAAGAAAAGAGATATCAGAATTATTATTATTATTCCTTTGTCTACGACAGAGATTTAATAATATTGTTTGCCTCTTTGATAACAACATTTAATTGAAAAAAAAAAAGAATTTTCCTCATTTGCAAAAAAAAAAAAAGGAATTGTTTCTTTTAATTGAATTTGTTTTTCACCTTTTTCTCTCTTTTCCCTCTTCCTCATTAGAGTGACGAAGTCTTCACATCTCTAGTCTACCTAGATACCCTGAGACCAACACAGTCATCACTACACTACACTAGTGATTCACTATCACTGACACAACACTTAGTTGTCGCACCACACATATTCTTCTGTTCCACACAGATCTGTGTCAGTCTCTCTTCTCCCTAGCGTGCCAACATGCCGCAGACTGCAGACCCCTTTGCACAAGGGGAAGATGTGAACACTTGGCTGAGAGGCACGACAGACAGCCTCACCCCCAAGACGTTCAAACTGTTATTATTTTTAATAATAATTCTAATTCTGAGAAGATTCCTGACACAAGATTCAAGCCAAAACAACAACCACGAGGAGCTAGTCAAAATCACCAGCTCCCTAAGCTATGCCTTCACGACCCAGCTGAAACTGAGTGACAAGCACCTCACCCACCTTCAAGAGGAGCTGAAATGTGCTCAACACCGCATAGACAAGCTGGAAGTGAAAGTTCAAGATTAACTCAAAGCACCCAACGAGAGGGAGCAGGAAACAACGGAACAAGTTAAGGAGCTCCAAGCAGCCCTGACAGCAGCTCAGCTCGATCAACAACATGCAAAGGCTGCCCAGAAATACCTGATAAACAGACTCCAGTATGCCGAACAGCTTCTAGAGAAAGCCAAGAATGACATCAGTGACAAGAATGCTAAAATCAGTGCCTTAAAAGACCACTTGAAAGGTATGGTACTGAAATGGACAATCTGACCCAACAACTAGACGACACCAACGATGAGCTCTACATGGTCAGAAAAGAACTTAAACCTGCTTATGAGCAGAAACAAGAGCCAAGGCGAGAGAAACACCTCTCAGCCTCACCTCTGCTGAGCAGAGCAGAGTCCTGCGTCCAAGAACTGGTACGCAACAAAAGAAGAGAAGGGCCACAACCCAAAACCTCACCTGCCCTCGCCACAGAACTCTTTCCTGTCTACGATAGAAAACAGCCCATCCAAGCAGACCTTGGAGCTGCACATGGGATGACCATCAAAGACCTCGACAAGCTGTCTAAAAACATCAGCAAGTTCAACCCGAACTCCACAGAGGGCCACACCATCCAGGCCCATCTGCAAGATATTGAATTTTATCTAGAAATGAGACCTCATGTGACTGCCAGAAACAGGTTATACCTCCTTAGAGCCACGTCCAGTTCCGAGGTACGAAACTTCCTAGATCAACAGCCCAGTTGAAAAAAGTCATACTACCAGCTACTTCGTGAGGTCCTGATTAAAGAGTTTACAAACTCTCAGTCTGAACATGGACTTTTAACCGCCTTGGAAACCAAACAAGTTCGACAAGAGACTCCACAAGCTTACTACAACCAACTCCGACAAGCCTACTTTGGTGCACACAATGAACCTGACCTTGAAGAGGATGTGAACTTCAAAAGCCTCTTCCTAAGAAATCTGCACCCTGGAGTCAGCCACCATCTAGGTGTCATGGCCTGTCCACGCTCCATGACCATCCAACAGTTGCGTGACCTAACACAGAAGGCCTACAACAAGCAGAAGATGGCCTCAAAGAAAGGTAACAAAACCTTCACACTCTTAAACTCTGTCACCAAAGACTCAAGCCTTGCACTGGACGACACCAGTTGCATCACCACACCAGAGTCCTCCATCAAGAGCACAGAGAACGTGGCCCCCATGTCCACGAGAGCTATCAGCCCAACCGCTGGAAAAATCCATGGAACCAGCCACGCTTCTCAAGAAACCTAAAAGATAAGAACAACTGGAAACCTAACCAGACATCCAAAGGTAATCGCCTGACTCATCCAAGAGTAACTCGTGTGAGTAAGCGACAACGAAACCCACCTCAGCATCACTCAGACATACACAGTACTGAGTATGCTCCAGAACAATACAGCTTACCGTCAGAAGACATGGAACAAGTCATGAGACAACTGAAAGAGTTCCTTCAAGATAAGCTGAACACGGATGACCACGAAATTGAGTCATGCTCGCTGTGACCAGCGACAGAACGGAAGGCCCATGATCACATGGTACAACTCCATGTCAGAGATGACAAGCACCTGTTCAACAACCACCCAGAACGAGCAAGTCTCACCGCCAACCGTTGATGAAAACTCTGAGGTACCAGAGAACATCACCTCAGTCACCCATCACTCACTAACAAACTGCTAAATTAACTCCAACTCCAAGAACCACATTCCTGTCGGTGCAACAGCAACCACCAAAGCACAGAAGGTCAGAATGTCTGCCACATCCAGAAGGCAGCACAAGAGGAATGCCACATAGGAGACAAAGTTTGCATCCCAGCTCCACACAGCCATGCCAAACTACCACCGACTGTCTGCTAAAGAACTTCCTGCCTTTCTGGACTGACCCCCATTAGATCATGGACACGCACTCATCCAAGCCAAGGATGCAGAGAACCAGTCTTCACTGACATACCCGAAAAGGGGGGAGACAACACAGACTGAAACAGATCTGACCACCCTTACACTACACCACTAACACACACAACATTACCTACAACCAGAGGTAACCACCTCTACTGATAACACATTCAACGAACATATTCTTCCCACAAGTAGAATATCCAAATTTTAGCATAACAAAGTTACATCCACCACCATGAAGGAACATGCAGCTATCCTCACAATAGTTAGAACACCTGACACTAAGTTAAGGTACATGACTCCCTAGCTGCGCATGACATCCTAGCTCAACAGTAGTTGCAAGTCATGCTAGGAAAACTCACAGCAGCTTTGTTATTGTTTTGTTCTTCTTTTACCTATCATTTTCCTTCCCCTCTTTCTTTAGTAGGTGAAACACCTAGACACCCTGCAAGGGTCAAAGGTCTGATATTAGGATTGACTCACCACACCTAATATCCGCAAGCCACTCTAAACCGAATGGAAGCCAGAGAGCTCCACCCACGATAGGTCAATTCATTTTACCACAAATGATGTCACCAGAAACTTAAAGGTGAACATTCTTAAGTTGACAACTTAGAAGAAACAAACAAATCTAATCACAAAATTTGATCGAAGAATCAACGTACTAAACTAAATTAGAACAACAATTTCCAAAATTGAACTAAAACTATTCCGTTTACCAAACTAGACTGACTAATTGAATACAACCGCCTGTACCCGAATAACCTGATGTCCTGCCCCAGTACAGTAACTGCCATGGAGGTGTTGTCTTGTTGTTTGCTGTGTTTGTGCCTGCTTCTTCTGCCTCTGTTTATCCAGTGCTTGGCGATGTCTCCAACTCAACACATCGCCAATCAAGGGGGGTATGTGGGATATCAGGGACCAAATCAGACAACTTTAAAATTTGATCAGAATATCGAAACATGAGGAGCCGAAATTCCAGAGAGGCCCAAACAAATCAACAGGACAACGTCGTAAATTAGATCCCTCGGGCCAGCCTGTCTGAAGAAAACCTTACCAACAAGCTTCTTTCACAGAACAGCTTTCAACATTAAAACAAAAGGAACACTTATTGATAATTCCAATTCAGGAAGGAGATCCTCATATTTGGGGCAAGTAATCAAGATTAATGGTGAAAAGATGCACCGCGTGACCATCACATGTGTTCCACGATGGAAATTATGAAAGACTGAGACTGAAATTCCTTAGGAGACCTTTTAACCTCTCTAGTCCTCACAGAACATGTCCTTATGTTCACAAAATGGTACAGAAACTGCCTTTTCACATATATATGCACCAAAATCATCTTACAAGGACTTATGAATCATAACTAATGAACTCCATATTATGTATGTAACCCACACATGTTTTAATCACATATTATGTATGTCTTTTTAATAACTAGGGAATAGCTTAAGAGTTAATATTCATGTTTGGTATGTATGAGTTTGAAAAATCATGCTTTAAACATTTCTTCCAATCAATTCTTTGTCAAATGTATCATAGTCTTGTTAGAGAAATCATGTTCAAAATTATACTTTAAGTCAAGTCAAGTCAAGTCACCTTTATTTATATAGCGCTTTTAACAATACAGATTGTGTCAAAGCACTTAACAGTATCAAATTGGAGGATAGAGTGTCAGTAATGTATAATAATAAGATTAAACACTCAATTTTCAGTTAAAGGCATTTCATTATTGAATTCAGAGATGTCATTGTCTAGCTCAGTTTAGTTTAAATAGTATATATGAAATCAAATTGACGATAATCGTTAGAAATTAAGTGTCCCCAACTGAGCAAGCCAGAGGCGACAGCGGCAAGGAACGAAAACTCCCTCTGTGACAGAATGGAGAAAAAAACCTTGGGAGAAACCAGGCTCAGTCGGGGGGCCAGTTCTCCTCTGGCCAGGATATTATTATTTATTTTTTTACTTATTGTATTAATTAAATTTTAAATGTATAAATGTATTATATTTCTATTTTTATATTGTTGCAATTTCTAACAATAATAGTATTATGTAGTTAGATATTTTATTATATTATAGTTATTTTGTTTAATTTTAAGTTTTATTGTATTTAAGTCGAGGTCTTCACTGGGGATATGTCCCCGGGGCTCATCCAGGTGTCCGGCCTCCGCCGACGGTCAGGGTCGCAGGCATCATCTCCCGGCGCCATCTGATCCGGACACGGACTGAGAAACAGAATAATAAAGAAACAGACAAATATTAGCGTAGATGCCATTCTTCTTACGATGTAACGAGTACATCGTGTGTTATGAGGAGTGTTACTTTACAAGAGCGGGAAAATTCGGACCATGTGACTGATACAGGATTTATGATGGGGAAGTAACAGAGCAACATCCCCTAGGCTAAGATCATTTCTAATTGGTCAAGACGTCCAGATAGGACGGTCTGAAAACCGTTTAAATACTCAGGACACCATCAAATTATGCTTTTTCATCATTGCTCTTGCTTTGTACATTTAGCCATGCTTTTTGCCACTGCTGTTTGTCCGTGAATTCTTTGAGCGGCATTCCAGCGTGCTCTGGCCTACATGCCAGCTGCTACCACAATGAGAAGGAAAACCACCTAGTCTCGTTACATCATTTTATTCTTTTACTTTAATTTCTTGTCTTTCCGTGAGAGTTTCGTTAAGTTAAGTTTGCCGCAAAGTCCAGCTCCGACTGCACCCGCCCCAAACTTCAACCAGACCAACTCCGCAACTTCAGCCAAGAGCCAACGCCCAAGACGTCACTTCAACAACTACTGAACATCCATCCAATCAGCAAATTTGGGAAAACCCTTTTCTGCAAAGACAATGACAAAGGGAATCCCTTAACGCAAAGACAACGCAAGTAATCTCCAGATTCTAACTGAATTGGTGCATTTAATACAAATTTTAGCCTCATTGAGAAACTCAAAGCGAGGGTTAAATAAGTGAATGATGGTTGTTCAGGTCTAGGCAATAACACATATTCCTGTAAACTTGTGATTTCACATTTTCATTCTCTTAAACTCATCCTTTCCTCACTTTCTCTCTTTCTGCAACGTGTGAATGTGTGAATGTTTGTGTTCATGTGTTAGATTAGTTTATGTCTTAGGTTTATATAAATAAAATCTTATTTATATTGAAAAGAGAAGTATCTTGTGTTTTTGTGCTTACAAGTTAATGACTTAATCTGCCGATCTTGTTACTGTGCTATTAAATAGTGTTTTCACTATATTTTGGATTTTAATATCCAGTGCAGGACTGATGTTATACGGCTGGTCCACTGAATCACTGCTGACTCAGTGATCAGCCGTAAAACAGTGATTCTGTTCAAATTCCCTATAAAATCATAAATGATTCCCTTTGAGCTAAATTGACCTTGTTTACATTTTACCTATTACCCTTTACAAGGCCTATAGCTAAACAAAGTCAGTGTAACGGGGCTGATGAGACGTGAGACGTGAGACGTGCGGATCCATATGCAAGCTTTTATTTAAAGACATGTTCATAAATACAGGCAGGGTCGAAACAATGGCAAACAGGTATGGCAGGGACAAGAAAAAGAGTTATCCTAGGGCAAGCGTGGGTCGATGATCGGCGAACAGTATCCAACAGGGCAAGGCAGAGAGAGTAAATCCAGGTACACAGCAATAATCCAAACGAGGTGTAAACAGAGTCCGAACGGCATGGCAAGGGTTAATCCAGGAAACACGGGCTAGAATAAAACACGAGAAAACAGGCAAGGCAAGACTAAGACAACTCAGAGGGCTTCGTAGGGTAGCTATCACTAGGATATTTGCGTACAATACTCAGCGATCTGACTGAGGAAGTCCATGGCTTAAGTAGTGTGTGTGATGGGTATCAGGTGTGAGCATGTGATTAGGGAAATGGCTGCTGGGAAATGAAGTCCGGGGTAGTGTGTGACAGTCTGTGTGGTGTGAGAGTCAATGTGATGGAAGGGTGACCTCTGGTGGCGAACAAATGGAAGTCCATGGACCCGATTCATGACAGTCAGCATGCTGATTTTGTCTTACTAAAATTAAATTAAAAAGCAACAAATTGAGTGATGCAAAAGTGGTCATTCATGTATATTTGCATTTATATTTTGTTTTCGATTTGACGGTTTATTTCAATTCCACATTTCAAGCTGCCTAATATAGCCTACAAAAGTAGCTATATGAATGATGCTCTACTATTATGACCAAAAACAACGATTTAAGTTCTTATGCTATTATAAGAAAATAACCCAAGCGAATGCACAGTCGCGCTCATCCAAGGCTAACTTATCATGTCAGAATTAGCTGGAACAATGCCACTCAGTCAGGTGTGCCAAAACTCTTATTTAAACATCAATATTTCATCCCAAATAAATAAACAATTGTTTTCTAAAAATGTGGCTGTGATATTGTTTTAGGATTTTTGTGAGTCATGGTCGATATGCTGCTCTGAATAATTTTATACTTTTCTTTTGGTTGAAAATTATTTTATTTACATATTATTTTATTTTCAAGTGTTTTGAGTGTATTTATCCTCTTTTTGATTATTTTATCATCCTTAAAGGTGTATTTTGATGTTTTATTTATTTATGTAAGAAAATAAAGATTATTATTATTTTATTATTATGAAATTATTAAATTGGCTAGTTATAGGTTTCTTATTAAAATCACTGAAATATATAAATGTCAGATGTCATTAAAATCTGTACCGTTCAGTGTGACCACAGCCTTTACTCTCACTGCAAAGGGGTTTGAAATCAGTTACTTAATTTTTGTAATTAAAACAGCTTTGAGAAGACTTTTTATTTGCAATATTTTATTTTTTAATTACAATATAATTATCTTTGGTCTGAAACACCGTTTGTTTGATTGAGCCATAAAGACAAAAAAAATAAATAAAAAATTACTCTACAATCTATCGCAACGCTGTCGCGGAGACTATTCGTTCTGGTGAAATCACAAAACAAAATGCACACAAACATGTCTAACCTGTGATTAAAACCTCCATACATGGTGAAACTTTTTGAGCAATTTTGCTGAGCAACTTTTTTGAGCAATGCTGCTTGGGCACTTTCCCATTGAGAATAGGTAACAAATTTCTATCTGAATACTTTAGATCGGTGGAGGGCCCTGCTTCTCACCTGGTTGTCCATTGGCTAAGGCAAAAGACAATGTTTGGGCCCCCCAACCCCCTACGCCTTAGGTTTCGCAACCCTTGAAAATGCAAGAACTATCCTCACAATTGTTAATGAGAGGGGGGTTGATGGTGCATTGTAAACTGGAAACATTGTAAACATTGTAAGATGCTTTTAAAAGTAGGCTGAAATACCCAGCAGACATGCGATTTGCATATTTATACTTGATAAAAAAATAATTTTTCATCATTCAGACTTTTTTATTGTAAATGTAGACTTTAGGCCTACTTGCAGGAGTCAAAAATAAATGACAAGATATATTTTTTTAGCATTGCAAGATTTTTATTGGTATTATCCACTAACATAACCATGCTGCAGTGATGCGCAGGCTCCACTTATGGTGCTTTTCCACTGCGTGGTACTACTCGGCTCGGCACAGTTCAGAACGGCACGACACGGCTCAGTTTGGCTTGGTTTGCGTTTCCACTGCAGTTTAGTACCGCTTTAGAGTGGGCGGGATTATTCACATGTCGTTATAGTTGCGCCGCCTCTACTGCCGAGACTCCTGAAAAACTTTTTAATTCTGCGTCGCTCCATCATGTTCTCGCTGGATCCGCTCCTCAGCTATCAACGAGAGGAACATCTGTACTTCCTCAACAGACAACGAAACAGCCATTTTTTGATTGTTAAAAAAAGGTGCGCTCATTCAAAACAGCTGTGTTCGATCCTTCGCTGGCTGTGCTGATTTAAATCTAGCGGGTCTGTTGTGTCTCGTGCCGCAAGTTCAATGACGCAGGCAGTGACGATTTTCTCTGGCCAATCAGTGATTAGCAGAGTTTACACATCACGTTTTGGTAACGGTACGGCTCGCTTGGAACCTCGGCTGAGGTGATACTAAAAAAAGTACCAGGTACCAGGTACTGTACCCAGTGGAAAACCCCCCAAAAGTGAGCCGTACTGAACCATACCGTACCGTGCTATACCATGCAGTGGAAAAGAGCCATTACACCAGTGGTCAGTTATTATTAAACACACACACACACACACACACACACACACACACACACACATATATATATATATATATACAGGTGCATCTCAATAAATTAGAATGTCGTGGAAAAGTACATTTATTTCAGTAATTCAACTCAAATTGTGAAACTCGTGTATTAAATAAATTCAATGCACACAGACTGAAGTAGTTTAAGTCTTTGGTTCTTTTAATTGTGATAATTTTGGCTCACATTTAATAAAAACCCACCAATCTCAACAAATTAGAATACTTCATAAGACCAATAAAAAAAAAAAAATAGTGAATTTTTGGCCTTCTGAAAAGTATGTTCATTTACTGTATATATACTCAATACTTGGTAGGGGCTCCTTTTGCTTTAATTACTGCCTCAATTCGGCGTGGCATGGAGGTGATCAGTTTGTGGCACTGCTGAGGTGGTATGGAAGCCCAGGTTTCTTTGACAGTGGCCTTCAGCTCATTTGCATTTTTTGGTCTCTTGTTTCTCATTTTCCTCTTGACAATACCCCATAGATTCTCTATGGGGTTCAGGTCTGGTGAGTTTGCTGGCCAGTCAAGCACACCAACACCATGGTCATTTAACCAACTTTTGGTGCTTTTGGCAGTGTGGGCAGGTGCCAAATCCTGCTGGAAAATGAAATCAGCATCTTTAAAAAGCTGGTCAGCAGAAGGAAGCATGAAGTGCTCCAAAATTTCTTGGTAAACGGGTGCAGTGACTTTGGTTTTCAAAAAACACAATGGACCAACACCAGCAGATGACATTGCACCCCAAATCATCACAGACTGTGGAAACTTAACACCGGACTTCAAGCAACTTGGGCTATGAGCTTCTCCACCCTTCCTCCAGACTCTAGGACCTTGGTTTCCAAATGAAATACAAAACTTGCTCTCATCTGAAAAGAGGACTTTGGACCACTGGGCAACAGTCCAGTTCTTCTTCTCCTTAGCCCAGGTAAGACGCCTCTGACGTTGTCTGTGGTTCAGAAGTGGCTTAACAAGAGGAATACAACAACTGTAGCCAAATTCCTTGACACGTCTGTGTGTGGTGGCTCTTGATGCCTTGACCCCAGCCTCAGTCCATTCCTTGTGAAGTTCACCCAAATTCTTGAATCGATTTTGCTTGACAATCCTCATAAGGCTGCAGTTCTCTCGGTTGGTTGTACATCTTTTTCTTCCACACTTTTTCCTTCCACTCAACTTTCTGCTAACATGCTTGGATACAGCACTCTAGGAACAGCCAGCTTCTTTGGCAATGAATGTTTGTGGCTTACCCTCCTTGTGAAGTGTGTCAATGATTGTCTTCTGGACAACTGTCAGATCAGCAGTCTTCCCCATGATTGTGTAGCCTAGTGAACCAAACTGAGAGACCATTTTGAAGGCTCAGGAAACCTTTTCAGGTGTTTTGAGTTGATTAGCTGATTGGCATGTCACCATATACTAATTTGTTGAGATAGTGAATTGGTGGGTCTTTGTTAAATGTGAGCCAAAATCATCACAATTAAAAGAACCAAAGACTTAAACTACTTCAGTCTTTGTGCATTGAATTTATTTAATACACGAGTTTCACAATTTGAGTTGAATTACTGAAATAAATGAACTTTTCCACGGCATTCTAATTTATTGAGATGCACCTATATATATATATATATATATATATATATATATATATATATATATATATATATATATATTGTAGCATTTGGACCAATCAGACACACATTTGTTCTAACATTGATTTAACAAATAGATTAGATTTAGATTAAAACAGTCACAGACCCCTCACCCAACACACATTCTGGGTGCCGTATGTCTGTGGATGACTCCAGGCCCTCCCGGTTCCATAGCAACCAACCTGATAACACTAGTTTTATTGCTCTAAGGAATGCGGGCCGAGGAACACTCACCTCATTTTCCCTTAGGAAAGAGACATTAAGGCATATAAGAATGGACTCTTCTCTAATTAATTTTTTGAAAAACCTTTCTTTGAACGAACACACACTTCCTCAGGTCATTGTGTGTATTGTTACTTTTCTTGTATACTGTCTTTTGTACTGTATCCTGTTTTATGCATGCTTATGATAGATCACTAGTTAATATTACCTCACTTATATCATGTTTGAACTTCATCAATTCATCTTCGGATGATCTAATTGAGAGTGTATATTATATGTTGCTACCTATGCAACATATAAGTGTTCTAAGAATCTTTAATAGTTTGTATATGAACTCCCAATCCAACCCCATGCAAATTACCATGCTCAGAGACAAAGAGTCGTAAAATCTTCCCTCCAAAGAGACTGGAGTCCATTGGCTCTTTGACTCCCCAGAGGTGTGACCTCTATACCAGATAAAGCTCTCACACACACAGGTCCGGTCTCTCTTCTAAAAAACTCTCTCTTCTAAAAAACCTCTCTTCAGCAAAAGGCTCTTCTGCTTTCTGATTGCTCCGTGAGGGACTCACGGAGAGCCTAACTGGTGCAGGCGCGCCCGGTCGGCCCAACATAGAGCCGTGGGTGATCTCCCCAGTCTGGGAGATGACTCTTGACCACAAAGACCCAGTCTGCGGTTCTGTTAGACCCTAAGAGGATGAGGAAGATGTGAGCTAGAACACTTCTGGACCCTTAAGTTATTGTGCCAGGCTTCGTGGCCTTGTCTTTCCATTCAAACAAAGATTCTTGGATCTTAGCTGATGTCTCTTAACTCTTCTTCACTTTTCACCTGGGAAGAAACTCCCAATCACCATCGAGTCAAAACATCTTTGGAATTCATCACTCTTCAAACCAGGAAGAACGTGATTGCAAGTCCAAAACCTTGAAACCATCAAGACTTTCATCTGAGACTGCATTCTGGACACTCGTCAAGATCAAGGCAGTGCAAGTATAGTACATTTAACTAAATGAAACAGAGGTTTAGTATAAGTTATAGACCCTGTTATAAACGGCGCTGATGGTTTTACTCAGGTGGTTAACTGACTCTTTCCATAACTGCATTCTCTGTTTTCTCTAATGGCTTCATTCATCCACTTTAGCTCCACTTTGTATGTATGCGTGTTTGTATGTTATTCGTTGTTTGTTTAGATTAGTTATGTGTGTTCGCGTTTAGTTAATAAAACTCTTGTGCACAAATTACATGAGTTTCTGATTCTGCCTTGCATATTAATGTCCCTTTACAATTTTGACCCTTGCTACATGCTCTAATGCATTAATAGGAAGATATTTTCTGTGGCCACGGAAATATCCTTTCTTAGATTTGATATGAATTTACACTGAATGTTCGCTGGACGAACAGATCAGCTGATGGCAATTTAACTCTGCGACAGTTATTACTGTCAGCCGATATAAATAATTGTAATTAATCATAATTAATTGTAATTATTTATATACAATTCCCTTTTTGAGCTAATTTGCTACAATATATACATTATATATTACTAGTTACTGTCTTTTGCAAGAAAATTGGTTACATTACAAAACATTACAATATTACTGTCTCTGAATTGTAATGCGTTACACTACTTTTGAGTTACTTTTGAGTTACTTTGACCAAAATATCCACAGAAGTATGACATTCTAAAATGCTTAAATGTAGTTTATTGCTGCTTATTATACATCCAGAGGGTGATGTGGTAGATCTACTATAGCATAAAATTATAAAACCATATTTAGATACCAGTATGTAGATCAACAATAATGTTGTAACACCCCCTACTGTTTTTCCCAAAATGACCACAAGATAAAGTTAGACTTTAAAGAAAGTGAGCACCGGCGCGATCGAATATCGGAAACAAACAAACAAACAAACAAATAAATAAAAAAATTACTCTGTCATTTTTCATCATACAAATCATTCGAAACTGCAATGTGTTTACTTTTATTTCTATCATCTCGGTTTCCTTTCTGTGAACTTGTTTGTAGAGCGCCGCACTACACAAAAATGAACTCAGCAGCATTTACTTTTCATTCAGTCGTTTTCTTTTGTTATGTTAATCTGTTAATTTAAGTCAAATATATTTAACATATTCATTCCTTTTATATATAGACTATGATTTTAAAAAACAGGTTAATTTTAGTTAAACTTGATTTCTGTCTGCGCTCGTCCGCCACATTCTTTCTCTTCTCCGACCCTGCAGCTCTCTCCATTAGCTTAGTGTTAGACACCAGTCCAGCCGTTTCTCCTGTTACTCGTGCTATTTCTTGATCTTGCTATTCATTTTCTTGATGTACCATTACAGAATTGTGACTGTACAAGTAGTGTAGTAATTTAAGAGGTGAAAATACTTTGAAATTACATGCATACAAATGGCAAGAAATTTGAAAGCATAACAACTGATTGTTTTTTATGTTTATCATTTTTATCAAAAAATTACAGAACAAGCTCAGCCCAGAGTTTTAGTACAATAATAAAAATATAAATAAAAATCATAATAATAACCCAGCTGTTTTTAGTGGAACAGGCCTACTGTAAAACGTGAGACTGAAAAAAGAAACTCGCTGTAAAAGGCAAACTGTTTTGCTCTGCTTCGCTTCATTTGCACTTACAAAAAACACAGGCCCTGTCTTTATTTTTCTACATGTTATTTTTAGGTCACATCATGTAGCAAAAATAGATTTTGTTTGTCTGTCAGATTCAAACTCATGTGACTTGCATCAAAGGATAGGCCTAAGCATTAATGAAAACCTGTACTTACACTCACTATGCTACTCTCTCGCGATTGAAAAAAAAAAAAAAAAACATTCTTTTGTTAATTTATTTGTTCTCTTAGCAGGCCCGGATTAACACAGTGTAGTGGCCTAGGGTGACTTTTCCAAAATTTCCAATAAAAAAATAGAATAAGAACAGGTAGAATAAGAATAAGTTACCAATCAAAAGAAATCAATATTAACAAAATTAGTTTCTATTGCAAAGGTGGCACAGAAGAAAAAGTGGCATTGTATGTAAATTTACAGACATTTACAGAGGCTCAGAGGTGGCATGTTTCAAATTCATAAAAATGTTGTGAGATTAATGTTTTAAATATAAAATTTTCAATATAAAACTATTGTTTGATTGAAATGATTTAAAGGGTTACTCCACCCCAAATTAATCTTTAATCACTTACCCCCATGTCATTCCAAACCCATAAAAGGCCCTGTCTCTTAGTGTAAACGGCCTTCGCCAGCAACACAGGATATTTACACTTTTAAATTAAACTGAATTGCTTTTATGGTCTCATTAGATTGTCTGTGTCTGTTTTTGTAGTAAATTGTGCATAAGACAAGGGGAGTGTGGTAAAAATACTGTATGTTGGTTTTCTGGTCATATAGTTCTTTTAGCACATTAAGCTACGTGATTTTAGATGATCCACAACATATAGCGAAGCATAATAAAAATAAGACTGTAGAGTAATACTTTTGAAATGATCAAACGGTCATGAAAAACACGTGATAATACTATTGATAACAGAATCATGAATATTTTAATGGCCTTCGCGCAGTACATGCAATAAACTTCAATAGACTATAGCTCTCCATGAATAATGTTCTCTGCCACTTTATTTCAGTACGTTACATGACTGCCCCTGTTTCATTTTATTTTATACTACTAATAGAATTGACGGTTAACGCTGTTGCAGTTGCGTGAACTAATTTATTGAACACAGCATATCAGGCTTGTACTATCCAGCTTGCACAACAGTATACAATTCGTGCCACACTGAATTCAGTTCGTGCTACAACAACCATACCAACATCCTTTCTCCTTTTTTTTTTCAAAATAACTTAACATTAATGACAATTTGAACACTTATGAAATATAACTCAAAACAGCATGTATTCACATATACTTTCCACAAGTTCTTGCTGTCTTAACATTAACTGTAACTTCAGTAAGTCTGTATCTGTAATGTTTCAGTTAATGTATTTTAATAAACTCATAACAAAATAAAGTGTCATCTTTACTGGACATCCTTTCCATAATTTTTTTTTATTTTTTTCCCCTCAGTTGGAACTTAAACTTACACACTGCAACTGCAGGTGAACAAATGTACCAACTAAACCCTTTTTCTAGGTTTCTCAAAGGGGAACGGAGATAAGTATTTGTGGATTACTGTATATAGTTTTTAAGGTAGTGGGGTCTAATCACTTTTCTTCCAAATTTTGTAACAGCAACAACAGGAGTGTCTTTGATTTGGTTTGAGCCTGTCTCCTGGTCCCTAATTCCCTCTGCAGGCTTTGTGTTTTCTGCAGTTGTGGCTCTGTCCTTCCTGAGGTGTCGATGGTTTCTCCTCAGAATGTTCCCTGAGTCGAGGTGGACATCATAAGATCTGTGGTCCACGGGTTTCACAACTGTCGCTTTTCTCCATGTTTTATTATGCTCTCCTAGCTGGACACGGACTCTTTAGAGTATCTAGATCCTTTGCATGTCTGCTGTAGTATGCCGCTTGCCGGATTCTGTTTTCAGTCTGTCCTTTTTGAGTGTGAACTACCTTTGGTTGTAACAGGTTGTCATGCATGGGCATCAGAGTTCTGGTTCTCCTACTGAACAACCTGTGTGCTGGGCTTGCTTTGATCCCTTGTGATGGTGTGTTTCTTTGATCAGGCATGGCGAGGTAAGGATCCTTCCCATCAGCTTTTGCCTTTTTCAGCAGTCTTTTTGCAGTCTTTACTGCTGATTCCGCCATCCTGTTGCTTTGTGCCTGGTGACAATGTCTTATGTTTGAATTCCCACTGTCTACTGAACTTTTTGAAATCTTCTGATGTGTATTGTGGGCCGTTATCCGAGATAACAATATCCGGGATGCCGTGTCTTGCGAAAATGGGCTTTCAACTTATGGATGACAGTGGTTGATTGCGTGTCGGGTAAGTAGTCAAGCTCTCAGAAATTAGAGAGGTAATTGATGGTGATTAGGTAGTTTATATTGTCTAAAGTGAATTTATCCATTCCTACCTTAGACCATGGGTTGCTAGGTAATTCATGAGACCACAGAGTCTCCTTCTGCTGTTTCACGTCCATAGACCTGCAGATGTCACACTTTTCTACAAATGTTTTTATCTGATCATTCATCCCCAGCCAGTAAACACATTCCCTTGCCCTTCTTAGACATCCCTCTATGCCCAAATGTGAGGAGTGAACACGTTGAACAATGTCATCTCTGAGTGCGTTGGGGAATACTACTCTCTCTCCTCTGAAGACAACTCCATTCTGAGTACTCAGTTCATCTTGGAAGGAGTGGTAATGTGCAATGTCACTCGGCAAACCTTTCTTGTTCATTGGCCAACCTTCTTGGATTACTTTAATTAGTGACTGCAATTTCCTGTCTTTACTTGTTTCCTCTCTGATGGCTTTGAGTCTTTCTTCTGTTATATGTATGTGATGGACCATGTTTATGCTCTCAATCTCCATTTCTACTGAGCTCTCTGATGCATGCTCTGGTAAGTACGAGCGGCTCAGTGTTTCAGTGAGCAACATGTCTTTCCCCGGGATGTACGTGACTTCGATGTCATATCTCTGCAGTCTAAGTAACATTCTTTGCAGCCGTTTTGGGGTATTCAGTAGGGGTTTCCTTATTATATTTTCCAGTGGCTTATGGTCGGAATGAACAGTGACTTTTCGCCCATATGTATACTGATGGAATTTTTCCATGCCGAAGACGATGGCCAAACATTCCTTCTCTATTTGGGCATAACCCCTTTCTGTCTGAGTCAATGCCCTGCTTCCATAAACAACTGGCACCCCCTTCTGCAGTAACCCAGCTCCTAACCCAGTCTCTGATGCATTACACTGAAGTGTCAGTGGTTCATCTGGATTATAATATTTGAGGATTGGGGCTTTGGTGATGGCGTCTTTGAGCTTTGTGAATGCTTGCTCATGCACATCTGACCATTCCCACATACTGCCTTTATGAGTTAGTTGCCTCAGAATCTCACAGCCATCTGACAGGTGATCACTAAATTTCTCGTTTCTAGGGTTTCACAGTTTGACTTTACATTTTCCCAATGGCTGTAGTGTGCTTTTATTGTACATCACCAGCACTTTCTCTGTCTATTCAATTTGAGTGGCTGGGTTTACAAGGAGCTCCACAATCTAACTGTAACTTCACCTGTTCTTTTCCTAGGAGCATGGGAGCAAAAAGTTTTGAGGGCGGTCTCTGTTTATCCTCTGTCATTGTGTTCACTGTCTCTACTGTTACACACAAGATGTCTTCATAACTTTCCTCATCTGACTCTGTGACGGCATGCACTGCAGAGGTGGGTAGAGTACCCAAAAACTGTACTCAAGTAAAAGTAAAAGTACTTGAAGAAATATTTACTCAAGTAAAAGTAAAAGTAATAGTCTGAATAATTACTTGAGTAAGAGTAAAAAAGTATCGGATAAAAAAACTACTCAAGTAGTTAGTTACTAGTTACTTTGGATCATATACTGAAAATAGTCTATTTTTATTTAGATACATAAATTTTATCTAAATCTCTCTCTCTCTCTATATATATATATATATATACACACACACACACACACACACACACACACTGCCATTCAAAATACTTTTGTTTTGTTTTTTGTTTTTTTATGTAATTTATTTCAGTGATGCAAATCAGAATTTTTATCAGCCTGATTTATTATCAATGCTGTTCTTTTATAGCTTTCTATTCATAAAAGAATCCTGAACAAAATGTCACAGGTTCCAAAAAATATTAAGCAGCAAAACTGTTCCCTGTTGAAAAAAACAGCTTTTGCTGGTAAGGTATGTTTTGAAGCATGGGATGCTGGTTTGAGCTGATTTAAGCTGGTCCTTTGCTGGTTTATGCTGATCCTTAGCTGGTTTAAGCTGGACATGTGCATGACCAACACATGACCAGCACATGACCAGCTTAAACCAGCTAAGGACCAGCATAAACCATCATCCCAGCTTCAAAACATACCTAACCAGCAGATGCTGTTTTTTTTTCAACAACACTGATAATAAATCAATATATCTGAATGATTTCTGAGGGATCATATGACTCTGAAAACTGGAGTAACAGCTGTTAAAAATTCTGATTTGCATCACTGAATTGAATTAAATTATATTTTAAAGTATATTAATTATGTATTATAAATGTATATGTATATAACCTCTGACACGGAGAAGAGTGAAAACTCCTCACATGACCGCTACAGAACATCTGAACATAACGAAACAAATCTTCTTCCGTCTGTTCTGCAAAATGTAAACAAATGTAGCCTTTATTTCTGCAAGCATAAATATTGTGAAAATATCAATATTAATTGTGTCTAGGCAAAGGCATTCCTCCTGGAACTAACGCGGGTTTGGCGGGTGTTCATTTCATACTCTGTGACAGCATTTTTAATGAATAAATTATACATTGTATTCAATGTGTAAGGTACATGTACAACAAACTGGTAATGTCATCATAGTATCGTGTACTGTAACTGAATCTCTACCTGTGGAACCGACAGCACACGCGGTGTTCATCTAATAAAGATCTTCATAGCTAGCAAACCATAGCCTTTGCAGATTTGCTTTCAACTGACTGTAGATCCAAAGCCACGTCTTCAACGCTCTTGATGTTCTTAAAGTTTCTGTTACAGCTCTGAGTGAGAATCGCTTCAGACGATCAGCGCGTGCAGGGAACTGAACGAATCATTCAAACTGATTCGCGAACCGATTCACTGGTCTGCCAACTGGTTTGATCTAGCCTTCGAACAGAATTGACTCAAAAGAATGAATCATTTGCGAACGGGCATCGCTCATTGCCCAGAAAAAAAGTAGACGGCGAGCTTGGAATAAATTGAAGGATTTTTAACTTGTATTACATTAAGGTAATGAGAGGAGCGTCGCCCACAGTAACGAAGTAAAAGTACCGTTTTTTCACTAAAAATGTACTTGAGTAAGAGTAAAAGTACCCATTTTTAAATATACTCTAAAAGTATTAGTTACCCAAAAAATTTACTCAAGTAAATGTAACGAAGTAAATGTAACTCGTTACTACCCATCTCTGATGCACTGTCTTTCCTTTCTGCACTTTAGTTCTGCACATTGCAGCAAAATGATTGTCTTTTCCGCAGATTTTGCACTTTTTTCCATATGCAGGACATTTATTTTTATTTATGTCATGAATTTTCCCACAAAACTTACAGTTTACTTTGCTCTTACCATCCTCTTTTCTCACTGCATGTTTTACTGCAAGCACTTCCTCTACCACTCACCTTTCAATTGTTCTGTTGTTTTCAATTGTTCTGTTGTTCTGTGCACACATTTTTCCAAAGTAAAATCCTGCTCCCTCAGAAGTTTCTCTCTCAAAACAGAGCTGCTTATGCCGCAAACAATTCTATCGCAGATGAGAGAGACTCTTTGATCTGGCCGAAATTGCACATACTGGCGAGCATTCTTAAGTCCGTTACATATTTGTCAATGTTCTCATCGGAACCCTGATTCTTGACAAAAAAAACGGTACCTTTCTACTGTCTCATTCACTTTTGGGCTGCAGTGACCCTCCAAGGCACTTATTAATCGATCTACAGTCCGATCCGGTGACGAGGAGGGGATCAGGGTCTCGCATAGCTCTCTTCCCGTCTCCCCAATGAGATAGCTGAAAACTTTCAGTTTCACGTCTTCGTCGGCATCTGCCAAAGTGAGATACATATACAGTGTGAACTCTTCTTTCCACATTTTCCATGATTTCGCCAGATTAGTTGAGTCCAGGCAAAGGGTTGGTGGCGGTCTCAGTCCCAATGAAATTTCCATACGTGCTGCGCCTGAACTCTCCGCTCTCTCAACCATATTACTCAGCCAGTGTCTCGCGTTGTGTCTGTAAAATCTCTGTGCTCTTCAAAAACAAAGCACCGCTGCCACCATGTTTCATTTTAACTTATACTACTAATAGAATGGATGGTTAACGCTGTTGCAGTTGCGTGAACTAATTCATTGAACACAACATATCAGGCTTGTATTATCCGGCTTTCACAATGGTATACAACTCGTGTCACATTGAATTCAGTTCGTGCTACAACAACAACCATCCCAACACCCCCTACTGATCATGTCTTTCCTGTGTTAGAGCATTCCCTGTGGTCCTGCATAATACACCGTGGTCACGCGTGATCCCTTTCCTCTGCGCATGCCATCTCAGTGGCCAGATCGGTACTTGAAACCAGACCTCTGAGAAATATTGAAAATATTACTATAAATTATAGCAACACCTCCCCCTTTACCTTTGGACGCGAATCATTTTTAAAACAGTAATCTTCTGGGGTAGATTCATTTAAAGTAAAGTAATCGTCTGGTTTTAGCCAGGTTTCTGTCAAACAGTCAGAGCACACCTAGGTGATCATGTCATTTACAAAAAGCGCTTTTGTAAAAAGGGATGTAATATTCAATAAGCCAAACTTTATCATTTGTTTCTCTGTATTATACTGTATCTGGTTTTCATTTGTTGAACATCAATTAAATTGTTACTCTTAAATTGATTTGGAAGGTTTTTTTTTATTTTTTTGTATTTTTATTGTATTTTCTAGTTCAGGGAACAGACACAGCCTCAATAATATGATATATAGGTGAAAGGGTCTCTATGTGCTGAGAATTAATTGACTTTTGTGACGTGTGGATAGCAGATGGTCCGGTTTAGCCAGTCTGTCTGCTTCCTGACCTGGGCCCCAGTTAGTCACATGCAAATTCTAAGATTATGTGCCATATTTCTAGTGAGAAAAGCGGCACCACCCCTGGAGGGATTAAAACCATCTCTTTTCAACAGGTCAGGTTTGCCCCAAAAATTTGTCCAATTGTTTATGAAACCTATGTTATTTTCCAGGCACCACTTAGACATCCAGCCATTGAGTGATGACAGTCTGCTATGCATCTCGTCACCATGGTAAGCAGAGAGGTGACCAGAGCATATTGCAGTGTCTGACATCGTACTTGCAAGTTCACACACCTCTTTATTAATATGCTATCACTAAATAACAATGCATCACAATGCAAAAAAAAAAAAAATAAAAAAAAAAAAAAAACAGAAGTTACTAAAAAAATAAATAAATAAAGCACAGAAAGGAATAACATGTAATCTTACAAACCCAAGTTAAGCCTGCAAATAGCTGAACCAAGCAAAGAAACATCTGATTTCTGAAAAATTCTGTTTCTGCTTCTGCGTCTGTTTGTGTTACAGGCTATGTTATTTTAACCTAGGGTATTTCCCATCATTTTTTATTAATTATTGTGGCTGTATGGTGGCTCTGAAGCCAAGCAATGCATTTGTATAAGAAAAATATCCATATTTAAAACTTTATAAACCATAATCTCTAGCTTTTGCTAATTGTTATATGCTCTTTCATGAGACAGTGACATTCAGCAGGCTGAATTACCTAAATATTTAAAATATATTGCAGTATGTCTAAATATGGTTATAAATAAGATATATACTCCAAACCCACTAAAACATGAATCATTTTATCCCTCCCTCCTTCTCCTACATCCAACCTGCGCTTAAGGTCTGTGTACAGGATGTGAACCGGGTCTTCAGAAAACAGAAGACTAGAAAAGCTTTAGGCCCAGAAGGTGTTGCTCAGCTCGGCCTTCAATACCATCATGCCTGATCTTCTCTCAGACAATCTGACCCAGCTCTCCACGCCCACCCCAATCTGTCAGTGGATCGCCAGCTTCCTGACAGACAGGCAGCAGCTAGTGAGACTGGGGAAACTCACATCCAGGACCCTCACTATCAGCACTGGTGCCCCTCAGGGTTGCGTTCTCTCCCCAATGCTCTTCTCCCTGTATACAAATGACTGCACTGCAAAAGACCCCTCTGTCAAGCTCCTAAAGTTTGCAGATGTCACTACATTCTTCACATTGACTTTATTTCAAAAAAGGCCCAGCAAAGGTTGTACTTCTTTCGCCATCTGATGAACTATATCCTCTTTGTTGAAACTGCTGTGTCAAAATAGTAGATTACAGCTCAAAATCCTCATCTGTGTCACATATCAGTCTCAATCTCTGAAATTGGCCATACGAAATAGTCTTAAAGGGATAGTTCACCCAAAAATGAAAATTTGATGTTTATCTGCTTACCCCCAGGGCATCCAAGATGTAGGTGACTTTGTTTCTTCAGTAGAACACAAACGAAGATTTTTAACTCAAACCGTTGCAGTCTGTCAGTCATATACGTAATGCCAGTCAATGGGCACCAAATCTTTGAGAGTAAAAAAAACATGCACAGACAAATCCAAATTAAACCCTGCGGCTCGTGACGATACATTGATGTCCGCACATAGATATATATACGTAGAAACGACACTGTCATAGATATATATACGTATATACGTAAACAGTCACTAATGAGGCATCTACATATATATATATATATATATATATATATATATATATATATATATATATCTATGTGCCAGAGCAGGTTGACGAGTCACATGCCGGATGTTGTGACAGTCGGACATTGCGGTGTATCAGAGGTAAAAAATGATATAAATACTATTCAGTTTTTCGCACAAACTGATCGTTTCGTGTCTTAGGACATCAATGTATCGTTATGAGTCGCAGGGTTTAATTTGGATTTGTCTGTGCATGTTTTTTTTTACTCTCAAAGATTTGGTGGATTTCTGGGTGAACTATCCCTTTAATTAACCACGGAGGATGAAAATTTTCTCCATGTAAAATAATATTTCGATCAGTAGGTTTCCTATAGACAGAAGTATAAAGATACCCTTGTGCATCCTTTCTGATGGTTAAATCCAAAAAATTACTTTCAGTTGTGTCATATTCCAAGTTTAGTCTCGAATTTTCATTACTTGAACTGACCCAGCAGGCACAAAACAGGCACACAACGTCATAAGACGTTGATATTTGGTTAAATTTCGGTTGCGACGTCGGGTGACCAAAATTCAACGTAAATTCAACGTCTAATGTCAATGTTAAATTGATGTCCAATACCGACGTCAGCTGACGTTGAGATTTTGTTGTTTTTAGGTTGTGAACCCAAAATCCAATGTTAAGTCAACGTCAAATTGACGTCAAATATTGAGGTCAACCCGATTTTCATTTTCAACTAAAATGCAACGTCTGTCCGACGTCATGTCCAACGTCAACCTGACGTTACATAGACATCTGGTGCCTGCTGCGGATATACGTATGGAAATCAAGCAACTCTTTCTCACTGCCCGCAAAAAAAAAAAAAAAGAAAAAAAAATTATGTCATTTATAACATCCCCACCAAACTATTTTCTCTCTTCTGTCAAGTGCACATGTAAGGAGTTATAGTGAATACAATTTGAATGTAACACATTGGCTACGTTTGCATGCAACCAAATAATCCGTTTGTAATCGGATTGACGGCTCAATCGGACTGAAAAGGCTTCATGTAAACACCTTAATGGATCCGATTGAGCTCGATCGGAATGAAATTTCGATCGGATTGAAGGGGGTGGTTTATTCCTTTTCTAATCCGATTGAGAGTGCATGTAAACACTCGATCGGATTGAAAACCAAAACTGAAAGTACTGCGCATGTGCAATAAAGCAGAAATAGCACAATGACGTATGACGCGCGGAACGACCGGGTCATTCTTTTGAATAAAATGTTGTATAAATGCATGTCCTGTCATTATAAAACTCTCCTTTCACTCAGCAACTGTGAAGTGGAGCAGGACAAACTCCCACCAGTACTTGTTTCGGACTCTCATCCACAGGCAACCCATTTTGTGCACGGGGAGGGGCATTTTTCTGCATGATAAATATGAGCAGCACAGCACTGCGGTTTATATGTATATTTGTCCAGAAATAGAAAAATATTAATTCTGCTTTTAAAAACAAATAAAGAAACAAAGAGTAGTTATTATGTGCAAACAGTGTGAGAAGCTCCATATTTGTGCAGTGTGCGCATGTCCAAAAAAAAAAACAATTACTATTTGAAGCTTGTGACATATAAACGCGCACATCAACCCGTTTATTTCAATCGGAAAGAATTCAGTCCGATTGAACCAAAAACTGTGCATGTAAACGTAGCCAATGTTTTTTCCACTAAAAACCTTTTATTCTATTACGGGTTTATTTGTTATTGTATTATTGATTTATTTCTGTTTTCTTTGAGCAATATTTGTTGATTCTGCTGTTAACTGTTTAGAGACTTTTATTTTGAAAATTTATACCGGCGCTCTACTGACGCCATTTTCAATTGAGTGCGCGCTTCTCGTCAGTTCGCATTGTATATGCTGGGGAGAGGTAAGTGCATTACATTTTATAAGTGAATTAAGTTTGCAAAGTGTATAAATTGACTAAATATTCTATTGTGAATGGTATTGAGATTATATGCAGTGTTCTGCTATAATTTTTTTGCGCGAGTGGATTAAGAATGTGAAGTTATATCGTGTGGGCCATATTATATGCTATTGGTATGGTTTTGAGTCATTAATAAGCTAACAAATATTATATCATACAGGAATGTCTTTATGGAATGCCCATGACAGAGAGATATGAACTTTATTCATGATAATCCACAGGTAATTCACTTTTATTGTTTATTTTCTTCTATGTCCTTGTAATGTGTTAATACTATAGTGTTTCAGTGTTAACGGTGTCTTTCTCAATTGTTACACAAAATCAGTTCGCATTGTATATGCTGGGGAGAGGAATGCCTTTATGGAATGCCCATGACAGAGAGATAGGAACTTTATTCATATTAATCCACAGATGGAGTGAAGTTAATGCTGGGCGTGGCTGTCAATAAATCCCCTTTTGGTGAACAGAAGTGAAAGTGTCCTGGGCCTTCGTACACACAACACAGATGATGGTAGCAGTGGTCAGCAACGGACCGGTTACATTGGTGCCCGGATGAAGATTTGCTTAAGGATCTACGTCAGTCGGGTCACAGAAGGATGCTGCTTTGAGGTTCACGGTTTTGTGAGTGAAGAACTGTGAGAATACAAACAGATATTTGGGATTTCTAATATTGACTGGTGCATTTTCTTATCAAGAGATTATTATTCTCAGACTGATACTTTCTGATATTTTCTTCTATTTGGACATTTATCTTTTGTTGAATTTATTTCGTGTGTGAAACTGAACATGGCATTTAGTTTAAACGGAGATGAATTTGATGAAACAATGACTGGGTTGGGTCTTGGTAGGGGCAAAATTTTTGGTGAAACTCCAGTCGCTCCAATTGAAAGGGAGAGTAGAGTGAACAGAACGCCTCATTTGTTGTGCTCCACACGTGTCATTGATCATGTTCCCAATCCAACAGCTGACACTTTGCCTTTAGCTGTTCCAGACATAAACAATCCAAACTGGCAAGGGCTGATAGCACACATCGCTCAACAAGTTGGACAGCCAATGCTAGCATCTCAAAGGGAGACTAGTTATGGGGAAGGAGAGAATAGAGGTGCACAAACACAGGGGTTAAGTACCACTAAGACCTTTTCAGACATACCTTCACTTAACTTGACTGGAGTGAGGTTGGTCATGCAGTCAGACGCAAAAGAGCCCCCAGTCTACCGTGGTGATTCGTTGGACAAGCTCGGAGTGTGTGAATGGGAGGAGCTGATGGACATATATCTGCGAAGGAGAGGAATACCATTAGCAGAGCAACATCAAGAGATTTTAAGCAGATTGATGGGTAAAGCTGTCGTCAGATTTACTCTTCACTGTAATTCAGCTTTAAACCCAATTGAGAACCCAAAGGTTATCATGGACATTCTGAAACAGCATTTTAGTGATGTCAATTATTCATGTATGCCCTTGGCTGATTTCTATGGCACTGTTCCATTAGCAGGAGAAGGTCCTGTTGAATAAAGCAGTGGATCTTGCGGAGGAAGCATTAAAGAGACTTGGAAGACGAATGGAGGATCCATGTCAAGAATCAGCCATTATGTTTGTGAAGTACTGCCCTGACTCTACTCTAGCTTCAGTGTTCCGTTTCAAAGCTCCAGAAAAATGGACTGCACAGGAGATACAAGAACAGCTTGACCGATACCAAACAGAGCTGAAAGAGCAGATGTCGACGAATCCGAAGCGTCATACTACTACAAGACATGTCACCGCTTATGTTCAACCATCCCACAAGGTTGATGAAGTGCATGTTGGCTCTCCAATAGAGCCAGGTGAGTGTAGTCGAATCAGCGTTGCACACACTATACAGAGTGATGACAATTGTATGAGAACTCTGATTAATCTTCTTGATCGTGCACTGTCTCAAAATGTCCAAATGCCATCTCACCAGCCCTAAGGCAAGCTCTGTAGAGTATGCAGATCTCCAGATCACTCCACTGTAAAGCATTGTCGGTGAGAACATCTGTGCTTTGCGTGCTTTCAGCCTGGGTATAGTAAGAGAGACTGTACAAGTGACAAGTCGAGACCTTGCCCGGCACCATTCAGGGGCTCTTCAGGTTTAAACTAGATGGCTCACGTTCGGAAGGGGGACACGTGGGCACAGTTTTATGAGAATGCATGTGCACAGGCTCCCACTGGAACCAAAGTGATAGCACAAAATGTCCAGGCAGTTGAGGCATTCGAGGAATTGTTCTATGCACCAGTCAGTGTAAATAATGTGTTTTCAATGAAGGCAATGCTTGATACAGGGTCCATGGCCTGCACCTTTAGTGACAAAGCAGAAAAGAGGATGTTAAGTGAGAATGTATTGCCTCCACCCACACCTCTTCAACAGGAAGTCATTCTAGTAGGATGCAGGGGTAAAGTTACAAGGCCAAAGTGTACGTATGAGGTTGAATTGAAAATTTATGGAGAGAGCTGCCTAGTGCCTATTCTCGTTATACCCCAGCAGTGGGATGATCTAATCATTGGTACAAATGTGATCAAATTCCTCGCACATCGCATGAAAGGTGACAGTGATTACTGGCAACTTGTTTCTAATTTGACAGTGGAGCCGATGGCAGGATGTGAGCAGTTCCTAGATGTTATGGCCAACACGTGTCAGTGGAAGGGCCCAGAGCTCCCAGACCAGGTAGGAGCAATCAAGTTACAGCAGTGTGTCACTCTCTTAGCAAGGCAAGAGCACCTTGTCTAGGGAAAGTTGCCAAAAAATGTTCTCATGTCACCAGGAAGCACAGTTGTAGTGGAACCAACAACTTCAAGGTCTGTGTCATGAGACATCATGATCGGGTGAGTTGTTACGCCATTATGGGGTGATCGCTGGGTTCCCGTAAAAGTCACCAACATCTCTGACAAGCCAATCACTCTCAAGAGAAATCTCAAATTGGCAGATGTATCGCCATTTGTCGCCGTGGAGGATTTTGAACTTTTCCAGGGGCTGAGTCGAGCTGAGGTGTTTGGGAAGGAGAGTCAGTACTTACCTAATTCATCCTCTGATTTCAGACAGTGACTGGAAACTGTTGGCCTTGCTGATATTGACATCCGGTTTTGTTCTGTCAGCCATGAGACAAAAGAGAAGTTAGTCCAATTACTGGAGAGATACAACAAAGTGTTTTCCAAGCATGCTTTGGACTGTGGAGAAGTAAAGGGCTTTGTTCACTGCATTCGGCTAATGGATGAGCGTCCATTCAGACTCACCTTATCGTAGAGTGCCGCCTGCACACTACCAAAAGTTGAGTCAGGTTCTGTCCCAGATGGAAGAACAAATGTTAATTAGGAAGTCTGTAAGTGAATATGCCTCCCCATTAGTCCTAGTGTGGAAGAAGGATGGCAGTCTGAAGATATGCACCGTCTTCAGATGGTTGAATGTGAGAACGATAAAGGATGCACATCCACTTCCACACCAGTCCGACTGCTTAGCCGCTCTAGGGGGAAACACTCTCTTCAGCTTCATGGATCTGACGTCTGGCTATTATAACATCCCCATGGATGAAGAGGACAAGAAGTATACAGCATTCACAACTCCTGTAGGGCTGCACGAGTATAATAGGATGCCGCAAGGGTTATGCAATAGCCCAGCATCTTTTATGCGAATGATGGTAAGCATCTTTGGAGACTTGAACTTCAACAGCTTGTTGTGTTATCTCGACGATCTGTTGGTGTTTGCTCTAAGTGAGCAAGAGGTATTGGAAAGGCTGGAGATCATGTTCAGTTGTCTGAGGCAGTACAACCTTAAGTTGAGCCCTAAGAAATGTCATCTACTGAGAACCTCTGTAAAGTTCCTAGGTCACATCATAGAAAGGGATGGAGTTTCTGTAGATCCTGCTAAAGTTGAGGTAATCTCGAAGCTGTCCAAATTCGATCTGATGGAAGACGACAGATGTACCCCATCAGTGCAAAGAATTAAATCAGTCCTTGGTATGATCCTTTATTACCAACATTTCATTCCTGGATGTTCCTCTTTGGCAAAGCCACTCTTTGCTCTCACGGCTGGACAGAGAAGGAAGAGAGGAATCAAGGGAGATATTAAAGCAGCCACAGCCATATCACCCTGTAGCCCAAGACTGGTTGCCCACTGAAGCTAAGCAGGGTTGAGCCTGGTCAGTACCTGGATGGGAGACCTCCTAGGAAAACTAGGTTGCTGTTGGAAGAGGTGTTAGTGAGGCCAGCAGGGGGTGCTCACCCTGCAGTCTGTGTGGGTCCTAACGCCCCAGTATAGTGACGGGGACACTGTACTGTCAAAAAGCACCGTCTTTCGGTTGAGACGTTAAACCGAGGTCCTGACTCTCTGTGGTCACTAAAAATCCCATGGCACTACTCGTAAAGAATAGTGTCCTGACCTCAGTGTCCTGACCAAATTCCCTCCACTGGCCCTTATCAATCATGGCCTCCTAATAATTCCCATCCACTTGATTGGCTCTGTCTCTCTCCTCTCCACCTGTAGCTGGTATGTGGTGAGCGCACTGACACCGTTGTCCTGTGGCTGCCATCGCATCATCCAAGTGGATGCTGCACACTGGTGGTGGTTGACGAGAGACCCCCCATATGATTGTAAAGCGCTTTGTGTGTATGGCAATACACAATAAAGCGCTATATAAATGCATCATTCATTCATTCATTCAAAGCAGGAACTTACAGGAAACTCAAACCCAATGAGTGGATGAAGGAATGCAATCATGCATTTAGTCTCAAGGAGAGTGCTACAAAGTGTGGTTCTGGCACATCCTGACTTCACTCGACCTCTGATTCTGGCGATTGATGCTTCACTTGATGGACTGGGAGCTGTATTATCCCAAGTGCCTTGCTTGCAATCGCGTTTGCAAGCAAGACTCTGAGCAAATCACAGAGGAACTATCCAGTTCATAAGCTTGAATTTCTGGCACTTAAATGGAGCATATGTGAGAAATTTAGCCATTGGTTGAATGGTCAAACATTTACTGTCTGGACAGACAACAATCCGCTCACGTACGTTATGTCCAAGGCGAAACTCATCGCGTGTGAGCAGCGTTGGGTGTCCAAACTGGCATCTTACACCCTTGAGCTGAAGCATATTAGCAGGAACGAAAAACATAGTGGCGGATGCTCTGAGTAGAGACCCATTTGTCAAGACCGTGAGCAGCAGGCTAATGAAGGAGCGTTATCATGATTTGCTCGTGGAGGCCGAAGAGGTTGATGGAGATGGAGTTCGAGATGCATTTCGTCAAGGAGCTCAGAACCTACAGATCTGTCCCCAGTCCTGTCTTGCCTTACCTTCTTACAGTAACCCTACCAAAGCTTGTTTAAGTTTACATGACCAATGGGAAGAGACATCTCAAGCAAGAGCGGTGAAGCTAATTCAGTCTTACCAAGATTTAGTGCCGGCTGGTACTGACACCCTTCCTATGGTTGCTGCGGATGAAATTTGTGACTTGCAAGACGCTGATTTGGTCATTTCAAAAGTCCTTGTATGAATTTGAAGCGTCAACCATCAAGACGAGAAAGAGCCAATATGAATTCCAGAACCTTATCTCTTTTCAGGCAATGGAATAAACTTAAAGGGGTCCTATTATGCTTTTTCACTTTTTGAATTTTAGTCAGTGTGTAGTGTGTATGTTTGGGCATAAAAAAGATCTACAAAGTTACAAATCTCAAAGTCCACTCCAAAGGGAGATACTGTATTTTGTTTTTAAAAAATCCCTTTTCAAGAACTACAACGAACGGCTCATTTGGACTACAAAGTTGTTTTCCTGTATTTGTGACATCACAAATTGGCTCATTAGAATATCATTAAAATAAATCCCGCCTTCGGAAATTCGAATGCACGTTTCAAAATCGAAACCCGGAGCGGGTGTTTTTATATCACTGTATTTCTGCAGGAAACCGACCGCCTTCAGAAAATTTTGGATATCATTTTCATTTCATCTTGCATGTAATGTCTGATAAAGCAGCGTTTGTGAGCGGAGCTCTGCTTTGTGTACAGCGTTACCGGGGAAACCTTGCTCTCTCCTGCTCCAACAGCGCCTCCCGCTGGCAGAGAATTAATTTGCATATATATGCCACCACAAATACTGTAACTCTGTGGGACTATGGTATAAATAAATTCAACTGTATAACAGTTTCACTGCAATTCATGTTATAATGTTAGAATTAAAGAACAATAAACATAATGCATATTACTGTTGCACTTATCTGTACATAGTAAATGCAGTTATTTTTAAGCTGTTGTTGACATCCTATCTAAAACATGATTCAGCCAAAAAAACAACAACAATATTGTTACCACTTTAATATGTCTTGCAATATCCGTGCGCGCACAGGTTCTGCGCGATCCTCTTGTTCAATATTCTCGGGGTCTGAATTGATATGGCAATATTGACAAACTTGCTGATTTGGCAAGGGGCGGGGCAGTACTGAAACGCCGTCTAAGCTGTTCGTCAATCACAACGCACTGAGACAGCTAACCAGTCACAACACATTTTATTTTTCGGAAGGCGGGCCTTCATCAAACCCGGAACTAATCGAGCTGTTTGTGTCAGGCTGGGGAGGAAGGTATTGTAATAATGTAAATTATGTGAAAAATAATGCAATTTTCGAACCACCATGCATGAGAGCATGTTCTAGTACACCCACAAAACAAAATCAAGACTTTGTAAAAGAGCATAATAGGATCACTTTAGGATTGTAGATGGTATACTGTACCGAGTCACACAAGATCCACACAGTAAACATAAGCGTTATCAGTTGGTCTTACCTTCAAACTTCAAGGGCCAAGCTTTGACAGGAATACATGATTTGGCGGGCCACCAAGGGCAGACAAGGACCACCCATCTCGCCCGCCAATGCTTCTTTTGGCTGGGAATGGGGCATGATATTTGTGAATATATCAAGTGCTGTCAAAGGTGCATCCTAGCCAAGGCTCCAGAACCTTAATCGGACATTAGGAAGTATGCTCCGGACTCTGCCCCTAAAAGAGAAGTACAAGTGGCCAGAGCAAATTCAAATGTTGACCTTCACCTACAACGCTACAGTCCATGAAACGACAGGGTAGACTCCTTTACAGCTTATGTTCGGTCGCGTACCAAGATTGCCGGTGGACGTTATGTTCCCACAGGTGCTACATGAACCCGTAGTAGTTGATCATGGTACTTGCCTGAAATCATTAATGTCACACCTCCATGAGGTGGCCGAAATCGTCCAGAGACATACCGAAAAAGAGCAGAGGAAACAGGCAAAAGGTTACAAGAAGAATGTCAAGGGGACATGTCTGAATGTTGGGGACCGTGTGCTGGTGGCAAATAAAGGAGAAAGAGGGAAGAGGAAGTTAGCAGATAAGTGGGACCCTGTAGTTTACACTGTAGTAGACAGGAACCTGCGGACACACAATTATAAGCTCAAAGATGAGAAAGGGAACGTGAGGATAGTGCACAGGAATTTGATGTTGGATATTAGTTTCCTACCTGTTGAGTCGCCTGATGAGGAGGGAAGCATTCTGCTTTCTGCAGGAGAGTCAGAGGATGAGACGTGTAGCCTCATGAGTGAGTCTGGTGTGGAAGAATTTGATCCAGCAGACCTGGAGGAAAGAACCATGAGATGTGTTAACAGGGAGTCTGAAAGCCCTCTAGTCCAAGAGGGTGGGTGGGTGGTTGGGAGTTCAGGATGATCAGGGGCCTTAGGAACGGTGTGTGCTGCTGCTACTCCCAGCACCGGGAGCACCAGTGATAGGGAAATAACCTCCATGGTCGTTTCAGGACTGGTAGATAGTTCGGGGCAGACAGATAGTTCAAATACGACCTCTGTGGTCGATTCAGGATTGGCTGATAGTTCAGGGCAGATAGATAATTTGGAGCCGACAGATGATTCTCAAACGGCCTTCACAGCCAAAACAGGACTGACAGAGGATTCAGGGCAGAATGATATTTCAGGGCAGGCAGAGAGTTCAGACGAAGGCGGGAAAAGAGGGGGCATGTCCACATATATATCCCAATTACAGTTCATTGAGCCTTCAGCCATGGTGCAGCCGCTTCATGTCAATACCGGTTGCCTCTTGATCTGCAATACTGTACCACTGAGCTATACAGCCAGACGTAAATCTGAAAAAAAAAAAAAAAAGAAGAGTTCCTGTACTTTGGCTGCTGAAAAAAAAAAAAAAAAAAACAGTGACTTTCTCGATTTAAAGTCAAGTTTTTGATAATGCCACTGTTGGCAAGTTTAAAGGGATTGCTCATTTGAACCATTGTGCCAAAGATTTGGTTGTGCCAAAAATGCCATAATGCGAGTTGTGCAAAATCAATGAAAGAAAATGAGTTCCTTCAGTTTGACAATATCAAACAATAACTAGTCAAGGCTTAGGTAATGCCAAAATTGTCAAGTCTAAAGGGGGTACTTAGATTTGATTTAATGCATGTTGTCAAACTGAGGGAACTCATTTGCTTTCAGTGGTTTTGTATGATGTGTTATTTATTTTATTTTTATTTTTATTATATATTATTATTCTTTCCGGTTTATAGCTAAGTGGTAGAGCATTTGACTGCAGATCAAGAGGTCCCCGGTTCAAATCCAGGTGCACACTTTGGTCAATCCTGATGGAGATTTATCAAAGTCTTGACTTCGAAGGAGGCCTATTGTTGACTGATTTTTTTTTTCTTCAAACGGATTAATCTTATTTCATTTCTGTGGTTTTGATCCATTGGATTTTTGAGGGTATAGCTCAGTGGCGCCCCCATTGGATTTGGAAAATTTTGGAATAACCAAAGTGTTGAATTCTAAACAAAGCTTTTTTTTGTTTGATATTGTCCAACTCAAGGACCCCAAAGCAAGGCTATTGTTGATCGATATTTTTTCAAACTAATGTATCCGGGGTCTCCGTTTCAAATTTGGGTGCCCCCTTTGCTAATCCCGAAGGAGATTTATCAAAGTCTTGACTTTGAAGGAGGCTTATTGTTCATTGGGTTTTTTTTTTTTTTCAAACGGACGAATCTTATTTCATTTCTGTGGTTTTGATCCATTGAATTTGTGGCAGTATAACTCAGTGGAAGAGCATTTGACTGCAGATCTAGAGATCCCCGGTTCAAATCTGCATGCCCCCATTGACCAATCCAGATTAGGGTTTAACAAATCTTGACTTCAAAAGAGGCCTACTGTTGATTTTTGAATGGACGAATCTTATATAATTTCTGTAGTTTTGATACATTGGGTTTGTGGGGGTATAGCTCAGTGGAAGAGCATTTGACTGCAGATCAAGAGGTTCCAGGTCAGAATCCGGTTGCCCCCTTTGGCCAATTCCCGATGGAGATTTATCAAAGTCTTGACTTTGAAGGAGGCCTATTGTTGACTAATTGTTTTTTTTTTTCTTTTTTTTTTTTTTTTTTTTTCCAAACAGACAAATCTTATTTCATATCTGTGGTTTTGATCCTTTGGTTTTGTCGGGGTGTAGCTCGGTGGTAGAGCATTTGACTGCCTATTAAGTGGTCCCCAGTTCAAAACGGGGTGATCCCTTTGAATTTGGAAAATTTTGGAATAACCAAATTGTTGAATTCGAAGCAAAGCTGTTGTTGTTTGATATTGTCCATATCAAGGACCCCAAAGCAAGGCACTTGTTGATTCTTTTTTTTTTTTTTTTTTTTCAAATATACATATAAAATTTTATTTCTATGGTTTTGGCTCTTTGGTTTTTAAGGAGTATAGCTCAGTGGTAGCGCATTTGAATGCAGATTAAGAGGTCCCCGGTTTAAATCTGGGTGCTCCCTTTGGTCAGTCCAGATTGGGATTAATCAAAGCCTTTACTCCTAGACAAGGCTATTGTTTATTGTTTTTTTTGTTGTTGTTTTTTTTTTTCAAACTAATTTCATTTCTGTGGTTTTGGTCCATTGGATTTGTGAGGGTATAGCTCAGTGGTAGAGCATTTCACTGTTTTTGATTGCTTTTTTTTCTTTTCTTTTCTTTTTTTCAAACGAGCGAATCTTATTTCATTTCTGTTGTTTTGCTCCAGTGGACTTTTTTGGGGGTATAGCCCTGTAGTAGAGCACTTGACTGAAGATCAAAAGGTCTCCGGTTCATATCCGGGTGTTTAAATCTGGGAGCCCCCTTTGGCCAATCCTGATGGAGACTTAACAAAGTCTTGACTTCAAAGGAGGCCTATTGTTGACTGATTTTTTTTCATATGGACAAATCTTATTTCATTTCTGTGGTTTTGCTTTGTTTGCTTAATGAGGATATAGCTCAGTAGTAGAGCTTTTGACTGCAGATCAAGAGGGCCCTGGTTCAAATCCGTGTGCCCACTTTGGTCAATCCTGATGGAGATTTAGTAAAGTCTTGACTTTGAAGGAGGCCTACTGTTGATTGATTTTTTTTATTTTTTTTTTTTTTAAATAAATTTTTAATAAATTTCTGTGGATTTGTTAACATGGACTAGTGGGGGTATAGCTCTGTGGTAGAGCACCCCATTGGATTTGGAAAATTTTGGAATAACCAAAGTGTTGAATTCTAAACGAGTCTTTTTTTTGTTTGATATTGTCCAACTCAAGGACCCCGAAGCAAGGCTATTGTTGACCGATTTTTTTTTTTAAACTGATGTATCTAATTTCAGTTCTGTGGATTTGGTCCATTAGGTGTGTGGGGGTATAGCTCAGTGATAGAGCATTTGACTGTTTTTGATTGATATTTTTTCAAACGGACTAATCTTATTTAATTTCTGTGGTTTTGATCCATTGGATTTGTGAGGGTATAGCTCAGTGGTGCCCCCACTGGATTTGGAAAATTTTGGAAAAACCAAAGTGTTGAATTCTAAACAAATCTTTTTTTGTTTGATATTTTTTGTTTGATATGTATCTAATTTCAGCTCTGTGGATTTGGTTCAATAGGTGTGTGGGGGTATAGCTCAGTGGTAGAGCAATTGACTGTTATTGATTGATTTTTTTCAATCGGAAAAATATTATTTAATTTCTGTGGTTTTTATTTACTGGTTTGTGGGGGTATAGCTCAGTGGTAGAGCATTTGACTGCAGCTCAAGAGGCCCTCGGTTCAAATCCGGGTGCGCCCTTTAGTCAATCCTGATGGAGATTTAAAGAAGTCTTGACTGTTATTGATTGATTTTTTTCAATCGGAAAAATCTTATTTCATTTTTGTGGTTTTGATCCATTGGCTTTTTGGGGTTATTGCTCAGTGGTAGAGCATTTGACATCATGTCAAGAGGTCTCCGTTTCAAATCTGGGTGCCCCCTTTGGCCAATACTGCTGGAGATTTATCAAAGTCTTGACTTCGAAGGAGGCCTATCATTGACTGATTTTTTTTTTTTTTTTTTTCAAACGCACAAATCTTATTTTATTTCTGTGGTTTTGATCCATTGGATTTGTGAGGTATAGCTCAGTGGTGCCCCCATTGGATTTGGACAATTTTGGAATAGCCAAAGTGGTGAATTCTAAACAAAGCTTTTTTTGTTTTATATTGTCCAACTCAACAACCCCGAAGCAAAGCTATTGTTGATCGATTTGTTTTCAAACTGATGCATCTAATTTCAATTATGTGGATTTGGTTCATTAGGTGTGTGGGTATAGCTCAGTGATAGAGCATTTGACTGTTTTTGATTGATTTTTATTTTCAAACGGACAAATCTTATTTAATTTCTGTGGTTTTGATCCATTAGATTTGTGAGGGTATAGCTCAGTGGTGCCCCCACTGGATTTGGAAAATTTTGGAATAATCAGAGACTCTGTTAGCTTTCCTGTAGCTCAAATAGTAGAGCATGGCGCTAGCAACGCCAAGATCATGGGTTCGTTTCCCAGGGAAAGCAAGAGTTGATCAAATGTAAAAACTGTAACTTGAATGCTATGTAAGTCGCTTTGGATAAAAGCGTCTGCTAAATGCATAAATGTAAATGTAATCAAAGTGTTGAATTCTAAACTAATCTTTTTTTGTTTGATGTTTTTTGTTTGATATGTATCTAATTTCAGCTCTGTGGATTTGGTCCAATATGTGTGTGGGGGTATAGCTCAGTGATAGAAAATTTGACTGCAGGTCAAGAGGTCCCTGATATAAATCTGGGTGCCCCCTTTGGCCAATCCTGATGGAGATTTAAAGTCTTGACTTCGAAGGAGGCCTATTGTTGATTGATTGTTTTTTTTTTAGAGCGAACGAACCTTATTTCATTTCTGTGGTTTTGGTTTATTGGCTTTTTGGGGTATAGCTCAGTGGTAGAGCATTTGATTGCAAATCAAGAGGTCCCCGGTTCAAATCCGGGTGCCCCCTTTGGCCAATACACATTGTGTTTAATCAAAGCCTTTACTCCTATACAAGTCTGTTGTTGATTGATTGATTTTTTTTTTTTTTTTCCAAAACAACTAATCTCATTTCAATTCTGTGGTTTTAATGAAATTAGATTTTGTACATTAAATATAATTTCATAAAATTCACAGACTTTAAAGAAGAGTGCATATGGAGAAATTTGAGGGGAAGATGTGTGGAAACAAAATTAGAATGTTTGGAGTATTTTATAAGACATAACGTTGTTTTAACTGATTTAATTTTAAATAAAATTGGTTTAGAACAAAATGCTATGTGTAAAGTGTGTCAAGAAAAGGAGGAAGGGATTTCACATATGTTTTATATTACTATAAGACTTAACTGGGGAGTGGGATGAAAATGTAATGGAATGGAACAGAGTGGTGATGTTAGGTTGGGAAAAGAAATGGCGAAACAAAAAGTTCATAAATCTGTGAGTAATGTTAATGAAAAGTGCAATATGGGAGAGAAGAAATGTGGCTAAAAAAGAAAAAATTGTGTTGGATGTTTGGACTGTGCTTAAAAGGAAAACAGAAGTTTACATAGGATTGCTTCAGTCTGTTCCTGTCTGTTGTGCTGCTGAGAGGTTTGCGATTGTAGCTCCGCTTTTTTATTGAATCTTTACCTTACTTTCACTCTCTGTTGTTTAAAGTGATAATATATAACTTAATTCCCACCATATTTCTGGTATTATCTATCAAACTAATCTAACTAATTTGATCGTTTTTAAAACCGCGAGTGCAGCGCGCGTGCAGCGCGTTAGCTGGTTAGCTTGTTACTCGCGGTTCCATTCACGTTTCTATTCGCGCCTATTATTGTTTTATTTTTTCTCGCTCCGTTTTCATTTCTCTCTCGCGCCGTTTTTCACAAGTTCATCAAACAACAGTGGTAAGTTGGTATCATTCATCAATCACGGTGAGTAATGGCTTCTCCTTCTCTTGTTGTTTGCACTTCATGCCACATGTACAGTTTATCTCTCTCTGTCGGCGACGAGGGATTCACATGTGATAAATGCAGGGAAATAGTTAGGCTGACAGAGAAGATTTTAGAACTAGAGACACGCATCCAAACTTTAGTTGAGGATAGTAAGAATGTGAGGGCTGTAGATACTGCTTTGGATGCGACTAGCTCAGGGACTCCTGTACATTGTTCGGTTCCGGTTGTGCCCGTGCAGCAGGGCAACTGGGTGACTGTGAGACGGCATAGTCGCGGGTCAAAACACCGCTCTTCCGTTCCGATCAAAACATCAAACAGGTTCTCCCCACTCGGTGACGCACCCACTGAGAAACCTGATGAAAGTGCTCTAGTAATTGGCGATTCTATTGTACGGAACGTGAAAATAGAGACACCAGCCACCATAGTCCAATGTTTACCGGGAGCCAGAGCGCCTGACATCTTGGCAAATTTAAAAGTGCTGGCTAATGCTAAACGTAAATTCAGTAAGATTGTTATCCACGTCGGCGCTAATGATGTTCGACTTCGCCAGTCGGAGATCACTAAAAATAATGTTAAAGATGTGTGTGAACTTGCAAGTATGATGTCAGACACTGTAATATGCTCTGGCCCCCTCCCTGCTTACCGTGGCGATGAGATTCATAGCAGACTGTCGTCACTCAATGGCTGGATGTCTAAGTGGTGCCCGCAGAATAACGTAAGTTTCATAGACAATTGGAAGAGTTTTTGGGGCAGACCTGACCTGTTGAAAAGAGATGGTGTTCATCCCTCCTGGGGTGGTGCCGCTCTTCTCTCTAGAAATATGGCACATAGTCTTAGAGTTCGTACTTGACTAACTAGGGCCCAGGTCAGGGAGCAGACAGACTGGCTAAACCGACCGTCTGCTAGCCGCCTCACGTCACAGAAGGCAGTTAATTCTCAGCACATAGAGACTCCTTCACCTAGATATCACACTATAGAGACTGTGTCTGTTCCCCGTACTAGAAAATACAGAAAACGTCCAAACCAAAGTAATAGTAACAATTTAATTGATGTTCAACAAATAAAAAATGTTTACAATACAGAGAAACAACTGATAAAACTTGGCTTACTGAATATCAGGTCCCTTTCTACAAAAGCACTATTTGTAAATGATATGATCACTGACCATAAGCTAGATGTGCTTTGTTTGACAGAAACATGGCTAAAACCAGATGAATACATTACTTTAAATGAGTCTACCCCCCAAGATTACTGCTATAAAAATGAGCCACGTCCAAAAGGTAAAGGGGGAGGTGTTGCTACAATTTATAGCAATATTCTCAGTATTTCTCAGAGGGCAGGCTTTAAGTATAACTCGTTTGAAGTTATGGTGCTGCGTATAACATTATCTAGAGAAACATGTGTTAGTGATAAATCCCCTGTGATGTTTGTATTGGCTACTGTGTACAGGCCACCAGGGCACCACACAGACTTTATTAAAGAATTTTCTGATTTTCTATCTGAGTTAGTACTGGCTGCAGATAAAGTCTTAATTGTTGGTGATTTTAATATCCATGTCGATAATGAAAAAGATGCATTAGGATCAGCATTCATAGACATTCTGAACTCTATTGGGGTTAGACAACATGTTTCAGGACCTACTCATTGTCGAAATCATACTCTAGATTTAATACTGTCACATGGAATTGATGTTAGTGGTGTTGAAATTCTGCAGCAAAGCGATGATATCTCAGATCATTATCTAGTCTTGTGTAAACTCCATATAGCTAAAACTGTAAATTCTACTCCTTGTTACAAGTATGGTAGAATCATCACTTCTACCACAAAAGACTGCTTTGTAAGTAATCTTCCTGATTTATCTCAATTCCTCAGCATATCCAACAGCGCAGAAAAACTTGATGATGTAACAGAAACTATGGACTCTCTCTTTTCTAGCACTTTAGATACAGTTGCTCCTTTACGCTTAAGGAAGATCAAAGAAAACAGTTTGACTCCGTGGTATAATGAGCACACTCGCACCCTAAAGAGAGCAGCCCGGAAAATGGAGCGCAGCTGGAGGAAAACAAAACTAGAGGTATTTCGTATAGCTTGGCGGGAAAGTACCCTATCCTACAGAAAAGCATTAAAAACGGCTAGATCTGATTACTTTTCGTCTCTTCTAGAAGAAAACAAACATAACCCCCGGTATTTATTCAATACAGTCACTAATTTAACGAAAAATAAAGCATCAACAGGTGTTGGCATTTCTCAAGAGCACAGCTGTAATGACTTTATGAACTACTTTACTTCCAAGATCGATACTATTAGAGATAAAATTGTAACCATGCAGCCGTCAGCTACAGTATCGCATCAGATAGTGCACTATAGATCCCCTGAGGAACAATTCCACTCATTCTCTATTATAGGAGAGGAAGAATTGTATAAACTTGTTAAATCATCTAAACCAACAACATGTATGTTAGACCCTATTCCATCTAAACTACTAAAAGAGCTGCTTCCAGAAGTCATAGATCCTCTTTTGGCTATTATTAATTCATCATTGTCATTAGGATATGTCCCCAAAACCTTCAAATTGGCTGTTATTAAGCCTCTCATTAAAAAACCACAACTTGACCCCAAAGATCTAGTTAATTACAGACCGATCTCAAATCTCCCTTTTCTGTCAAAGATACTAGAAAAGGTAGTATCCTCACAATTATATTCCTTCTTAGAGAAAAATGGTATCTGTGAGGAATTCCAGTCAGGATTTAGACCGTATCATAGTACTGAGACTGCTCTCATTAGAGTTACAAATGACCTGCTTCTATCATCTGATCATGGTTGTATCTCTTTATTAGTTCTACTGGATCTTAGCGCTGCGTTCGACACTATCGACCACAACATTCTTTTGAATAGACTAGAAAACTTAGTTGGCATTAGTGGAAGTGCCTTAGCATGGTTCAAATCGTACTTATCTGACCGCCATCAGTTCGTAGCAGTAAATGAAGAGGTATCATATCGATCACAAGTGCAGTATGGAGTACCTCAAGGCTCAGTACTAGGGCCGTTACTTTTCACGCTTTACATGTTACCCTTGGGAGATATTATCAGGAGACATGGTGTTAGCTTTCACTGTTATGCTGATGATACTCAGCTCTATATTTCTTCACGGCCCGGTGAAACACACCAAATTGAGAAACTAACAGAATGTATAGTCGATATAAAAAACTGGATGACGAGTAACTTCTTACTGCTAAATTCTGAAAAAACAGAGGTGTTAATTATCGGACCTAAAAACCCCACATGTAATAACCTAGAACACTATCTAACACGTGACGGCTGCTCTGTCAATTCTTCTTCATCAGTTAGGAACCTAGGTGTGCTGTTTGATAGCAATCTTTCATTTGAAAGCCATGTTTCTAGTATCTGTAAAACTGCGTTTTTCCATCTCAAAAACATATCTAAATTGCGACCTATGCTCTCAACGTCAAATGCAGAAATGCTAATTCATGCGTTTATGACCTCAAGGTTAGACTATTGTAATGCTTTACTGGGTGGTTGTTCTGCACGCTTGATCAATAAACTACAGTTGGTCCAAAATGCAGCAGCTAGAGTCCTTACTAGAACCAGGAAGTATGACCATATTAGCCCGGTTCTGTCAACACTGCACTGGCTCCCTATCAAACATCGGATAGATTTTAAAATCTTGTTAATTACTTATAAAGCCCTGAATGGCTTAGCTCCTCAGTACTTGAGCGAGCTCTTATCACATTATAGTCCTCCACGTCTGCTGCGTTCTCAAAACTTTGGCCATTTGATAATACCTAGAATATCAAAATCGACTGCGGGCGGCAGATCCTTTTCCTATTTAGCGCCCAAACTCTGGAACAATCTACCTAACACTGTTCGGGAGGCAGACACACTGTGTCAGTTTAAATCTAGATTAAAGACACATTTCTTTAACCTGGCTTACACATAACACACTAATACACTTCTATTATTCAAATCCGTTAAAGGATTGTTAGGCTGCATTAATTAGATCAACCGGAACCGGGAACACTCCTCATAACACACGATGTACTCGTTACATCGTAAGAAGAATGGCATCTACGCTAATATTTGTCTGTTTCTTTATTATTCTGTTTCTCAGTCCGTGTCCGGATCAGATGGCGCCGGGAGATGATGTCTGCGACCCTGACCGTCGGCGGAGGCCGGACACCTGGATGAGCCCCGGGGACATATCCCCAGTGAAGACCTCGACTTAAATACAATAAAACTTAAAATTAAACAAAATAACTATAATATAATAAAATACCTAACTACATAATACTATTATTGTTAGAAATTGCAACAATATAAAAATAGAAATATAATACATTTATACATTTAAAATTTAATTAATACAATAAGTAAAAAAATAAATAATAATATCCTGGCCAGAGGAGAACTGGCCCCCCGACTGAGCCTGGTTTCTCCCAAGGTTTTTTTCTCCATTCTGTCACAGAGGGAGTTTTCGTTCCTTGCCGCTGTCGCCTCTGGCTTGCTCAGTTGGGGACACTTAATTTCTAATGATTATCGTCAATTTGATTTCATATATACTATTTAAACTAAACTGAGCTAGACAATGACATCTCTGAATTCAATAATGAAATGCCTTTAACTGAAAATTGAGTGTTTAATCTTATTATTATACATTACTGACACTCTATCCTCCAATTTGATACTGTTAAGTGCTTTGACACAATCTGTATTGTTAAAAGCGCTATATAAATAAAGGTGACTTGACTTGACTTGACATGGAAATATTTTTTTTTTTTTTTTTTTTTTTTTTTCTCCAAAACAACTAATCTCATTTTAATTCTGTGGTTTTGATCCATTGGATTTGTGAGGGTATTGCTCAGTGGTGCCCCCATTGGATTTGGAAAATTTTTGATTAACCAAAGTGTTGAATTCTAAATGAGTCTTTTTTTTTTGTCTAATTATTGTCCAACTCAAGGACCCCAAAGCAAGGCTATTGTTGACTTTTTTTTATTATTTTTTTTTAAACGGGCTAATCATTTCATTTCTGTGGTTTTGATTCGTTGCATTTGTGGGGGTATATCTCAGTGGTGCCCCCATTGGATTTGGAAAATTTTGGAATAATCTAAGTGTTGAATTCTAAACGAGTCTTTTTTTTTTTTTTTGATATTGTCCAACTCAAGGACCCCGAAGCAAGACTATTGTTGACAGATTTTTTTTTTTTTTTAAACTGATGTATCTAATTTCAATTCTGTGGATTTGGTCCAATAGGTGTGGGGGTATAGCTCAGTGATAGAAAATTTGACTGCAGGTCAAGAGGTCCTTGATTTAAATCTGGGTGCCCCCTTTGTATCTAATTTCAGCTCTGTGGATTTCGTCCAATAGGTGTGTGGGGGTATAGCTCAGTGGTAGAGCATTTGACTGCAGATCAAGAGGTCCCCGGTTCAAATCTGGGTGCCCCCTTTGGTCCATCCCTATGGAGATTTAATAAAGTCTTGACTTCAAAGGAGGCCTATTGTTTTTTTTTGTTTTTTTTTAAAAGCGAACGAATCTTATTTCATTTCTCTGGTTTTGATCCATTGAATTTGTGAGGTCCAGGATTTATGTGATTTTAAAGAATGTACTGTTAAAAAATGTATTGTGTGTTTAGAGTTAGTGTTTTTAAAGAGTCGATTGTAAATAAGTACTGGGTGGAAAAATTCACAGACTTGAAAGAAGAGTGCATATGGAGAAATTTGAGGGGAAGATGTGTGGAAACAAAATTAGAATGTTTGGAGTATTTTATAAGACATAAAGTTGTTTTAACTGATTTGATTTTAAATAAAATTGGTTTAGAACAAAATGCTGTGTGTAAAGTGTGTCAAGAAAAGGAGGAAGGGATTTCACATATGTTTTTATATTACTATAAGACTTAACTGTGGAGTGGAGTGAAAATGTAATGGAATGGAACAGAGTGGTGATGTTAGGTTGGGAAAAGAAATGCCGAAACAAAAAGTTCATAAATCTGTGGGTGATGTTAATGAAAAGTGCAATATGGGAGAGAAGAAATGTGGCTAAAAATAAAAAATTGTGTTGGATGTTTGGACTGTGCTTAAAAGGAAAACAGAAGTTTACATGGAAAATATTTATATGTATTTTAAATGTGAAAATATTTTGGATACTTTTTATTTTGTTTTTACTCCACACGTTTCTTGTGTTTTAAAAGATTTAATGTGGAAGCTGCCGGGAAGTGCAGAAGATCGTTGAAATATGTATGTATTATGACATGTATGATGTGATGTAATAAATAAAAAAAAAAAAAGGCAAAGAAAAAAAGAGCATTTGACTGCAGATCAAGAGATCCCCGGTTCAAATTTGGGTGGCCCCTTCGGCCAATACACATTGGGATTAATCAAAGCCTTTACTCCTAAACAAGTCTGTTGTTGATTGATTTTTTTTTCCCAAACCAACTAATCTCATTTTAATTCTGTGGTTTTGATCCATTGGATTTGTGAGGGTATTGGTCAGTGGTGCCCCCACTGGATTTGTAAAATTTTGGAATAACCAAAGTGTTGAATTCTAAACGAATCTTTTTTTGTTTGATATTTTTTTGGTTGATATGTATCTAATTTCAGCTCTTATTTCATTTCTGTGGTTTTCATATACTGGTTTTGTGGGGGTATAGCTCAGTGGTAGAGCATTTAACTGCAGATCAAGAGGTCCCTGGTTCAAATCCGGGTGCCCCCTTTCTTCAATCCCATTTTTGCTTTATATTGTCCAACTCAAGGACCACGAAGAAAGGCTATTGTTGATCGATATTTTTTTCAAACTGATGTATCTAATTTCAGTTCTATGGATTTAGTCCATTAGGTGTGTGTGTATAGCTCAGTGATAAAGCATTTGACTGTTTTTGATTGTTTTGTTTTTTTTTTCAAACGGACAAATCTTATTTAATTTCTGTGGTTTTGATCCATTGGATTTGTGAGGGTATAGCTCAGTGGTGCCCCCATTGGATTTGGAAAATTTTGGAATAACCAAAGTGTTGAATTCTAAACAAATCTTTTTTTGTTTGATATTTTTTGTTTTATATGTATCTAATTTCAGCTCTGTGAATTTCGTCCAATAGGTGTGTGGGGGTATAGCTCAGTGGTAGAGCAATTGACTGCAATTGATTTTATTTTTTGACAGAAAAATCTTCTTCCATTTCTGTGGTTTTGATCTGGTAGAGCGTTTGACTGCAGATCAAGAGGTCCTCGGTTCAAATCCGGGTGCCCCCTTTGGTCAATCCTGATGGAGATTTAAAAAAGTCTTGACTTTGAAGGAGGCCTATGGTTGATTGATTGATTGATTTTTTTTTTTTTTTTTATAAAGCGAATGAATCTTATTTCATTTCTATGGTTTTGATCCATTGGCTTTTTGGGGTTATTGCTCAGTGGTAGAGCATTTGACATCATGTCAAGAGGTCTCCGTTTCAAATCTGGGTGCCCCCTTTGGCCAATACTGCTGGAGATTTATCAAAGTCTTGACTTCAAAGGAGGCCTATCATTGACTGTTTTTTTTTTTTTTTTTTTTTTTTTCCAAACGCACGAATCTTATTTTATTTCTGTGGTTTTTATCCATTGGATTTGTGAGGTATAGCTCAGTGGTGCCCCCATTGGATTATTGATTGATTTGTTTTTTTCAATCGGAAAAATCTTATTTAATTTCAGTGGTTTTGACATAGTGGGTTTGTGGGGGTATAGCTCAGTGGTAGAGCATTTGACTGCAGATCAAGAGGTCCCTGGTTCAAATCCGGGTGCCCCCTTTGGTCAATCCTGTTGGACAATTTTGGAATAACCAAAGTGTTGAAAAAAAAAAAAAGAGCATTTGACTGCAGATCAAGAGGTCCCCGGTTCAAATCCGGGTGCCCCCTTTGGCCAATACACATTGGGATTAATCAAAGCCTTTACTCCTAAACAAGTCTGTTGTTGATTGATTTTTTTTTTTTTCAAACCAACTAATCTCATTTTAATTCTGTGGTTTTGATCCATTAGATTTGTGAAGGTATAGCTCAGTGGTGCCCCCACTGGATTTGGAAAATTTTGGAATAACCAAAGTGTTGAATTCTAAACGAATCTTTTTTTTTGTTTGATATTTTTTTTGTTTGATATGTATCTAATTTCAGCTCTGTGGATTTGGTCCAATAGGTGTGTGGGGGTATAGCTCAGTGGTGGAGCACTGAGAGAGACTTCGAAGGAGGCCTATTGTTGATTGATTGATTTTGTTTTTTAAAGCGAATGAATCTTATTTAATTTCTGTGGTTTTGATCCATTGGATTTGTGAGGGTATAGCTCAGTGGTGCCCCCACTGGATTTGGAAAATTTTGGAATAACCAAAGTGTTGAATTCTAAACTAATCTTTTTTTGTTTGATGTTTTTTGTTTGATATGTATCTAATTTCAGCTCTGTGGATTTGGTCCAATACGTGTGTGGGGGTATAGCTCAGTGATAGAAAATTTGACTGCAGGTCAAGAGGTCCCTGATATAAATCTGGGTGCCCCCTTTGGCCAATCCTGATGGAGATTTAAAGTCTTGACTTCGAAGGAGGCCTATTGTTGATTGATTGTTGTTTTTAGAGCGAACGAACCTTATTTCATTTCTGTGGTTTTGGTTTATTGGCTTTTTGGGGTATAGCTCAGTGGTAGAGCATTTGATTACAAATCAAGAGGTCCCCGGTTCAAATCCGGTTGCCCCCTTTGGTCAATCCTGATGGAGATTTAAAAAAGTCTTGACTTTGAAGGAGGCCTATGGTTGATTGATTGATTGATTTTTTTTTTTTTTTTTTTTTTTTTTTTATATAAAGCGAATGAATCTTATTTCATTTCTATGGTTTTGATCCATTTGGCTTTTTGGGGTTATTGCTCAGTGGTAGAGCATTTGACATCATGTCAAGAGGTCTCCGTTTCAAATCTGGGTGCCCCCTTTGGCCAATACTGCTGGAGATTTATCAAAGTCTTGACTTCGAAGGAGGCCTATCATTGACTGATTTTTTATTTTTTTTTTCCCAAACGCACGAATCTTATTTTATTTCTGTGGTTTTGATCCATTGGATTTGTGAGGTATAGCTCAGTGGTGCCCCCATTGGATTTGGACAATTTTGGAATAACCAAAGTGTTGAATTCTAAACAAAGCTTTTTTTGTTTGATATTGTCCAACTCAACAACCCCGAAGCAAAGCTATTGTAGATCGATTTGTTTTCAAACTGATTCATCTAATTTCAATTCTGTGGATTTGGTTCATTAGGTGTGTGGGGGCGTAGCTCAGTTGTAGAGCATTTGACTATTTTTGACAGATTTTTTTTCAAACGGACAAATATTATTTCATTTCTGTGGATTTGCTCATGTGGACTTTTGGGAGTATAGCTCAGTGGTAGAGGATTTGACTGCAGATCAAGAGTCTTTTTTTTTTGTTTGATATTGTCCAACTCAAGGACCCTGAAGCAAGGCTATTGTTGACTTTTTTTTTTTCCTTCTTTTTTTTTTATTTAACGGGCGAATCATTTCATTTCTGTGGTTTTGATTCATTGCATCTTTGGGGGTATATCTCAGTGGTGCCCCCCTTGGATTTGGAAAATTTTGGAATAACCAAAGTGTTGAATTCTAAACGAGTCTTTTTTTTGTTTGATATTATCCAACTCAAGGACCCCGAAGCAAGGCTATTATTGACCGATTTTTTTTTTTTTTTTTTTTTAACTGATGTATCTCATTTCAATTCTGTGGATTTGGTCCAATAGGTGTGGGGGTATAGCTCAGTGATAGAAAATTTGACTGCAGGTTAGGAAGTCCCTGATTTAAATCGGGGTGCCCCCTTTGGCCAATCCCCATGGAGTTTTAGTAAAGTCTTAACTTTGAAGGAGGCCTATTGTTAACTGATTTTTTTTTTTTTTTTTTTTTTTTTTTTTTTTTTTTTTTTTTTAAATGGGTGAATCGTTTCATTTTTTGTGGCTTTGATTCATTGAGCTTGTGGGGGGTATAGCTCAGTGGTAGAGCATTTGACTGCAGATCAAGAGGTCCCTGGTTCAAATCCGGGTGCCCCCTTTCGTCAATCCCATTTTTGTTTTATATTGTCCAACTCAAGGACCCCGAAGAAAGACTATTGTTGATCGATATTTTTTTCCAACTGATGTATCTAATTTCAGTTCTGTGGATTTGGTCCATTAGGTGTGTGGGTATAGCTCAGTGATAGAGCATTTGACTGTTTTTGATTGATTTTTTTTTTTCATACGGACAAATCTTATTTAATTTCTGTGGTTTTGATCCATTGGATTTGTGAGGGTATAGCTCAGTGGTGCCCCCACTGGATTTGGAAAATTTTGGAATAACCAAAGTGTTGAATTCTAAACAAATCTTTTTTTGTTTGATATTTTTTGTTTGATATGTATCTAATTTCAGCTCTGTGAATTTCGTCCAATAGCTGTGTGGGGGTATAGCTCAGTGGTAGAGCAATTGACTGTTATTGATTGATTTTTTTTTTTGACGGAAAAATCTTCTTTCGTTTCTGTGGTTTTGATCTGGTAGAGCCTTTGACTGCAGATCAAGAGGTCCTCGGTTCAAATCGGGGTGGCCCCTTTGGTCAATCCTGATGGAGATTTTAAAAAGTCTTGACTTTGAAGGAGGCCTATGGTTGATTGATTGATTGATTTTTTTTTTTTTTTTTTTTTAAAGCGAATGAATCTTATTTCATTTCTGTGGTTTTGATCCATTGGCTTTTTGGGGTTATTGCTCAGTGGTAGAGCATTTGACATCATGTCAAGAGGTCTCCGTTTCAAATCTGGGTGCCCCCTTTGGCCAATACTGCTGGAGATTTATCAAAGTCTTGACTTCGAAGGAGGCCTATCATTGACTAATTTTTTTTTTTTTTTCAAACGCGCGAATCTTATTTTATTTCTGTGGTTTTTATCCATTAGATTTGTGAGGTATAGCTCAGTGGTGCCCCCATTGGATTATTGATTGATTTGTTTTTTTCAATCGGAAAAATCTTATTTCATTTCAGTGGTTTTGACATAGTGGGTTTGTGGGGGTATAGCTCAGTGGTAGAGCATTTGACTGCAGCTCAAGAGGTCCCTGGTTCAAATCCGGGTGCCCCCTTTGGTCAATCCTGTTGGACAATTTTTGAATAACCAAAGTGTTGAAAAAAGAAAAAAAAAGAGCATTTGACTGCAGATCAAGAGGTCCCCGGTTCAAATCTGGATGCCCCCTTTGGCCAATACACATTGGGATTAATCAAAGCCTTTACTCCTAAACAATTCTGCTGTTGATTGATTTTTTTTTTTTCCAAACCAACTAATCTCATTTTAATTCTGTGGTTTTGATCCATTGGATTTGTGAGGGTATTGGTCATCCATTGGATTTGGAAAGTTTTGGAATAACCAAAGTGTTGAATTCTAAACGAGTCTTTTTTTTTGTTTGATATTGTCCAACTCAAGGACCCCGAAGCAAGGCTATTGTTGACCTTTTTTTTTTTTTTTTTTTAAACTGATGTATCTAATTTCAATTCTGTGTTTTTGGTCCAATAGGTGTGCGGGGGTATAGCTCAATGGTAGAAAATTTGACTGCAGGTCAAGAGGTCCCTGATTCAAATCTCGGTGCCCCATTGGATTTGGAAAGTTTTGGAATAACCAAAGTATTGAATTCTGAACTAATGTTTTTTTTGTTTTATATTGTCCAACTCAAGGACCCCAAAGCAAGGCTATTGTTGACCGATTTCTTTTTTTAAACTGTTTTGCTTGTACACCAGAATAAAGGACTAAAACATATAATTCGCAATCCTAATATCCATAAACAGTTCACAATCAACCGCTGTATAGTTACCTCGTGTCTGGAGGGATATAATTGGAAGTTTCAGGTCCTGTTCCCCGGTGTCCGTCCTAGCTCAGTCAAGTTCAAACCACTTGAAGCTCGACAGGGTAGAATTCAGGTTCAGATAACTGGTTATTATTAATGAAGTACTCAGAGACTTGTTTTAAAAAGTTTAACGAATCACCAATACAATGGTTTCGTTTTATTAAAAACAATAACTTATAAGCACATAACACAAAATAACAGCGAGTAAAGTCTTCACCACGAATTGTCAGCCCTGGACAATGGTCTCCCAGGCATTTTATAATCTTGCATAATAAAACCCTCCTGCTGCTAATGCCTGCAACTGCCTCCTCCTTGAAAACAGGAAGCATGACCTTTGTCACAGAGTCTGAATCAAGCAAGTATCAAAAGTTCAAACAGAGAGAAGATACAAATTAAACAAAACATCACTTCTAAATAGCAAGCATGTCTAGTTCTATTTTCAGATATAGGGAAAATAGCAACACCTTCTATGAGCCCTGCTTAAGCACCTATACCTTAAACCGCAATGTAACACCTCTAGCAAGTGTTATCTGATTCTAAGTAACGGTTCAGCAAGAAGTTCCATCTCGCACCCACGTTGCGAAATGCATCCCCTCGCTCTTAACCGCTCTTTTACAAAATAAGCAAAGCAACTACATAGCAGATACTAACCACAGAGCACTCAGCATCTGTGCCCCTAAACTAAGATATACCTTCAAACACTTTCCTGACATTTACCCTTTTAACACAAGATTGAAAATCCATTTTCTCTAAATCACTCATTAACATTTGTAATTCCTTTGAAAAACCCTGTAATTCCATCACTTCTTTTATTAACTTTGCAACCCTTTTATTCATCGTTTCTTGTTTCCGAATCAGCTTCAGAATTGCTTTCATCTTGAAGATGATCTTTGGATCCCCCAGCTCTCTCCTGGGCACACCTGCGATGTTCCTTCTTCTTCTGTTTCTTGATCTCTTTACTCCAGTCTCGTTGCACTCCTTGAACTAAGAAATCGCTAAAATCAATTTCTATGTTATCTGACTGATTCGTATAGTTTCTGTCAGAGGATCGATCAGGGAATCGCATATTAGGCCAATGAGGATTTAATTCTACACCCTCTCTTGCAATTTGCTGATTCGATTCTCTTGTAAATGTCCCATCAACCAGTATTCTATCAACAACACATTTCATAAAAGTTGAGCCAATTTTGTCACTCGTATATTGTTTTTCTATATACACATCAAAAATGTTTCTACATTTTCTATAAAATGTTACTTCTACAAATCTCCTCATTTCCCAAGAGGGAAAAGGGTCAGCTTTCCTAGGATATTAGTGAATAAAGCACTCATTGATGTTTCCGTCTGTCTCCACCGGGACTCGCACTGCTGCCAGCGATAAATACACTCTTGCTGCGGTTCCGGGTCGGTACCAAACCTCACACAAGAACCGCCCTAAGGTGCAGCCGGTTATTCGGCTTTCTTTATCTTCCAGCATCACAGCAGCGTCCTGTAAAAGAAGTTAGAACCATCAATGAAACTTAAACCAAATACCCCTGTACTGATAAATGCTTTTGCCGCCTTAAATTCTTTTCCTTCCCAATTTTCGTCGGCTTGTCGTTCTAAAAATTCAAATAATTAAAATGTTATTATTGAACGTCCAGGTCCTATTTTTGGTCGTTCATATTGTCGCCCCATTACACATAATTTAACCCACCATGGGATTTGAAACACTCCATTACCATCTTTTTCCAATTCTATCTCTTTAAAACCATGCATTTTTAATTGCCATTTCTCAGACACTCCACTTCTTGCAGTCATACAATGTACTAGATTCCATATGGGAACCTCTCTGCCCAATCCGTCAATTACATTATTAATAGGTTGTCTCATGCATTTAGGGCAATGACGCTGGCCATTAATTAATTCGAAGTACAATCTTCTTGTAGAAGTGCCACACCCGTAACAAATTTTTCTTTGTCTATGTCTCTTCCTGTTTTTCTCCAATCTGCTGGTTGTTTCACTTAATATCTGATTCAGTGCTTCCAATCCAGCCAGTTCCTGCAATTCAGGCAGAAAACGATTCGGCTGAGTTCACATCTGTCATTCGTTTACAACACTGCACACATTGTTTGACTTTGGTTTTCATTTTATCCCATCTATTCATCAAAATAATTATCCCCAAAAAAATAATATTCTCATTCCGTAAATAACATCCTAATAAAAAGGCAGTTAGGGTTGTACTACCCATAATTATCCATAAAGTTGCTTCTTTCCCATATTTGACTAATAATATCCCCATCAGATACATTGCTTCAAACACAATTATCGCTATTTCACAATACCAGAACAAATTCATCTCTTTTGGTCACTGTCATAATCACATCTATACACAATTTGTATATACTAGTCATGGTTACTACTATTATTCCTCTAATACCCAGTAAATTACTCCATCCTTCAGATACCACAATTAAATGACAAACCAAAATAATTTTACTAATCCTTTTCATCAATATTATTCTGATAACTTGAAATAAACCGATTACCATTAGCCACCAGAGATTTTGATTTATTCCTTGTATTAACATCCATAAAAAATATATCCCGCATTCACAAACCTGAACAAATGTTTCGGAAACTGCCTGAGGAAATTCTCCAACTCCATCAGCCGTTCCGTTAGCGGTTTGATTGTTTGTCCCGTTGGATGCCATACTACCTTATCGAATTTCGATCTCTGTTGGACTTATCAGGAACAATTTTTTTTTTTTTCTCAAGAAAAATAATGTCTTGATTGTTCTTTTAGTATGCTCAATTGTAAGCTCTATGATAGCGTCAGATAGACCCCCGCAGTCACTAGTGGTCTTTTGTCAGTTATGCACACCCTATACTTTCTATACCTTCTCAGCTCCACCTATTTCCTTTCCGTTATCTCGTCTCAACTGTTGCCTTTCCTTTGTATAACTGTTTCTCTTACAACAATGGATTCTCTGAAATACTCTTTTTCCTCCATCTAAAGCGTCTGCGCCATTTAGTTTGATGATCTATCAATTTTTCTAATACTGCTAATTCGTCACCTTTGTCCATCTTTTTAGAGCACATTCGTGCTCCCATAGCAGTGCATAAGCATTTTATGGCGATGAACAGCAAAATCAAACCTAGAACAATTAATCGTCCGTATAACACGTACCAACCTGCACTGACTAAAAAGTCTACTAGGCTTTTCCACATGTCTTTAGTAACGAAATTAAATATTGCATTTGCTGCTTTCTTCACCCCTTGGATTCCTACATGCACAAATTCTCCTGGGGCTTCATACCATCTCGGTCCTCCCTTAATTCATTCGCCAACAATTTCTATACTCGTATTGCATAAACTACGCTTCATCCAATCTAAACCTAAATAATAAGTTTCATCATTTCCTCTGCACCATTTCTCTTTCCAATCTTTTCTCATAATTGTGTGAGATAAATCGTCAATTGCTATAGCATCAAGGCCCGTTAGTGGCACATTCTTCCCTCCTTTCGGTACTTATTAAGCTATTTGCAGCAATCTGAGCCGGGCCATGTAATACCTTCCATTTCAGATTTTATCTACTATTCTAATAACTCCCCCGATCCGAAACTCATTTCGTATCTGTTAGCTATATTACTTCTCTTAAAAGTCCATGGCAAAGGAAGGATTACGTTGCTCCAATAACATAAAACCGCCACTATTTGATTTATTGTTATAGCATCGTGTCCCGCAGCACACATTCCTATAATTTCACTACATTCGCGCCCTGCTATCCTATATACTGCATCTCCAAAGAAAACTAAATTGTTTCTATAAACACCTTCTTTGTCCTTTCTTCTGTAGATATTCACTCTTTTTAAATATAATTTCCTCCTTATACTTAAAATTTCCGACGTCTGGTTTCCCGTTATAGGGTCTGTGCCGTTAAGAAAATCCTCACAATCTAACTTTTCTCCGTCTTTATCACAAAAATTAGCATAAGAAAAGTCATTGTAATCTGTCTTTGTGTAAAAGTATTTTTTCCCATGCCTTCTCTCACTAAGCTTTTCTCTCACGCATTTGTCTATCCGTCTCACACTATTTTCGTAATATTCTTTGATTTCTCCTTCCGTCTTCAAAACTTTAATTCCATTTTGATTAAATATACATCTGTTTCCCATTTCATATTATCTATTTCCCAATAGCCTATTTTAAAATTAAATTTGACTCTTGGTAATATCATCTTTTTTCTCCAAATCCAGGGACAGGTGTTATTTAATTCTAAGTCTGCCTTTGTTTCAGATCTGGATTCTAGTTCTGCGTATCCTGTACTTCGTGACCCCACATGTCGGTCCCTAGCAGTTGTTAATAAAATGAATTCTCCTTCTGGGTTGAGAATTTTACTAGTTTTTATCCAATCTTCTATATTCTTTTTTATTTTTACCACTGAGGCTATCCTCTCTTTTTCCATATTTCTTTTGCTTCTTTTTACTGTTCCTCTATGTTTACACTGGCCTATTTTCCATGGGTTAAAATTTTCCCGTGATCTGAATATCCAACATCCTCCGAGCGCTTCGTTTGAGCTGACTCTATAAGTCGGCCCAATAAAATATTTAGCTGTCGTATTTCCATCACGTTCTTCGATAAAACTATTTTCCTCATAAATTTCGACTTCGTTTTTATGCCAATGTCTAATCCTTACTGTACTCTTAAGTTTTACCTTTGGTTTTCTCACCACATAATACATTACTTTATCTGTATTAACATTATCTAACCATTTCCAAAAATTAGTGGTATTCTTTTCTATTTCTTTACTATTCTCTTTGGATGTGCCCCAAACTGTTAGTTCAAAACCAGACACATTTTGTCTCTCAACCTGTACTTCAGCTAGGATGATTCTTCCTGTCATAATTTCCCATTCTAAAAGATAACTAACTCTAATTAATATTAATAAAAAATTCCCAATATTATAATTATCCAAAGTATGATACTTATCCATTTGCAGAGCCGTCGCTGCTTCCTCAGCTTCGTGATCGTGTCCTTTGCCCCCATCAGCTCCTCGGTTAGGCTCTCCAAAGACACCGACCTCTGCATTTATCCTGTAAACATACGTTAGTTCTGAGGCTCAACCAAGAGCCGCTTTGCTCTCCGCATGAAACCTCTGCGTACTACTTTCACTTTCGGTTGTTTTTCGTGTAATTCCACTTTGATCCCGCCGATCCAGTCATAATCTGGATGCGCGCACGCCAATACATTTATTTTGAAATGCATAATCACGGCGAACACTTCGGTTGGTTCCTCTGTGATCTGCTCATCACTGTAAATTGCCCCGGTAATATATTTCTCTTCCACGGGGCACCAAACCTTGTGCTGCCCTATATCAATTGGCAGTGCTACTGTTAATTGTACAAACTTCTCCTTGCGCACACTAGGTCTCTTCTCCTTCGTTACATTAGAGCGCGGCTGCGTTCCTCTGTAATCTTTATCATAGGGTGCTGTGTCTAACCAGCCGCCCCCCTGCGCGAACTCAATCGCTAAACTTGACCAACTTCTCACATGCCAGTGGCCGTCGAATTTCACATAGATCCACGCGATTTTCCCTCGAGATCCTTGTTTCAGATCCACCTCTGGGAAACATCTCAAAACTGGCTCATGCCACAACATGAAATTCCATTTCGCGGATTCACTGTCCGTGAGGGTCAAATCCTTCTCCCGGTCCCTTTTTCTTATGTCTCGGACGAATTCTGCCCTCTCTTGGAGAATCCTTTCCTTTACTTCCTGACTATCCCTCGGCCACATGGGGAACCTAGCATCCAAAAACGCGTTCCTCTCATGCTCTCTCATGCCCAAATAGGGATGCCTCGCAAACCGGGACATTATTTCGCCTTTAAAGAATCCCAGTGGTTTGAGCACTCTCAAGCCCTCCCACATCGATCTGGACGACATCAATGTCCTGTGTTTGGCCTTACATACTAGACAGTTGAATAATACAGCACCGTTCCAAGTGCACTGACACTGCTCCCCTAAATCTGCAGACACTCTGTATGAGTCAATCCGCAATTTCGGGAGACTTGGTCGACAATTCTCACATATCAGAATCCCTGACAGCTCAACACGAGACTGCCTGTAAATCATCCACTCAGCACCCATATCCCTCTTCTCATTACACAAAGAGATAGCAGGTAGGGCGCACAATTGGTCACATATCACACACAGATATGGCCTGACAGCATTCTCCGCTGCCCTCGTGTTTTCTCCCCGAAAACCTAAAAATCTTTCCATTTCTGGAGTTGTCCATATAAATGCTCTAGATCCATGCTTACCGTGCTCCACCCTAATTAACCCTCTCTGGTTAATTATTTCGTGTACCCTTTCCATTTATTATTTCTTCATGAGATCTTTGTTACTCTGAATCCCGTTATTTTCTAACTCTACGGTATTGGACCCTGTTATTATTTTTACTATGTCTACTGTGCCCAAACCTTCAAAGAAACGTCTACACTTGCGTCTTCTCGTAAGGATGACCTGGTCTCCTACGCGAAACTTCGGGTTCTCCTTTACCCTCTCTGCGGCAGATCCCTGTTCGTCCCTTTCTTTCTGGTCGGTTCTCGCGCCGCACCTGTTAATATCCAGCAAACATTCGTTAATTTTTGTATCCCAGTCACCTAAATCCTTGTTTTTTGCAAACCATTCTTTCACTGTTCTCACGGCTCGTTCCGCGATTCCATTCATCCCTGGTCTATAAGGAATGCTTTTTGTCAACACTATTTTATTCTCTCTGCAAAAATCTTCGACTAGTTTGCCATTTATATTGTGCGCACCGTCTGCTCTCAGACTTTGCATCCGGCCTTCCACTTTATCCATTCTTTCAAACACTCCACGAGATTTCTTTCTAAAGCAGATTTCATAGACCAGATCATAATCTTCCTTGTGTGATTGTCTATTGCGAGCAAAAAATAACAATTCCCTGCTTTTGTAGCAGGCCGAATCGGCCCTGCGAAATCTATGCTCACTTCCTGAGCACGATAGTCTTTGGGCAACTCGCTCTCCTTGCACCCTCTGGTGGTCATAAACTTCCTGCAAACCTTGCAGTTTGTTCGAGTCTCTCTATAATGAGTGCGCCAGTTTGGTATTTTCAGGTTTCGTAACCTCAATTCCATCTGAATCATATTTACACTCGGATGGTTTAACTCATCGTGCATTTTTTGAAACAATTCTGTTATATCTGGCATTTTTACCTGGCCTATCATCTTATCCACTTCTCTGTTTCCCAAGGCTGCTTCGCTATCCTGTTTCGTGTGCGACACCTGGTGGTAACAGTGAGCGTTTACCTCCTGTAACAGTCTGGCAATATCCATCCATTGCTCTCTATGGGCCATTGGCTTATTTCGGGCAGTATGAAAACCGTTTGCCTTCCAGGTCTCCAACTCCTTGTTAATGCCCTCTGTTACATATTCAGAATCGCTAGTCAAGACAATCTCCTTGTGTCCTAATTCTACCTCTTTCTGTAAAGCTCGCTGTACGGCGGTATCCTCAGCCAGCTGCGATGTCCCTTTGATGTCACCATTTTGTGACGTGATCAGCTGTCCATTATGCTTGACTAAATAGCCCCATTTTACTTTCCCTGCTCTTTCACTTCCATCTGTGAAATATTTCGGGAGATGTTGGTGTTTGTCATGGAACTTAGTCATTTTATCCTCTCGTTTCACCTTGGTCATTCTCCAATCGAGTTGAATATCTCTTAATATTAAACTCCATTGATCCCACCTTTGCATATTTATGCGTGGTTGATTCATTACCAACTTTTTCTTTATTCGAGCAAGCTCCCCTGCCATCGAAAAAATCATTATTGGCTGTTCTTTGGCTATAGCTTTAAGCTGTAATAGCCGTCTGGTTACCGATGCCAAAATCCGTTCAGCACCATTTTGCTCATAGCGTTTCATTGTCGCCTCCTGCTGGTGGGTTAAGAACGCTATTGGCGCTCGCCCCCCTTCGTTTGACAACGTCATCATCACCTCGTCATCCTGTTCGCTTACGTGAACATGCAAAGGAAGAGATTCGTCTCTGCGCTGTAATTCTCCACTCTCAAGAGCCATCCTGATTCATTTTAATCTGGCTTGCTCCATCTCCTCTGTCCACTTCCACACATCATCCTTCATTCCACTGTACAAAATCTTTGCCTCCCTAGAATATCTAGGTATTAGCTCCCTCACATAGTTTAGAGTCCCTAGCAGCGACTGCAACTGCTTCCTGTTTCTGGGCGGGTCTGAACGCTCCATCTGTTCTAACTTCGCTCTTGTGCTAGTCGTGAGGGCTCTCGTGTCTTTTCCAAGTTTAAATCCTAGAAAATCTACCTCATGTTTACCGATCTCCATTTTCTTTAAACTAGGCTTTAACCCTGCTTTGGTTATCCTGTCTAAGGTCTCATCTAGTAACTTCAGGTGCTCCTCCTCTGTGGAGGTCCCTATCAGGATATCATCAATATAAACGGTCACCGGTATTCCTGATAAAATTGATAAGAGGGTGCTTTGAAATACGTTTCCTGCGTTTTTGTACCCTCATTCGGCCTATTTTACTTTGGGGATTTACTTCTCCCCCGCTCCGCTATTACTCGTGCCCGTTCTTCTGCATTCATCTTTTCCCATTTGTCTGGGCTGATATAACCGCCTTTTCCTCTGTCACTTTCGTTTTGATGTGTCCTCGGCCTCGACTGATCTCTAAATTTTTTCCCTCTCTGGGCCTGGTTTTTAGGATCAATTCTCTCTTCTCCTCTCCTCCATTTCTGATCAGTTTTACGATCGGGGCGCACTGCAAACCTGCTCTCCCTTTCATATCGATTATACGGCTTCTTCTCTCGCTCTGATCTCCTAAGCTGATCTTTAGGACGCTGTGGTTTATTATTCGATTTCTCCCTATCCGTCTGAATTATCTCAGTTTTTCGGTCATAACGGATTAACGCTTTCTCCAATTCTTCTGGAGATGTCTCTGGGCCGTACAGAAGGAATTCTTCAGCTCCTATCAGAGCATTTCTTTTAACTCCCTGAAAAATATGTTTTAAAAACCTCCTACTCCTTTCTCGGCTACTTCTTGACAGGCTGATAATGCACCCACAGTACGCCATCGCTCCTCAAAACCTTCCTGTTCTATTTCCTCCACATTAGTCGGGATAAATCCTTCTAGTGTTTTGGCTAATTTCCTTCCTCCTTGAATCCCAAATTCCGCTAAAATGTGAGAATCAACCGATTCCCCAGAGATTCTCATCTGTTCTCCGTAACGAACCAATTCTCGAACTTTCCCTTTTACTGTTGTATTTTCAGTTTAGGTTTTTTTAGGAGTTTCATTTCGTGATCTCTCCTCATTAATTCCTCTAAGGTTGCTTTCGATCCTCCAACGCTAAACTCAGGTTGGTTTGGGGATTGCACCTGTCTAAGGAAGGCACTTGGTCTTCTTTGACCCGGCGTTCCTAAATGTAACGCATCTAAATGCTGGTTTATTTCATTTCTAACGGATCGTCTACTCCTGGGGTTATTTCTCTGAATCTTAACCTCCTAGGTACTGACAGCGTTCCGCTCGGGACCGGTGTTGCGTTTCTAGCCGTTCGGTCCTCAGGACGTATTAACTCTTCGTATGCTGAGTTTTCCTCTTCATCTTCACTAAATTCACTTTCTGAACTATTACTTTATGGCCCTGAATAAAATTCCTCGAATGTTTCATCCCCGACTCCTTTCCTAACTAATCTTTCTAGCGCGGCTTTGTTTGTTAAATCCTTCTGAGCTAATATTGCTCGTTTAGCCCTCTTGGTCAACGAAGTGTCTGCGAGGATTTCAGCCGCATCTCCTCCGTTCAGCAGATTCCAGAGCTGACCGCGTGTAATACCTGGGGCATACTCGATGTTCCATTGATTTTCTCTGTCTAAATTAGTAGACACTGACAGCGTTCTGCTCGGGACCGATGTTGCGTTTCTAGGCGTTCGGTCCTCAGGACGTATTAACTCTTCGCATGCTGAGTTTTCCTCTTCATCTTCACTAAATTCACTTTCTGAACTATTACTTTATGGCCCTGAATAAAATTCCTCAAATGGTTCATCCCCGACTCCTTTCCTAACTAATCTTTCTAGCGCGGCTTTGTTTGTTAAATCCTTCTGAGCTAATATTGCTCGTTTAGCCCTCTTGGTCAGCGAAGTGTCTGCGAGGATTTCAGCCGCATCTCCTCCGTTCAGCAGACTCCAGAAATGACCGCGTGTAATACCCGGGGCATACTCGATGTTCCATTGATTTTCTCTGTCTAAATTAGTTTCGGCCTTTTTAATTTTTGAGTGCGTAGGTCTGTATAATCCTTTCCCTAATTGAAATGTCTCGAAGCTGTCACCGAGTTTTAATTTGTGAAAAGGATTTTCTACTGGATCTTTCTTTCCTCTAGATGTCGTTGTTCGCTTTAATATGGGGTAATCAGGGATCGGCTCTTCCTCCACTGACCTGGTCTGTGGAGGTGCCTGTTCCCGCTGAGCGGCGGCTCCCTGATATGATCTCCCTTCACCTGCTGCTTGGTCCTGGTTCACTCTTTCTGTGATCGCCCTTAACACAACAGCATCGGGGAGACAGACCATCCACATTTTAGGCCACTCTGTCTGGTCTGTTTTTCTCCTTAATGCATTCACCAGGGCTGTTCCCATAGCGACATCATTAAATCCGAAAATTCCCCCCGAAATTATTGGCATTGCTACTGTGCGGTAGTTATTTTCTCTGGATAATAAACATATTTTGTCTATTATACCGTCTAACGTAAGTATCGCTATTAATTCTTCTTCAGTATCATTCCTCTGACCTTTTTCATGACCGACGGCATGTATTACTGGTTTTCCATTTGGTCCTCCTATTTTTTGTAAAATTACCTCGCCTGTTCGAATAGGATTCTTTCTATGTTGCGCTATTTTATAAGATTCATCTTGGAATCTCGGTCCGGCTCGCTCCCTTAGAGCGCCGGCCACTCCAGCGCCGTGATATAGAAATTTATTAGCGGGATTCACTAAAACACAAGATTCCTGCTCATCCTCTAATCGCCCCTCTTTGAGAACGATTAAGTTTTTCCCTCTTGCGAAATACACTCGATATATTTCGTCATTGCCCGGTGTGAACTGTACATCGGGACTTTCTAGACTACACCATAGTGGAGCACTGGGACCTAGAGCACTTTCTTCTCCTTCTCTCTGAGGTATAATGCTGGGGTCTATCGATCCCCTCTTGGACCCCTCACCCGCAGCATCTTCGTCTAAAGAGTCCCAACTTCTCACGGGGATATTTTTAATTTCTCCCCCGGACTCATCAAAGACTCTCACTCTCGGAAATCCATCCTTTCCTCCTTTACTTGAGCATATAAAAGGTGGAATTTCCGCTCCGTTTAGGATTCTGATATTCACCACGGAAGCGACCAACCTAATCTCTTCCCATGGTATCTGGCCGGATCCGCATTTACCTTGCGTGGAACTGACCCAGACCAGCCGTCCACCAAGATCATCCGGCGTTAATGACAGAGTGCACATTTGCGCCATTAACTCCCTCCGGATTCCCTTGGATTTAACTTCATATACTAGCACTACTCACACTCTGAGTTCTATGCTTTTTCTTCAGGTCTTTTCAAGCCTGCGCGCATGTTTACATAAATCCCTCTGGATTATCACTGTTCAACTGTAGTATGTAAGGACTTGCTACTTCTCGCTTGACTGTTATCCCTGAATTTTCTACCTTTATTAATCGTTTTGCTTGTACACCAGAATAAAGGACTAAAACATATAATTCGCAATCCTAATATCCATAAACAGTTCACAATCAACCGCTGTATAGTTACCTCGTGTCTGGATGGATATGATTGGAAGTTTCAGGTCCTGTTCCTCGGTGTCCGTCCTAGCTCAGTCAAGTTCAAACCACTTGAAGCTCGACAGGGTAGAATTCAGGTTCAGATAACTGGTTTTTATTAATGGAGTACTCAGAGACTTGTTTTAAAAAGTTTAAAAAGTCTGAATCAAGCAAGTATCAAAAGTTCAAACAGAGAGAAAATACAGATAAAAAAAAACCACTTCTAAATAGCAAGCATGTCTAGTTCTATTTTCAGTTATAGGGAAAATAGCAACACCTTCTATGAGCCCTGCTTAAGCACCTATACCTTAAACCTCAATGTAACACCTCTAGCAAGTGTTATCTGATTCTAAGTAACGGTTCAGCTAGAAGTTCCATCTCGCACCCACGTTGCGAAATGCATCCCCTCGCTCTTAACAGCTCTTTTACAAAATAAGCAAAGCAACTACATAGCAGATACAAACCACAGAGCACTCAGCATCTGTGCCCCTAAACTAAGATATACCTTCAAACACTTTCCTGACATTTACCCTTTTAACACAGAAGATTGAAAATCCATTTTCTCTAAATCACTCATTAACATTTGTAATTCCTTTGAAAAACCCTGTAATTCCATCACTTCTTTTATTAACTTTGCAACCCTTTTATTCATCGTTTCTTGTTTCCGTATCAGCTTCAGAATTGCTTTCATCTTGAAGATGATCTTTGGATCCCCCAGCTCTCTCCTGGGCACACCTGCAACGTTCCTTCTTCTTCTGTTTCTTGATCTCTTTACTCCAGTCTCGTTGCACTCCTTGAACTAAGAAATCGCTAAAATCAATTTCTATGTTATCTGACTGATTCGTATAGTTTCTGTTAGAGGATCGATCAGGGAATCGCATATTAGGCCAATGAGGATTTAATTCTACAAAACTGATGTATCTAAATTCAGTTCTGTGGATTTGGTCCATTAGGTGTGTGGGGATATAGCTCAGTGGTAGAGCATTTGACTGTTTTTGACTGTTTTTTTTTTTTCAAATGGACAAATCTTATTTCATTTCTGTGGATTTGCTCATTTGGACTAGTGGGGGTATAGCTCAGTGTTAGAGCAGTGGTAGAGACTGATTTTTTTTTTTTTTTTTTTTTAAAGCAAACGAACCTTATTTCATTTCTGTGGTTGTGATTCTTCAGCTTTGTGGGGTATAGCTCAGTGGTAGAGCATCTGAATGCAGATCAAGAGGTCCCGGTTCAAATCCGGGTGCCCTCTTTGGCCAATATACATTGGGGTTAATCAAAGCCTTTACTCCTAAACAAGTCTGTTATTGATTGATTTTTGTTTTTTTCCAAAACAACTAATCTCATTTCTATTCTGTGGATTTAGTCCAATAGGTGTGGGGGTATAGCTCAGTGATAGAAAATTTGACTACAGGTCAGGAGGTCCCTGATTTAAATCTGGGTGCCTCCTTTAGCCAATCCCGATAGAGTTTTAGTAAAGTCTTAACTTTGAAGGAGGCCTATTGTTAACTGATTTTTTTTTTTTTTTTTTTTAAAAACGGGTGAATCATTTCATTTTTTGTGGTTTTGATTCATTGGATTTGTGGGGGTATATCTCAGTAGTGCTCCCATTGGATTTGGAAAATTTTGGAATAACCATAGTGTTGAATTCTAAACTAATCTTCTTTTTTTTTATATATATATTGTCCAACTTAAGGACCCCGAAGCAAGGCTATTGTTGATCGATATTTTTTCAAACTGATGTATCTAATTTCAGTTCTGTGGATTTGGTCCATTAGGTGTGTGGGTATAGCTGAGGGTGAGGGTAGAGCATTTGACTGTTTTTGATTGATTTTTTTTTTTTTTTTTCAAACGGACAAATCTTATTTAATTTCTGTGGTTTTGATCCATTGGATTTGTGAGGGTATAGCTCAGTGGTGCCCCCACTGAATCTTTTTTTGTTTGATATTTTTTGTTTGATATGTATTGTAAGATATCAGGGACCGAATCAGACAACTTTAAGATTCGATTAGAACCACCAAAAGAGCCAAATTCCACAGAGGGCCCCAAGGCTGCAATAGGATGCAATAAATCAGATTCCTAGCTCCAGCCCGTCTGAAGAAAACCTTACCAACAAGCCTCTTTCACAGAACAGCTTACAACATTAAAACAAAAGGAACACATTGATAATTCCAATTCAGGAAGGAGATCCTCAAATTTGGGGCAAGTAATCAAGATCAATGGTGAAAAAGATGCACCGCGTGACCATCACATGTGTTCCACGATGGAAATCATGAAAGACTGAGATTGAAATTCCGTAGGAGACCTTTTAACCTCTCTAGGCTTCACAGAACATGTCCTTATGTTCACAAAATGGTACAGAAACTGCCTTTTCACATATAGATGCACTAAAATCATCTTACAAGGACTTACGAATCATAACTAATGAACTCCATATTATGTATGTAACCCACACAATTGACGATCATGTTTTAATCACATATTATGTATGTCTTTTTAATAACTAGGGAATAGCTTAAGAGTTAATATTCATGTTTGGTATGTATGAGTTTGAAAATCATGCTTTAAATGTTTATTCCAGTCAATTCTTTGTCAAATGTATCATAGTCTTGTTAGAGAAATCATGTACAAAATTATACTTTACAAGAGCGGGAAAATTCGGACCATGTGACTGATACAGGATTTATGATGGGGAAGAAACAGAGCAACACCCCTAGGCTAAGATCATTTCTAATTGGTCAATACGTCCAGATAGGACGGTCTGAAAGCCGAGTTTAAATACTCAGAACACCATCAAATTATGCTTTTTTGCTGCTTCTTTTTCTTCTTCAAATCTTTGCTCTTGCTTTGTACATTTAGCCATGTTTTTTTAGCGCTCTTTGAGCGTGCTCTGGCCTACATGCCAGCTACTACCACAATGAGAAGAAAAACCACCTAGTCTCGTTACATCATTTTATTCTTTTACTTTAATTTCTTGTCTTTCCGTCAGAGTTTCGTTAAGTTTGCCTCAAAGTCCAGCTCCGACTGCACCCGCCCCAAGCTTCAACCAGACCAACTCAGCATCAAGAAGAGCCAACGCCCAAAACATCATTTCAACAACTAATCTCATTTCTATTCTGTGGATTTAGTCCAATAGGTGTGGGGGTATAGCTCAGTGATAGAAAATTTGACTACAGGTCAGGAGGAGCATGTTTTTTTAGCGCTCTTTGAGCGTGCTCTGGCCTACATGCCAGCTACTACCACAATGAGAAGAAAAACCACCTAGTCTCGTTACATCATTTTATTCTTTTACTTTAATTTCTTGTCTTTCCGTCAGAGTTTCGTTAAGTTTGCCTCAAAGTCCAGCTCCGACTGCACCCGCCCCAAGCTTCAACCAGACCAACTCAGCATCAAGAAGAGCCAACGCCCAAAACATCATTTCAACGACTACTGAACATCCAACCAATCAGTAAACTTGGGAAAACCCTTTTCTGCAAAGACAACTACACAAGGGAATCCCTTAAGGCAACGCAAGCAAGTAACCTCCAGATTCTAACTGAATTGGTGCATTTAATACAAATTTTAGCCTCATTGAGAAACTCAAAGCGAGGGTTAAATAAGTGATTGATGGTTGTTCAGGTCTAGGCAATAACACATATTGCTGTAAACTTGGGATTTCACATTTTCATTCTCTTAACTCATCCTTTCCTCACTTTCTCTCTTTCTGCAACTTGTATGAATGTGTGAATACTTGTGTTCATGTGTTAGATTAGTTTACATGTCTTAGGTTTATACAAATAAAATCTTATTAATATTGAAAAGAGAAGTATCTTGTGTTTTGTGCTTACAAGTTAATGTCTTAATCTGCCGATCTTGTTACTGTGCTTATTAATAGTGTTTTCACAATATTTTGGATTTTAATATCCAGTGCAGGACTGATGTTATACGGCTCATTCACTGAATCGCTGCCAACTCAGCGATCAGCCGTAAAACAGTGATTCTGTTCAAATTCCCTATAAAATCATAAATGATTCCCTTTGAGCTAAATTGACTTGTTTCCATTATTTACCTATTACCCCCTTACAGTATCTAATTTCAGCTCTGTGGATTTGGTCCAATAGGTGTGTGGGGGTATAGCTCAGTGGTAGAGCAATTGACTGTTATTGATTGATTTTTTTCAAATGGAAAAATCTTATTTCATTTCTGTGGTTTTGATTTACTGGACTTGCGGGGGTATAGCTAAGTGGTAGAGCGTTTGACTGCAGATCAAGAGGTCCCAGTTCAAATCCGTGTGCCCCCTTTGGTCAATCCCGATGGACAATTTTGGAATAACCAAAGTGTTGAATTCTAAACAAAGCTTTTTTTGTTTGATATTGTCCAACTCAACAACCCCGAAGCAAAGCTATTGTAGATCGATTTGTTTTCAAACTGATGCATCTAATTTCAATTCTGTGGATTTGGTTTATTAGGTGTGTGGGGGTATAGCTCAGCGGTAGAGCATGTGACTGCAGATTAAGAGGTCCCTGGTTCAAATCTGGGTGCCCCCTTTGGCCAATACACTTTGGGCTTAATCAAAGTCTTTACTCCTAAACAAGTCTGTTGTTGATTGATTTTTTTTTTTTTTTCCAAAACAATTCTGTGGTTTTGATCCATTGGATTTGTGAGGGTATGGCTCAGTGGTGCCCCCATTGGATTTGTAAAAATTTTGGAATAACCAAAGTGTTGAATTCTAAACGAGTCTTTTTTTGTTTGATATTGTCCAACTCAAGGACCCGAAAGCAAGGCTTTTGTTCACCGTTTTTTTTTTTTTTTTTTTTTTTCAAACTGATGTATCTAATTTCAGTTCTGTGGATTTAGTTCTTTAGGTGTGTGGGGGTATAGCTCAGTGGTAGAGCATTTGCCTGAAGATCGAGAGGTCCCTGATTTAAATCTGGGTGACCCCTTTGGCCAATCCCGATGGAGTTTTAGCAAAGTCTTTGCTTTGAAGGAGACCTATTGTTGACTGATTTGTGTTTTTTTTTTGTTTGTTTTTTTTCAAACGGACGAATCATTTCATTTTTTTGTGGTTTTGATTCATTGGATTTCTGGGGGTATATCTCAGTGGTGCCCTCATTGGATTTGGAAAATTTTGGAATAACCAAAGTGTTGAATTCAAAACAAAACATTTTTTGTTTGATATTGTCCAACTCAAGGACCCCGAAGAAGCAAGGCTATTGTTGATCGATTTTTTTCAAACTGATGCATCTAATTTCAGTTCTGTGGATTTGGTTCATTAGGTGTGTGGGTATAGCTGAGGGTGAGGGTAGAGCATTTGACTGTTTTGTTTGTTTTGTCAAAACAGTCATTTGTCTGTTTTGTCAAAGTTTTGACTTTGAAGGAGACCTATCGTTGACTGATTTTTATTTTATTTTTTTTAAACGGATGAATCTTTTTTTTCATTTCTGTGGTTTTGATCCATTGGCCTTGTGGGGATATAGCTCAGTGGCAGAGCATTTGACTGCAGCTCAGGAGATCACCGGTTCAAATGCGGGTGGCCCCTTTGAATTTGGGAAACTTTGGAATAACCAAATTGTTGAATTCTAAACGAATCTGTTGCTGTTTGATATTGTCCATATCAAGGACCTCAAAGCAAGGCTATTGTTGATTTAATTTTTTTTTTTTCAAATATATATTTAATTTTTTAATTCTGTGATTTTGCCCCATTGGGTGTTAGGGGGTATAGCTCAGTGGTAGAGTATTTAGCAAAGTCTTGACTTCAAAGGAGGCCTGTTGTTGACTGATTTTTTTTTCTTCAAACAGGCGAATCTTATTTCATTTCTGTGGTTTTGATCCATTGGATTTGTGGGGGTACTGGCTGTACCCGCCAACGATTCCTAACACATTCGAAACAATTCCTAACACATTTGGAACAATTCCTAACACACATCCTAACAATTCTAACAGTCAATGGTCTAAGTCCTAACAGTTCCGAACAGCACTCAACGGGGCAAAACGGCCATTGGCTGAACGGGGCAAAGCAGCCGAAATATAATGACGTGCGAAGCCACGTGATTACTGTTATAAAAAAGTGTGGAGGCGTGCGCTCAGATGAGTAGTTTTTCAACGACCCCATCACAACTGGAATCCAGGCATTTGGAATCCAGAATTTGATATTCTTTAAACACCGAACGTATTTTTAGTCAGTTTGACGTTATCAGATAACGTGGAGGTAAGTACAGTAAAACTTATAACGTTAACGTGAAAGAGAAGCACTACATGGCGTTAACTCTTTGGCATTAGGGTTTCAAACTCCTCCGCTTAAGTTGCGCGCTGGTATTTTTTCTAAATTTATTCTTAAATCGGTGATTTAACATTCATGTGCATATAAGATGCTATGTTTGGTCGAGATTGTGATATTAATTGAGGTGACAATTCATATTGCAGCAACGTGGCCGGACTGACTTAAGTTAGCCTACGTTATGTAGAATCACAAAGACGATAGTAATTATGATGATAAATGTTTAAAAAATGTAGATTTTGGACGTGTTTTGTGTTAAAAGAGCAAGAAAAAGCCAACTCGAGAGATTTCACGGCTTTTTTCTGTTAAGCGCCAAAAGTAATTTGTGCACCAAAGCAATCAAATACACTTTAAAATTAACCAACGTTTTTGTCTTGGTGAATATTTTTTTCTAAATACAACTGGTTATCTCTTAAGTAAAGATAAGCAGTATGAAACAGTGACAGTGCGTTCACACCAGACACGACTTGCGCAAATAAATCGCGCTATTCGCGCGTAGTTGGAGGCTTGAACATTTTGAGTTTACTCGCTTCATTCGCACGTGAAATTCGCTTCATTCGCGCGTGAAATTCACTTCACAACAGACGCGAATTCGCGTCATGGGTAGGGCTGTGACGGTGGCAGAGTTTTACCACCGCGGTGGTAATGGACCAACTACCGCCGGTGGCGCGGTGGTATGATATTAATTAGCCTATATTTATACATAAAAATTATATATATAATATTCAAATTCAAAATTATATATATAAATTTGAAAGGCAACAAATAAATGAGGCTCGATCATCTATTAACAAATGTGCGTGTTTATTTTAGCACTTCCGTCAAGTGAACTAGCAGCCTGCAAAACACTAAAATAAATATCAAACAAATAATAGTCAACTAGGAAAGTAGCCTTAAAAAAAAAAGTATACACCCTGTCAACCGGACGCGAGCGGTGCGGCAAGACATGACAAATCCCCACAGTAAACTGCTTCGTCCTGTTTATGATGCACTGACACAAAGCTCAAATGTCCTGTGTAGACACTCAACCTGTTGTGTTGCGACCATAGACTGTAGGTTGCGATGTGGAGTGACACCTGTCGCGTCTGGTTTAGACACGGTTCTGTTCCGCCCTCAAGCAAGCGGGCGCATTAACTCTTCGTCTGCACGCGCTCTGTATGGAATAGGAATCGCGGCGTATGCTGCCACATTTCTTGGTAGCATCTTACATTTGTCGCTGTCTTGTTTGTATTTGGCTAGTTTGGAGAAAGCCTCACCAATACAAACCTGACCAGCTGAGCGTTTGCAATCACGTGAACTTGAAGACACTTGTACAAACACGGACGGGTGACATGAATGGAAATGATTCCAGATCGGCGATGTAGTATTTGGTTTCCCAACAAGGTCCATCGCTCAACACAAAATAAATTTGCTGAATGCAGAATAAACTGTATTTTCCTGCGCTCAAACCTGCCAATCTAAAGGAAACGTTGTGTATGGCGTTTGAGGTAATTTGTGAATTAGCATAGACTTATAGTCTAAATAAAACAATTGGCAACTGTTATATTATTACATTTGTATACAAAACTTTGTATTATGCTTGTTATAGAGTGTGTGACGTCACATGCACTACCGCCGGTGGCAAAATACAACCGCGGTGACAACTGACCATCGCGGTGACGCTTTTGTCACGGCAACCGTCACAGCCCTAGTCATGGGAGGGGCTTATGTAGCTCTAAATTGAGTAAAGAGCGTTTTTTACGATTGTCCGACCTCCTCACTCACTTTCTTCCAAGCAAGACCCTTTTTATTCCTGTTTCTATAAAAGTATGAAGATGTATCGTACAGCTCCGGGTATCCACATACAGCGATGATGATTTTGTCCTCCATTGTTGTTTCGGATTTCTGCCTCAGCTCGCTACGTCGTAATGACGTCATTACTAGAGCAAGCTCCTGATTGGTTAAAGCGGCGTGAATTTTCGCCAAAGTTCAGATTTTTCAACTCATTAGTAGAGACTCCAAGACCTGAAATGATTCGCGCAAATGACGTGGCGCGAATTGAGCGTTTCGGGCGTTTGACGCGCATAACGCGTGATTCGCGCGAATCGCGCGTTATGCGCGTCAAACGCCCGAAACACTCAATTCGCGCCACGTCATTTGCGCGAATCACGCCGCAGGATGTCTATTTGCATCTTTGCATTGACTTAACATGTAAATCACTCGCGCTTAATGCTTAATTCGCGTCTGGTGTGAACGCACCTTAAGGCATATATGTCAGAAAACACCAAACTGCCGAATAACATTAATAACAAGTAATATTTTACAATTTGTACAATATTACTATATGTAGAGACCTTTTTTGAATATTCAGGTTTTTTTTAAAACCGTCTACAACTTAGACTTATTTATCTTAATTTAGCTAAGACGTTATTATTCATTATATTTGCCAGAAAAGAAGTCTTTATTTTATTATTATTTTTTTTTCTGTATTTGAATTTTACTTTGTGTCAGTCAAGTTGTCTGATATTTACAGGTCTGTGGACGATGCAGTCAACATGGGACTGCATTATGTTCTGCAACATCTAGACAGACCAAGGACTTATGTGAGGATCCTGTTTGTGGACTTCAGCTCGGCTTTTAACACTATCATTCCAAACCTCCTCCTGCCCAAACTAACTCAGCTCTCCGTGCCCACCTACGTCTTGTCAGTGGATCACCAGCTTCCTGACAGACAGGCAGCAGCTAGTGAGGCTGGGAAAATTCTCATCCAGCACCCGTACGATCAGCACTGGAGCTCCTCAGGGCTGCATTCTCTCCCCACTGCTATGCTCCCTCTACACCAACGACTGCACATCTAAAGATTCCTCTGTCAAGCTCCTGAAGTTTGCAGACGACACCACACTGATTGGCCTCATTCAGGACGGTGATGAGTCTGCTTACAGACTGGAGGTTGAGCAGCTGGCTGTCTGGTGCAGTCTTAACAACCTGGAGCTCAACACGCTCAAAACAGTGGAGATGATCATGGACTTCAGGAGAAACTAGGGATGTGCCGAACGAGGCTTTTGAAGCAGTGAGGCTTTTACAACAAACTGTGTTGATGCTTCGAAGCTTTTGATACAGTGCTCTACTCCGCCATCTGGTGGTCAATAAAAATTCTTACACCAACTGTATCATTTAGATCAGTGGTTCCCAACCATGTTCCTGCAGGCCCCCCAACACTGCACATTTTGCATCTCTCCTTTGTCTGAGACACCCATTTCAGGTCTTGGAGTCTCTACTAATGAGCTGATGATCTGAATCAGGTGTGTTTGATTAAGGAGACAAGGAAAACATGCAGTGTTGGGGGGCCTCCAGGAACGTGGTTGGGAACCACTGATTTAGATGTTCTGTTCATTGGGATGTCATTGTAAGGTTTAATTGTCTATTTAATATACATATGTGTCATTAGCAAGTGTGTGTACAGCGATAAAGTTTCCAGAATTTATTGTATTTAGCACAATACAATGACAATAAAGACTTTATGTTCTTCATTTTTACTTGCATCAAACTTGTGTCTTTTCACATTCTAAATACCACAATAACTTAGGCCTACGCCATTTTTCATTGCACCAATTTTGTGTCTTCCTTACAAAAGAACATAAACATGCTCATTGTTAAGAAACACAAATGTACAAATACAAATGCAATTATTGCAATTAATATACCTTGCAATCATTTATTTTACTCGCCAATGTGAACTGTTGACAACTGAGGATGGCGTTTACAAGCAGCAAAAAATGTTTGTGGTTAAGGAAGGACTTTTATCCTTTTTGGGAACAGTGGTTGAGCCCGCAAGGTGTTTTAATTTTCATTCAGTCAACAGACATTCACATGTCATTGTTTTTAATAGTAGTACAATAATTAACAACGATACACCACGTAAAAACACTACATACATATGGGCATGCTGACTGATATAACTATAACATTGCACTAAATGGATCATGGGTATGGGACAGCGCAATCGACGCGCTTTGTATTTGAGCCTAGCGTGACGTGTCAGTGAGGTAACGAAGCTTCTTTTTCACAGGTCACGTGACAGCCTCATTTCAAGCAAAGCTCTGGAACACTGTTTCGAACCACTAGTGTGTTAAAAACTCGAAATGTGTGTCGACACTAGGTGTCAATCTACCCATCCCTAGGAGAAACCCCCCTGCTCTCCCCCCCACTCACCATCATGGACAACACTGTAACGACAGTGGAGTCATTCATGTTCATGGGCACCACCATCTCCCAGGACCTGAAGTGGGACATTCACAGACTCCATTGTTAAAAAGGCCCAGCAGAGACTGTACTTCCTTCGCCAGCTGAGGAAGTTCAACCTGCCACAGGAGCTGCTGAAACAGTTCTTCTCTGTCATCATTGAATCCGTCCTCTGCACGTCAATAACTGTCTGGTTCAGCTCAGCTACCAAATCTGACCTCAGAAGACTACAGAGGGTAGTCCGGACTGCTGAGCGAATCATTGGTACAACCCTCCCCACTCTCCAAGAACTGTACTCATCCAGAGTAAGCAAAAGGGCTGGCAAAATCACTCTGGACCCCTCACACCCAGCACACTCCCTCTTTGAACTGTTGCTGTCTAGTCGACACTACAGAGCTCTGAGCACCAGAACGGTCAGCACAGGAGCAGTTTCTTCCCTCAGGCAATCCATCTCATGAACACTTGACAATAATTGTGGAACACACACTATTTATACACTTATACACTTCTTTATCTAACTCACATACTTAGTCTACATTTCAGTTTGCACATAATATACCTCTACATACAAAACTGTCTATTGTAATATACCTGTTCATACAATTGTCAATTTGCATATTGTTGTTCTGTATTTACTTGTTCTATTTTTAATTCTTCTTTTTATTATCTGTGTTTTTGTTCTGTCACTGTCATACTGTTGCACTGTGGAAGCTTCTGTCACGAAAACAAATTCCTCGTATGTGTAAACATACCTGGCAATAAAGCTCATTCTGATTCTGATTCTGATTTTCACATTTATAGACAATGACTAAGACGGGTAAACCTGACTTGTACTGGCATGCCATCATGTTGAAGTACGCCCAAGGGAAGTACCACTTCACTACAGGCAAGAAACCAGGGGCGAAGAAGTGGAAGGATGCCTTGGAAAAATGAATAACTGCCCATTGCACAGACAGACCCGTGTTTACGATATCTTTGGCAAAAGAATCCCCTGCAAATGCTGGTATCATTAGGTATGTAATGATAAATGTGATTATTTTACCTACACTGGTGAGCATTACTATTTTTTTTTTCATAACAGAAAGATGCTCATGATTTGTGCTGTAAAGCCTGAAATATTAGTCAGAAAAACTCCTAAGAGTATAAAAAAAATCTATCTAGACTACTATGTGCTTAGTATCGTATAAAAACATTTAATTTAGTTTAACATTTAGGCATATTATATATAAATGCGTTTACATCATCTATAAAGAAAACTACAGATAGATAAGCTAGACATTATAATAGCAATCACTTATGATTATCAAAGTGACAATGTCGCTATACAGTTAAAATGATTTGTGCTGTAAAGCCTGACATAAGAAATATTAGTCAGAAAAAGGAATATATATATATATATATATATATATATATATATCAAGTCAAGTCAAGTCAAGTCGAGCTTTATTGTCATTCCGCTACATGCGGGGGCATACAGTGGAACGAAATGTCGTGCCTCACAGGACCATGGTGCTACATAAATACAGGCATACAGCAATGAAGTAAAACAATATAAACCTATACACAAACTATCCTACTGATAGATTTTGACTATAAATATACTATCTATATAAAAAATTTACCTATACATAAACTAAAAAAATACAAACTATTACAAACTATACGAATGCTTCAGATAAATACTGTACCTGTGCAAAGAGAGACATTGTGAGTTGAAGCAGCTGGCTGGGGAACAGTGCAGGATGATTTGTAGTGCATGAGCATGTAAACATACATATATTACTGAGTCTTTTTGTGGGATTTGTGTACACACGGCAGTCTGTGTGAAAAGTGACTAGTGCGCATAGAGGAGGAGAGTGTGCTACTACAGGTGGTTTGTGCAGGCCCACTCACCTGTAGCACCCTTCGATTGCACAAACAAAGTTCCATAAGTTTCAGATGGTCCATGTTTCAGGAGGTAGGGGGTTTGTATGGGGTTTCAGAGAGGGGCGGGGTGATTTGAGTTCAGGGCTCTCACAGCCTGGGGGAAAAAGCTGTTGAGCAGTCTGTCAGAGCGGGCTCTGATGCTCCGGTACTGTCTAACTGATGGTAGGAGCTGGAAGAGACTGTGGGAGGGGTGTGTGGAGTCCTTCACGATACTGTTGGCTTTGCTGGAGCATCGTGTGAGGAAAATGTCCAGGATAGAGAGGAGAGGGGCACTGATGATCCTTGCAGCTGTGTTCACTGTCCGCTGGAGGGTCTCGCGGTCTGCTGCAGTACAGTTCCCGTACCAGACAGTGATGCAGCTGGTCAGCACACTCTCAATGGTGCCCCTGTAGAAAGTGGTGAGGATGGGTGGAGGGAGACTTGCTCTTTTCAGCCGGCGGAGAAAGTGTAAGCGCTGTTGTGCCTTCTTGGAGAGTGACATGGTGTTGGTGGTCCAGGTGAGGTCCTCTGTGATGTGCACCCCCAGGAATTTAGTGCTGCTGACTCTCTCCACAGGCGAGCTGTCGATGGTCAGTGGGGGGTGGTCAACGGAGTTTCTCCTGAAGTCCATCACAACCTCCTTTGTCTTACTCACATTGAGGGACAGGTTGTTAGTGCCACACCATTTCGCCAGCTGTGCCACTTCCTCTCTGTAGTGCATTTCATCGTTGTTGCTGATGAGACCTACCACTGTTGTATCATCAGCGAACTTGATGATGTGGTTGGAGCTGAACTTGGCAGTGCAGTCGTGGGTCAGCAGCGTGAGGAGCAGCGGGCTGAGCACACAGCCTTGTGGGGCACCTGTGCTCAGTGTGGTAGTGCTCGAGGTGTTGTGGCCAACACGGACTGACTGAGGTCATCCGGTTAGAAAGTCCAGAATCCAATTACAGAGGGAATTGTTAAGGCCCAGCAGGTTTAGTTTATTTATGAGCTGTTGTGGGATTATTGTGTTGAATGCTGAGCTGAAGTCAATGAACAGCATTCTAACATAAGAGTTTTTGTTTTCTAGGTGGGTAAGAGCCAGGTGGAGGGTGGAGGAAATTGCATCGTCTGTAGAGAGGTTTGGACGGTATGCAAACTGGAGCGGATCGAGTGTGTTGGGGAGGCTGGTTTTGATGTTGTGCATGACTAACCTCACAAAGCACTTCATTATGATTGGAGTCAGTGCTATGGGACGGTAGTCATTTAGACAGGACACAGGTGATTTCTTTGGTACCGGTATGATTGTTGTGGATTTGAGACGTGGGGACGACTGCCTGGCTCAGCGAGGTGTTGAAGATATCTGTTAGGACATCTGTCAGCTGTACAGCACAGTCTTTCAGTACACGGCCAGGTATGTTGTCGGGACCCACAGCCTTGCGTGGGTTAATCCTAGATAGGGTCTTACGTTGGCTGGAGACAGACAGAGCGCCTGGTCGTTGGGAGGTGTGGGCAGTTTTTGTGCAGGTGTGTCATTCTGCATTTCAAACCGTGAATAAAAGTGGTTGAGTGTATCTGGGAGGGATGTGTCATCATCACAGGCCTGTGGCGGGGGCTTGTAGTCTGTGATGGTCTGAATGGCTTGCCACAGACTCCGTGTGTCTCAGCCGAGGTATATATATATATAAATGTATATATATGTGTATATATATAGTCTTTTAGTTTCTAAAAAATTTAAAGTATGGATCAAATGACAGAAGGCATGTAGTAATTGTGTACAACATGTTTTACAGCAAAGTTTTGATTTTGATCATTTAGAGGCATTAGATATTTGTGTACCAAATGATGCATTTTTTAAGGCTAAAACAACATTGTTTACCACATTGGCAATATTCTCAGATGTAGGGAAAAACTATTTTTAACCATTTTCTACTTTTTTTAACAGTCAGCTAAGCAGACAGCATTATGGCACTTTTCCACTGCGTGGTACGACTCGGCTCGGCACGGTTCAGAACGGCACGACACGGCTCAGTTTGGCTCGGTTTGCATTTCCACTTTATAGTTGCGCCACCTCTACTGCCGTGACTCCTGAAAAACTTTTTAATTCCACGTCGCTCCATCAAGCTCTCGCTGGATCCGCTCCTCGGCTATCAACGAAAGGACAGTCTGTACTTCCTTAACAGACAACGAAACAGCCATTTTTTGGTTGTTAAAAGAAAGGTGCGCTCATTCAAAACAGTTGCGTTCGATCCTTCGCTGGCTGTGCTCATTTAAATCTAGCGGGTCTGTTGTGTCTCGTGCCGCAAGTTCAATAACGCAGGCAGTGACGATTCTCTCCAGCCAGCAGTGATCAGCAGAGTTTACACGTCACGTTTTGGTAACGGTACGGCTCGCTTGGAACCTCAGCCGAGGTGGTACTAAAAAAGTACCAGGTACCAGGTACTGTACCCAGTGGAAAAACCCCCAAAAGTGAGCCGTACTGAACCGTACCGTGCTATACCATGCAGTGGAAAAGCACCATTAGGCATGCAGGCAGGACCCCTCCGCAGTGCAGGCTCCAGCCCAACCCCACAGAGCAGTGCAGGCTTCAGCCCGACCCCACAGAGCAGTGCAGGCTTCAGCCCGACCCCACTGAGCAGTGCAGGCTTCAGCCCGACCCCACAGAGCAGTGCAGGCTCCAGCCCGACCCCACAGAGCAGTGCAGGCTTCAGACGGGCTCCATAGAGCAGTGCAGGCTTCAGCCCGACCCCACAGAGCAGTGCAGGCTTCAGCCCGACCCCACAGAGCAGTGCAGGCTTCAGCCAGGCCCCACAGAGCAGTGCAGGCTTCAGTCAGGCCCCACAGAGCAGTGCAGGCTCCAGACCGGCCCCACAGAGCAGTGCAGGCTCCAGCCCGGCTCCACAGTGCAGCAGTTCAATTAAGTGTGCTCTTTGTAGCGAAGACGTTGATGTGGAGGGTTTCACTGAACATCTATTAGACTACCATGTCCAAGAATGCTGTGACCAGTGTGGGGTGCAGTTGGACTGCTTCACCACACTGAAAATCATCGTTTGACTTGTCTTTCAGACCAAGACAGACAATCTGTGGATCAACCAGAAGCATCTCCCACAACATGGACTGCTCAGTCACCTGCATACATCAAAGAGCAGCAAGGAGCTCCACAAAGTACACTTCACACTCCATCACTGAGGTCTCCAGAAGTGAATTGGGTGAGTTTCTCCCAGAGCAGTTCTGTTGAGTGATCAAACCAGCAGACCAGAAGTGGATTGCTCAGTGCCTGTATGACAGCACAGGGCGACTGGAGCAGCAGTTTTCCCAAAACTGGTTTCATCCACCAAATCCCAGCAAGTCTACTACTACACCACCTGATCCAAGCAGTTATTTCAGGCAGCAGATGTTTCTGTGGGCCCCTATGAGGATGTGGGGTATTCCTCTGAAATGCACACAGTGCAATAGAAAGATGCACCATTCAGGTATCTACACTAAAGTGAGGGAAGTCATTGATGTTGACTCTAGATATTACTTAATTGGATCTAAGCTGCAGCAAGTGTATGATTCCTGTCTGCCCTTGGAGTTCAGAGATCCTTAAACAGCTGGATCACCTCCCACAGAAAAAAATTCCCCGCTGTTCTCACCACTCAGCTTGCCCTTGACAGGAAGTGTGTGACCTTGCTGAAGCCTAGAACTGCAGGAAACGGCTCCAGTTACTTGTGGCAAGCGCTGGAAGATATTCAAATTGAGGAGTGGGCAAGACGGACTATAGACTACTTGACGGACTGTGAGCTTCACAAAAAGAGATGTGCCCTGACCCAACTGGAAGTGGTTTATGAGCAGCCACCGCCTTTTTGCCCCTACCTCTGGCACAGTGGTTTGAGACCTCCCATGCCAACGAAATTCTGAGTCACCTTGATGAGCTAAAGGGTGTCATAACATCAACATATGGTAGCATCCTGAAGCTTGATTCGACCAAAAAGGTAAGTGTGTGTGTGTGTGTGTGTGTATGTATGTGTGTATATATATATATATATATATATATATATATATATATGTATATATACACACAGTGGGGCAAAAAAGTATTTAGTCAGCCACCAATTGTGCAAGTTCTCCCACTTAAAAAGATGAGAGAAGCCTGTAATTTTCATCATAGGTATACCTCAAATATGAGAGACAAAATGAGAAAAAAAATCCAGAAAATCACATTGTAGGATTTTTAAAGAATTTATTGGTAAATTCCTCGGTAAAATAAGTATTTGGTCACCTACAAACAAGCAAGATTTCTGGCTCTCACAGACCTGTAACTTCTTCTTTAAGAGGCTCCTCTGTCCTCCACTCGTTACCTGTATTAATGGCATCTGTTTGAACTCGATATCAGTATAAAAGACACTTGTCCACAACCTCAAACAGTCCAACTCCAAACTCCACCATGGCCAAGACCAAAGAGCTGTCAAAGGACACCAGAAACAAAATTGTAGACCTGCACCAGGCTGGGAAGACTGAATCTGCAATAGGTAAGCAGCTTGGTGTGAAGAAATCAACTGTGGGAGCAATTATTAGAAAATGGAAGACATACAAGACCACTGATAATCTCCCTCGATCTGGGGCTCCACGCAAGATCTCAGCCCGTGGGGTCAAAATGATCACAAGAACTGTGAGCAAAAATCCCAGAACCACACGGGGGACCTAGTGAATGATCTGCAGAGAGCTGGGACCAAAGTAACAAAGGCTACCATCAGTAACACACTGCGCCGCCAGGGACTCAAATCCTGCAGTGCCAGACGTGTCCCCCTGCTTAAGCCAGTACATGTCCGGGCCCGACTGAAGTTTGCTAGAGAGCATTTGGATGATCCAGAAGAGGATTGGGAGAATGATGAAACCAAAATAGAACTTTTTGGTAAAAACTCAACTTGTGTTTGGAGGACAAATAATGCTGAGTTGCATCCAAAGAACACCATACCTACTGTGAAGCATGGGGGTGGAAACATCATGCTTTGGGGCTGTTTTTCTGCAAAGGGACCAGGATGACTGATCCGTGTAAACGAAAGAATGAATGGGGCCATGTATCGTGAGATTTTGAGTGAAAACCTCCTTCCATCAGCAAGGGCACTGAAGATGAAACGTGGCTGGGTCTTTCAGCATGACAATGATCCCAAACACACCGCCCGGGCAATGAAGGAGTGGCTTCGTAAGAAGCATTTCAAGGTCCTGGAGTGGCCTAGCCAGTCTCCAGATCTCAACCCCATCGAAAATCTTTGGAGGGAGTTGAAAGTCCGTGTTGCCCAGCGACAGCCCCAAAACATTACTGCTCTAGAGGCCAAAATACCAGCAACAGTGTGTGAAAACCTTGTGAAGACTTACAGAAAACGTTTGACCTCTGTCATTGCCAACAAAGGGTATATAACAAAGTATTGAGATGAAATTTTGTTATTGACCAAATACTTATTTTCCACCATAATTTGCAAATAAATTTTTTAAAAATCCTACAATGTGATTTTCTGGATTTTTTTTCTCATTTTGTCTCTCATAGTTGAGGTATACCTATGATGAAAATTACAGGCCTCTCTCATCTTTTTAAGTGGGAGAACTTGCACAATTGGCGGCTGACTAAATACTTTTTTGCCCCACTGTATATATACACACACACATATATATATATATATATATATATATATATATATATATATATATATATAATCGGCGCGCCTGCGATTATGAATGCGATATTGCGTAGCTTGTCAGTGAACTACGGCTCTGTGTATTAAATCCATCTGAGAGCACGTGGTGGAGATTTACTACTAATCACAGAACCGGCTTTACTGATGAGATGCGCATGATCATCGCATTCGATTATTTGCACAACCCTAATAAACAAATAAATGTGTGTGTGTGTGTGTGTGTGTATATATGTGTGTGTGTGTATATATATATATATATATATATATATGTGTGTGTGTGTGTGTGTGTAAGGGCCAAATGCATGTAAACTTACCTGATGTGTTTATGTATTTATATAGATCACTAAAAAGCTTGCTGGAGGCATTGCGGAAACTGCTACTTGGATGACCAACGTTGGCAATGAGTTTGGCCAAGTCCAAAACTGTGTCCTAACCACTGGTGAGGGAGCCGGTCTAGATGACTTGTGTCAGGGCATCGTGAAGCGTTACAAGGATGCTGGCGAGCCAGAGCCAGCTGTGATTTATGTTGACAGGGACTGCTGCAGCGAGACGTGTTTGTAGCTTTATAACTTTTCCTAATAGGAATGTGTGTGCATTTATGCTGTTTATACATTTCTAATTCATATTAGGCAAGTTTCTGAATGAGAGTAAATCACAGATCTGCATGGTTCCCACTAATTTGGAAAGTGAATTTACATGGCTTTTGTTCAGGTGCTTGTTCATATTTTTTAAGAGCATTCCTAAGGAGAATTTTTAGAACAATTTTAAGTAGAAATTTGGCATGAGAATCCCAGTTCACTGTTTACAATCAAGTAAACAAAATGTTTTTAAAACAGCATTAGCATATTTGTTTTATGATGCAAATTTAAATCTAAGAAAATGCGTAAATTCTCTCCTTGTTTCTCATTGGTGTAGGTGTGACTCCAGTTTTTACCTGGTTTTGACCATGGAAGGTCACAGTGCGTCTCGATGTCTTCCACTTCATGCGACGGTTCACTGCTGGTCTTACAACGGAGCACCATCCACTATATGGCACCACTTTCTGCTCCAAAGTTGTCCAACTGTATCTTTGAATGGGACAAGGATGACACCTCTCGTCTTAAAGACGCGAAAAAGTCCATGCTTTAAAAAAAAAAAACATGGGGGGAATATTCCAACAGAGGCCCAAATCCTGTCAAGTATCACCTCCAGTGAGCTGGCCAAGCACTGCAGGAGGAGGACACTTTGAGCTGAAGAAACTCGTGCTTTGATTCAAGGACTGCTAGACTCCATGTGGGAACTGACCGACACGACTGGTTTGTAATAAACAAAAGACAAACAAAAGTCCATCTCTCCCACTGGAATTAAAAAAGGTGTCCTCTGTTCTGTAAACATCCATGACAGTATTTCTCTTTGGAAAATAACAAATGGAAATAGATCACAAAAGTATTTCATGTTTTCAGTTTGTACATTCTTTACATTTCTTTTGGACCTGGGGTAGAGAATTTGGAAACATGCTGAAAAAAAAACCTTGTTGGTTTTTACTTATGAACAATACTACAACAGCGATAGTAAATAACAAAGTTAATGAAGTATTATTAGCCTAATATACGACTAATATTAACTTTATTTATCCCACAGGGGAAACTGTTACTAATGATAGAAATAAACTGAAATATTATTGTAATCAACTGTCATCCATACATATTAATTTTAATAATCTTTTAATTATAATAATTAATATGATTTTACATGTGGCCTGAGAAAATCATGTCTATTATTTTGGTTTGTGAGATCGGAGATCGTGCTGCGCACGTACATACAAACATTCAGGAGGACACAAAGTTCTTGAGAACGCTGCCCCGCTACTTTTATTAATAAAATATTAAATAGCCTACCGGAGAGACGCACAGATGCAGATAGGCTAATTCCCGTTCGAATAATTAATTCAAGTAGCTAAATGTTATAATTAATTACCTCAAATAAATGTGATCTTACCACACTATTTCATCTCTTTCTGATCTGAAGCGGCAGAATGCTGAGCTAACGAGCCGTAGCTTCGCGTCAGGTGGTTCTTGCCTTCACGTCGTGCATTAAAATCGTTCAATGTACAACTAGCCGTGCATTATCCCTTATGTATTCACTCTTTAGCAGCAGTTTTTTATGGCAATATTTAAATAACACCCTGGTCATTCTTGGTGTACCCAAAATGGTCCCACACTATCGACAGGCATTTCTCTGGTGGAAATAAAGCTTCGCTGTTTGGTTCCTGTCACAGTTAATCTAATGCGTGTAGTAGCCTCCGTGTCTCTGATAAGTACGTCATTTTAAGCTGGTGCACCGCCAGTGTAACTTTGTTTTCGTTTTGCTCAAACTGCAACAGTTCCGTGTAACAGAAACACTCGGTTTAGCGGAACCTTTACGATTAATCAGTGTTGGGCACGTTACTTTAAAAAAGTAATTAGTTATAGTTACTAGTTACTTCTCACAAATAGTAACTGAGTTAGTAACTGAGTTACATCATTATAAAAGTAACTAATTACCAGGGAAAGTAACTATTGCGATACTTTAAAAAAAAAAAAATGTTCAAATATAGCAAATAACTTGGATGCCCCCAATATTACATATGTTAAATGAATGAAATGGACAAAAATAGAATAAATTATTATTAGAAAACATTGTACACTAATCTGCACTATTTTAATATTTCTGTGGGACAATGTGAGAGACACCTATCAAATTCAATATATTGTTGTAAATATTATCAACCAATTATATATATAAAGCTTATGTTTGTAAAATGGCACCGTTTTTTTTTTTTTTTTTTTTTTTAAATATCTGACACTTAGCATCAGTTAGTCAAGCATTATAATATGATATTATTATATGATGACAGAGCTTTAGTAATTAGAATATCCATGAATGCATATTTGTCATGTTGACTGAACTTAAGACTGGTGGTGGTGCTTAAGATATTGTTTGTCGTTTAGGGTTTCGATAAAAAAAAGAAGAAAAAAAAAAACTAAAAATAATACTGATAAGATAACAAAACTGCTACAAATTCTACTAACAGTATAAAATGCACTAAGGATTAATGAGCTTCTGGGTTCATGAATATTAATCACGTTGTATGCGTTCGCTCCATAGACTGTATAAAAACAGGTTCGCTCGAATTGAAAAATCAAAACAGGGATGATAATAACTGAGCGCCAGCCATTGAGATTGTCGTTTGTGCATTAGTTCCGCCCACTACCAGAGAAACCGGCAGTTCTTAAATGCTGAAGAATTCCAAAGGAACGCTGTTATTTTGACAGAAAAATACAACAAAGAATATTGTTTACATGTAGCGTATCAATTCTGCATGTTATGAAAGACTCTCTTGTTCTGTATCTTTCTTTGCGCATGTGAGACTAAGTGACGGCGAGCTGTGCGCCTTCACACTAGAGTTTACGGTACGTCAAATACAGCTACACTGTGCATCCATTCAGATAAACTGAAAAATAAAATGCTAATAATATTATAATAAATTATAGTAATGCTGCATTTTATTGTCAGTAGCGGTAACAGCGTTGTAACGGGAGAAACAGTAATTCGTTTGATTACTCGTTACTGAAAAAAATAACGCTGTTAGTAACGCCGTTTATTTATAACGCCGTTATTCCCATCACTGCGATTAATTAACCGTGACGTTTTAAAGCGCGGTTAATCGCAAAACCGGTTAATCGCTGCATCCCTAGGTACAACAGAAGCATTTACCCTGCATCCAAGATCCACCCGCTGTTCAGCTTTACACAAAACTGGGCTCCGGGTTACAGAAGGGAGACAAGGTTCTGGATGTACTGAGGTGTGGCAGAGGGTCCTCTTCTCTGGAAAGCTTTCATCGCCACCAGTGCACTTTTATTCCAAGTACATTGAAATTATAAGACAATATCATATGTATGTTTAAGTAGTCTTGTCACAATAATGGAATTTCTAACTTTGAAATAATACCTTGAAAAACCTCAAATACCATTTTTAAAATGACAGGGGAAAATAGCCACAAAATTAATTTGAACAGATTTTGGTCAGAAGTAAATTAACTTAAATATTAGACAACTGTATAAGTGTTTACCTATCAGTTGAAACTTTTTCTTAGGCCTGGTAGTATTTTAACCATGTGAAACATTTTGTCTTTCAGGGTGGAGATGTAATGCTCTTCATACTAAGATGTACATGCTTGAGAATGCATCAAGATGGAACATCAACCGGGCTCATCAGGCTGTGGACATGAGTAGTACATCACATACTAAAATCTATGATGTACGTTTAATGTCCCACATGAACGTCCTCAGCAACAGAGTCCTTGGATGTGCACTCCTGCCAGAATTCATACCCCCTGGGAAACCCACTGGTAAGATTCAACATTGTACTTTCTCTTAAAATAGTGATTCCAGGCATCAGTGTGTGTTTCAAAGGCTTTGCATGCTGCTTGAACCCTAACCAATTTATCATTGGTGACCAAACTATCATTTTTGTTTCTAGTTATAAGATGTGTGCCTTTGTGAGGAAACAATGTATTTTAGTTTTTTGTTCTATGTTTTGGTTTTTTTTTAATACATTTTTCATGTGTTTGGTGCAAATAATTATTTGTTAGCAACACAACATTCACATGTACTGTAATGCTTTAGCCTGATGTATTCCTCTTATTACAAAATAATGAATGACTCTTTATGGAAGATGAGCGTATAGCTGTGGAGTACTTGCTGGCACAGTCTGACAGAGGAGAACTGCTTTCTCCACTGGAGCATGGTGAAGTGGGCATCACTCTGCCAGAGATGCTGGTTGAAGTTCAGGAGGATGAGTGTGTGGATGTCACAATATGTGATGTAGCAGACATCAGTTTAGACTAGGGCTGTCAGTCGATTCAAATATTTAATCGTGATTAATTGCATGATTGTCATGTGTTAACTCGTGATTAATCGCAACTTAATCGCACATATTTATTTGTTCTAAATGTACCTTAAATGAATACTTTTTAAGTTTTTAATACTCTAATCAACATGGGCATGGATAAATATGGATGCTTTATGCAAATGTATGTTTATTATTATTGAAACCATAGTCAACATAGAGCATGAAGACTAGACATGTTTCAAAGGTCATAGACGTTTTTCAAAGAACTTGTTCATGTCTATTAGACACATGAAAAAAAGAAACACCAGGTTCCCATTACTTCTCTTTTTTTTGCACTGAGCAGTTTACTTACACAAACCTGTTTACATTTTTGCATGACAGGGCAGATCACTTCTTATGAACATGCAAAATGTACATTTATTATTTATTATTAGATTTGTTTGCCTCTCTGTACCCACATACTGTATTTTGATGCAGCTAAATTCTCAATAAAACTGTTTTCATTGATATATTTTACTGTTTCTGTTGTCAGACAATGGGATGAATATGAAATAGTGACTGAAACGCGACCCATTAAGACTACCAAGATAACCAGCTCTCCCTTCCAAGAGGTGTGCGCGCTGGGACAACAAGACCTCGCGCTGGTGCGGCAGTACCAGTTTCAGAAACTAGCCTAAATAAGGTTTGGGCAAAACCTAAAGATTTGTCGCTAGGCGCTTTTTTGAAGAGGGGGAAAAAAGTCGCTAAAGGGGTCTGCAAAGTCGCTAAGTTGGCAACACTGTGCATCTCAATTTCTCCAACTACAGGCTAGGCCACGGGTCCAACAGAAAATCGCGCGTTAATAAAATTAGTGCCGTTAAAATAAATTTGCGTTAACGCGTTATTAACTTTGCGCATTAATGCGTTAACTTTGACAGCCCTAGTTTAGAGACACACACCCTTGGCAGTATCAGCAGCCAAGATGATGATTCATTGAGCTCCTCTCTGGTAATATCCATTGTCTTGATGATTTGTAATTAAAATTGCATAGAAATGTTAGTTTACAGGAGCAAAGAATGAGTTGTTTCATGATTAAGGCCCAATCCCATTTCTACCCCTTACCCCTCCTTCCCCTTTCCCCTACCCCTCCGTTTCGCGGGTTCTCGTGAAGGGGTAGGGGTGTCTTCATTCTCTTTTGGTTGAAGGGGTAGGGGTAAGGGTAAGGGCAAGGGGAAGGGCCAGATATCCCTTCAAACAAAGATTTTTCGAGAGCACACTTCAAACAAAGGGGTATGAATTATCTCAGCATAAACCGGCTACAGCGGCAACATGGCTGCCCGAGCGAACAAAAAGACACATAAATGTAAGCATTACTGACATTAATAAAGATTTTAATGAAAATTAATCATTTGTTTTGTTATATTCAATCGTGTTCAAATTACGGTCATATTATTCAATGTTTGCAAAAAAATCGCTAATGTTTGCTAACGTTAAACCTTTAAAGTTACTGACTGCACGACAGTGCCACAACATATTTTCATGTCTGATCAGGGCAATAACCACCATAGACAATGAGGGTGACTAGTCCCCCCCAATAATTAGAAATCACTAAACCCTTTTCTCAAATATTGCCAATTCGAGAGAGAGAGAGAGAGAGAGAGAAGTTGCGTGTATGTGCATCTGTGCATCTCTCTTTACAATGAGTGAGTTTACCTCAAAAACAGCGATTTTATCCTCTAGTTGCTGGAAAATATAATGTAGCGATTCAGTATTTAAACTGTTATTAATAAAAGTCATGGAGCAGCGTTGACAAGTTTCTTTGCTCCTAGATGTGAAAGCTGTGCGATCTCCGATGTGTGTGTGTGTGTGTCAGTAAGCAGAATGGTAAGGCTCGAATGCACACCATATAGCTGTGTGTAATGTAGGAGCTAGATGACGTATGATGATGTGTGACGCTGTAGTAGTGGTGTCCCATTTCTTAGGGGAATATTTTCACCCCTACCCCTTGGCACTCTGTTTCAAGGGACAAGGGGAAGGAGTACAAAATAGAATTGGGATTCAGCCTAAACTTTCAATTAACCCTTTACAAAATAATTTCATTTGTTATCATTAGTTGACTACATCAATTAAAATGAACTAACAATGAGAAATATTCCTAATGCATTTATTGATCTTAGTGTATGGTAATCTCAGCATTTACTGACCTGTTGAAAAGAGATGGTGTTCATCCCTCCTGGGGTGGTGCCGCTCTTCTCTCTAGAAATATGGCACATAGTCTTAGAGTTCGTACTTGACTAACTAGGGCCCAGGTCAGGGAGCAGACAGACTGGCTAAACCGACCGTCTGCTAGCCGCCTCACGTCACAGAAGTCAGTTAATTCTCAGCACATAGAGACTCCTTCACCTAGATATCACACTATAGAGACTGTGTCTGTTCCCCGTACTAGAAAATACAGAAAACGTCCAAACCAAAGTAACAATTTAATTGATGTTCAACAAATAAAAAATGTTTACAATACAGAGAAACAACTGATAAAACTTGGCTTACTGAATATCAGGTCCCTTTCTACAAAAGCACTATTTGTAAATGATATGATCACTGACCATAAGCTAGATGTGCTTTGTTTGACAGAAACATGGCTAAAACCAGATGAATACATTACTTTAAATGAGTCTACCCCCCAAGATTACTGCTATAAAAATGAGCCACGTCCAAAAGGTAAAGGGGGAGGTGTTGCTACAATTTATAGCAATATTCTCTGTATTTCTCAGAGGGCAGGCTTTAAGTATAACTCGTTTGAAGTTATGGTGCTGCGTATAACATTATCTAGAGAAACATGTGTTAGTGATAAATCCCCTGTGATGTTTGTATTGGCTACTGTGTACAGGCCACCGGGGCACCACACAGACTTTATTAAAGAATTTTCTGATTTTCTATCTGAGTTAGTACTGGCTGCAGATAAAGTCTTAATTGTTGGTGATTTTAATATCCATGTCGATAATGAAAAAGATGCATTAGGATCAGCATTCATAGACATTCTGAACTCTATTGGGGTTAGACAACATGTTTCAGGACCTACTCATTGTCGAAATCATACTCTAGATTTAATACTGTCACATGGAATTGATGTTAGTGGTGTTGAAATTCTGCAGCAAAGCGATGATATCTCAGATCATTATCTAGTCTTGTGTAAACTCCATATAGCTAAAACTGTAAATTCTACTCCTTGTTACAAGTATGGTAGAATCATCACTTCTACCACAAAAGACTGCTTTGTAAGTAATCTTTCTGATTTATCTCAATTCCTCAGCATATCCAACAGCGCAGAAAAACTTGATGATGTAACAGAAACTATGGACTCTCTCTTTTCTAGCACTTTAGATACAGTTGCTCCTTTACGCTTAAGGAAGATCAAAGAAAACAGTTTGACTCCGTGGTATAATGAGCACACTCGCACCCTAAAGAGAGCAGCCCGGAAAATGGAGCGCAGCTGGAGGAAAACAAAACTAGAGGTATTTCGTATAGCTTGGCGGGAAAGTACCCTATCCTACAGAAAAGCATTAAAAACGGCTAGATCTGATTACTTTTCGTCTCTTCTAGAAGAAAACAAACATAACCCCCGGTATTTATTCAATACAGTCACTAATTTAACGAAAAATAAAGCATCAACAGGTGTTGGCATTTCCCAAGAGCACAGCTGTAATGACTTTATGAACTACTTTACTTCCAAGATCGATACTATCAGAGATAAAATTGTAACCATGCAGCCGTCAGCTACAGTATCGCATCAGATAGTGCACTATAGATCCCCTGAGGAACAATTCCACTCATTCTCTATTATAGGAGAGGAAGAATTGTATAAACTTGTTAAATCATCTAAACCAACAACATGTGTGTTAGACCCTATTCCATCTAAACTACTAAAAGAGCTGCTTCCAGAAGTCATAGATCCTCTTTTGGCTATTATTAATTCATCATTGTCATTAGGATATGTCCCCAAAACCTTCAAATTGGCTGTTATTAAGCCTCTCATTAAAAAACCACAACTTGACCCCAAAGATCTAGTTAATTACAGACCGATCTCAAATCTCCCTTTTCTGTCAAAGATACTAGAAAAGGTAGTATCCTCACAATTATATTCCTTCTTAGAGAAAAATGGTATCTGTGAGGAATTCCAGTCAGGATTTAGACCGTATCATAGTACTGAGACTGCTCTCATTAGAGTTACAAATGACCTGCTTCTATCATCTGATCATGGTTGTATCTCTTTATTAGTTCTACTGGATCTTAGCGCTGCGTTCGACACTATTGACCACAACATTCTTTTGAATAGACTAGAAAACTTAGTTGGCATTAGTGGAAGTGCCTTAGCATGGTTCAAATCGTACTTATCTGACCGCCATCAGTTCGTAGCAGTAAATGAAGAGGTATCATATCGATCACAAGTGCAGTATGGAGTACCTCAAGGCTCAGTACTAGGGCCGTTACTTTTCACGCTTTACATGTTACCCTTGGGAGATATTATCAGGAGACATGGTGTTAGCTTTCACTGTTATGCTGATGATACTCAGCTCTATATTTCTTCACGGCCCGGTGAAACACACCAAATTGAGAAACTAACGGAATGTATAGTCGATATAAAAAACTGGATGACGAGTAACTTCTTACTGCTAAATTCTGAAAAAACAGAGGTGTTAATTATCGGACCTAAAAACCCCACATGTAATAACCTAGAACACTATCTAACACGTGACGGCTGCTCTGTCAATTCTTCTTCATCAGTTAGGAACCTAGGTGTGCTGTTTGATAGCAATCTTTCATTTGAAAGCCATGTTTCTAGTATCTGTAAAACTGCGTTTTTTCATCTCAAAAACATATCTAAATTGCGACCTATGCTCTCAACGTCAAATGCAGAAATGCTAATTCATGCGTTTATGACCTCAAGGTTAGACTATTGTAATGCTTTACTGGGTGGTTGTTCTGCACGCTTGATCAATAAACTACAGTTGGTCCAAAATGCAGCAGCTAGAGTCCTTACTAGAACCAGGAAGTATGACCATATTAGCCCGGTTCTGTCAACACTGCACTGGCTCCCTATCAAACATCGGATAGATTTTAAAATCTTGTTAATTACTTATAAAGCCCTGAATGGCTTAGCTCCTCAGTACTTGAGCGAGCTCTTATCACATTATAGTCCTCCACGTCTGCTGCGTTCTCAAAACTCTGGCCATTTGATGATACCTAGAATATCAAAATCGACTGCGGGCGGCAGATCCTTTTCCTATTTAGCGCCCAAACTCTGGAACAATCTACCTAACACTGTTCGGGAGGCAGACACACTGTGTCAGTTTAAATCTAGATTAAAGACACATTTCTTTAACCTGGCTTACACATAACACACTAATACACTTCTATTATTCAAATCCGTTAAAGGATTGTTAGGCTGCATTAATTAGATCAACCGGAACCGGGAACACTCCTCATAACACACGATGTACTCGTTACATCGTAAGAAGAATGGCATCTACGCTAATATTTGTCTGTTTCTTTATTATTCTGTTTCTCAGTCCGTGTCCGGATCAGATGGCGCCGGGAGATGATGTCTGCGACCCTGACCGTCGGCGGAGGCCGGACACCTGGATGAGCCCCAGGGACATATCCCCAGTGAAGGCCTCGACTTAAATACAATAAAACTTAAAATTAAACAAAATAACTATAATATAATAAAATACCTAACTACATAATACTATTATTGTTAGAAATTGCAACAATATAGAAATAGAAATATAATACATTTATACATTTAAAATTTAATTAATACAATAAGTAAAAAAATAAATAATAATATCCTGGTCAGAGGAGAACTGGCCCCCCGACTGAGCCTGGTTTCTCCCAAGGTTTTTTTCTCCATTCTGTCACAGAGGGAGTTTTCGTTCCTTGCCGCTGTCGCCTCTGGCTTGCTCAGTTGGGGACACTTAATTTCTAACGATTATCGTCAATTTGATTTCATATATACTATTTAAACTAAACTGAGCTAGACAATGACATCTCTGAATTCAATAATGAAATGCCTTTAACTGAAAATTGAGTGTTTAATCTTATTATTATACATTACTGACACTCTATCCTCCAATTTGATACTGTTAAGTGCTTTGACACAATCTGTATTGTTAAAAGCGCTATATAAATAAAGATGACTTGACTTGACTTGACTAATACATGATTAAAATCAAAAGGTGAATTTCTGGTGTTCTGAAATTAACTAACAAAAGAACAGCTGTATTTTGTATGTTTCCAAATATGAACAAGTACTGGAACTAATAAATTGCTTATTGTTAGATATTAATACATTAAATTACCTTAATTAATAAACCTTATTGTAAAGTGTTACAGATTATTAATACTAGTAAACTTTTGAGAACAGTCAGTTTTGTAACTCAAATTTATGCTTCTCTTACAAATGTTTAAAAATAAATCTAGAAAATAAGCCAGTGTTCCAAGTGGTGGCTCATACAATCCTGACATCGAAGACATGTCCTGTGCTGGGCCCAACACATCAGCTCCGGTAAAGTTTCTAATACTTGATGCTGATGGTAATTTGTGAAGAATGGTTTATCAGAGAACTGTTAATAAACCATTTCGTAATGTAGGACTTAGTTTTTTTCATTTTCAGGACAGTATATGTGATTCAAGGGGTGTTCCTGGATGGGATGCGGTGGACAACCTGGCAGGGTACCTCGTCAGCCTCAACCGCACTATCACTGCTTTATCAACCAACTTGCGGTTGTATTCGTGTTTGCATGCCATTGATCAGTCCCCCTCCAAGTATTCCCTTAAAGAGCAAGAAAAAGGTCTCGGAAGGTCCTTGGAGAGCTTCACGAAAGCGTAATGGCTCAGCCCCTGGTCAGCAAGCAGCTGAGAGGTAAGTTAAATTGTAACATTTAACTTGAGTCTTGTTTCATGCTGCCTGTGTAGTGATTTAATTCCTTTGTAAGGCTAAAAAAAAACTTAGAAGTGATTTGAGAGTTGTGAAAATCATGAGATCTTGGACCTTTTTCAGTGTGCGCTATCATAAAGTCTATTCATCATTGCCTTGTCTTCATCTGCATAGAATTCAAAAACATAAGTAGTCTATATGTTTACAAAACTATAATGAGCCATAGAATACCAATCATACATAATTCAATGAAAGCATTTTTATATCCACAGACAGTTCATGATTCATGGCCAGGCTGCCCAGAGACCTGATGTCAACAGGGTTTCAAAATGCATTGCACTCAAGCTTTTGAAGGAGTTTGGGGAAGCAAGAAACAGGCCCAAAGACAACAAGGGCAAAACCTTTCCCATTCCTCAGGCGATTGTGATGATGTACAGTCACATTAAGCAGCTGCTTGAAGACTGCAGAGACCAACTTGTTGCTTGTGACAATCAACAACACTACAGTATCGTCTTGGTAAGTTGGGTATTGGCTTCTTAGAATCACTTCAGTAGTATATTCCTATGAACGACTGCACTTTAGAAGCAAATACTCAACGAACTACTCACAATTCCAAATGTATTTATATATTACTTGTATTAAATTTATACATTGTTTTATATATATATATATATATATATATATATATTATTTTTATTTTTTATTTATTTATTGTCCCAGTAGTACCCAGATGAGTGTCTGTTATTATAAAATGCAGTAAATATATGGGAATGACAGACCTCAGAATGTTGCAACTGATGAATCAGAATCAAGCATTTCAGATAATGTACATCCAGCTGGTTATTGCTGAATCATATCCGTAAAGGTGATAAAGGCTGTCCTGATCACCTATTCAGAATTTATTTCACGATAACTGACAGGATATACACTCAACATTATCAGTTTAGACTTTGTCAAGTCAAATCACCTTTATTTCTTTAGCGCTTCATAAAATACAGATTGTTTCAAAGCAACTTTACTGTGATCAACAGAAAAATAATGATTCAGTGATGCAAACTCTGGTGTGAAGCAGCTTCTAAAAAGAAAATATTGTCAATGTTCAGCTGAAACAAGTTCAGTGTTGATTCAAATCCTTTCAAAAACTGTGTAAAGTTAATCAATTATGAAATTAGTTAATTTGGCTATAAAGCAGCTCTGATGTCATCATCCAGCTCAGTTCATTTCTCATCCAAATTTACATTGTTTATGTAGCAATCCCAACTGATTGTTTATGTAGTATATAACACTTTATGTGAGTGTACGAAATGGTAAAGATGTAATTTTAAAAGTAGTTGTGCTCTCTTCAAACAGGCACATCTACATCTAGCACTCCTGCAGCACACAAACATTTTTTCTGGCCTCAAGCTCAGCACTTTCCTGGGTGGCATACCTGGCCTGGATATTCAGATTGGTCTTTTCCACCGTATCCACCATCAGCTGCACCACTACCACCACCGCCTCAGGAATGGTCTTCCCTTCCGCCAGGCCAACAGTCATCAGCTGCACCACCTCCTCAGAACCGACAGCGTGCTTGGAGACTGCACAAGGCAGCTCTTGAAGATCAAGAGCGTGTGGCAAGAGGGGAGCCACCAAAGAAGCGTCACACCAAAGAACTACCATTACTAGTGTGAAACATGTGGCCACTCAAAAAACAAACTTACTGGCCATTCCCAGGTTAAAGGAAAGTGGTACTGTCCAGCATCTGACCAGACCATTACAGAGTGGAAAGACTCTCTTTAGGTTTTGTTTTGCCTTTAATTTCATACATAATACAGTCAGTTTATCTTTTAAGTTAGTGCATTTTAACTAGTACATTAAGTAAACCAAACAGATTAGAATTTAAAGGAAAGCTCTTAAAGTTGTTTATATAAACAATAGAAATTATATACAATCAAGCTGCATTTGTGGTAGTTATTATTATTATTATTATTATTATTATGTAGTTTAAATTTGTATTTTTCTATATTCTAAAAATTATATTAATATATATCTTTTATATGTCTTATATAAAGTGATCACGTAATGAAAACTGTTACACTTATGTTGCTACATTACTTAAATATATGTTACAAATAGAATGTGCGTTTTACAAACCCCAGCAGGAGGAATAACAAGCAAGTTCTCTTTCCCTGTCTATATAAAAAAACTAACTAACTCACCCCTAATCTTCGTGTGGTTACTGGTGAGGGGTATTTATGCACTAACTCCCGCTGGTACAAAGAAAAGCAACCAGCACTCAGTGATTGAGTTCCAATACATTTTGCAACTCCTTGGCAACCCCCAGATTTGAAAATTGATTTATGATTCAAGTAATATTATTATTATTAATATTATAATTATTATTATTGTTATTATTATTATTATTATTCTTTAAATTTGTATTTATGTCTTATAAAAATGATAAAAGTAAGTTTATATTTATTATTAATTATTATTATTATTATTAGGTAGTTATTTAAATTTTTATTTACTGCATCTGCATATCCCAGGGAAAGCAAGAGCTGATAAAAATGTAGAAAACTAACTTGAATGCAATGTAAGTCGCTTTGGATAAAAGCGTCTCATAAATGTATTGAAAAATGAAAATTTACATACATAATTTCTATTAAATAAAGGTCAGATTTGAAAGTTGTTTTATTATTATTATTATTATTATTATTATATAGGTATTATTGGTAGTGTTGTTACAGTTCTTTAAATTTGTATTCATGTCTTATACAAATTATAGATGTCTGATTTGAGCTTTTGGAATAAAATATTTGTGGTTTATATAAATTAACATTTTTTTTTTAATAAACCTATTTGGTAGCAAGCATATAATATGTAATTTTAGTTATTTTTTTATGTTTGTTTATATATTTCCTTTTTTTATCATTATTATTACATGTGTCATATTTGAGCTTTTGGAATAAACCGTATTTGTGGAAGTATGTTTTGTATGTTTTATTTTTTCAATTTTACAAAAAATTAGTTCTTTTGTGATAAGGTAAATAGGTAGAAATATTGACTTTTCTGTAATTTGTTAGATAAAATAAGTGAAAAGGTGAAAAACTTGTAAAAAGAAAAAAATTCTTTCAATTAAATTTTTTTTCCCCTGATCTTTTTTCACTTTCCCTTTATTTTTTTTCCCTCATTTTCCCTTTCCCCTTGGTTTTTTCTAATTTTTTCTTTTCCCCCACCCATAGCAGGCCCTTTTGCCTTGTTTCAGCCTGGGGGTATAGCTCAGTGGTAGAGCATTTGACTGCAGATCAAGAGGTCCCCGGTTCAAATCCAGGTGCCCCCTTTGGACTTGGCAGATTTGGAATGACCAGGGGTCATGTTTATAAAACTAGATTTAGATTTCATCCTAAAAGTGTACGTAGGCACAAAAGCTAGATTTTGCGTACGTGCAAAAGTTTAGATTTATAAAACAATGCGTATGCCAGATCCTGCACAAAAATCACTTTATAAATCCCAGTCAGGGGAAGATTGTGTGTACGTGCATCTCCACCCCGTCTCCTCCCTGAAATAACCATATATGGAGCTTACAACCCCTCGTTTTACTACGCACGTTTTACTTATCTTTTCCATGCTTATTCCCATCCACGTGACACCATAACTTAACACTGTCAAAGGTACAAGACATTAAGGAAATATGAGATATGGACTATAAATGTTAATTTAATTACACATAAATTTTTATTGCTAAAAATTATCCAGTATTCTTCTTATATTTTAAAATAAATATATCAAAATATCCATAAAAACAAAACTCTTTAAAATCTAGTTCTCACTCAGATAAATATTTTAGAATAGAGTTGATCTCATTCTTTTCCACTGCCCAAATAGTATTTCAATTGTTTTAAACAATTCAAATCAAATTAAATTTCTGCAGTTTTGCTGATAAGGTGAACATCTTTTAGCTATTTTTAGTGGAAACAGATAGGCCTATCTGCAGTGTAAATACAATTGTCTGACTCAGCTTTTCACTGACAAAGTATTTTAAAAAGGAAACTTGCGAATCTTACTATTTTCTTCAAGTTGTATCCTTCAAATACAGTGGTATTTTTCATAATGTTGTAGAGATGCCTTTACACGACATCAACACCTCAGTGCAGCTGTACAGTATATCATTGGACCTATTCAAACCGGACAATGGACCGTTTAACCACAAAATCCAGCAGTGTCCTCCATAATATCGAAGTAAGTGCGCATCATAGATCATTGTAATGTTCTCGCTAAAAATATTTTCTCATAACATGAGATCTGCAGTTTAGTTAAAGATGAATTATTGTGCACCTATCGCTGTCATTAAAACATAGCATGCCACAGGAAAAGTAATCAAGCGCATTCACTACAAATATTTCTAAATTCAATAAATTTTAGTTTAACTTCTGCGTAATGACTTTGTCATTTCAGCCCTTATCTTAATACTAATTAATAATTAATAATTTATCCTTGTCTTATATTTAATGTAAATGTGTAGGCCTATATCAACATGAAAACAAAGTTTAAAACCCTTGTTTACTTCATTAATTTTCTCACCCCAGGAAAACGAGCTTGTATGCATGGGTCAGAGTTTGCGTGCAGGTGCGCAAATTTTCCCGTCAAGTTTGTTTTTATAAATCCCACCTTTTGCGTAGAAAGTGGCGCACGCCTCTTTCAGGGCAGTTTTTCTGCGTACGCAACGGTTATAAATGAGGCCCCAGAGCTTTCAAGTTGTTTGATATTGTCAAACTCAAGGAACTTTTTAAAAAAAAATAATAAAAAACAGTGGTTTGAGGCAATGCACTTCATGGGGGTATAGCTCAGTGGTAGAGCTTTTGACTACAGATCAAAAGGTCCCCGGTTCAAATTCGGGGCCAACTTGGGACTTTGGAATAACCAAAACGTTGACTTCAAATCAAGTATGTTATTGTTTGATTTTGTCAATTTGAAGGAACTTTTTTCCTTTCTGTGGTTTTGAGCCATCAGCTGTGTGGAGGCAAAGTTCAGTGGTAGATCATTTGACTATAGAGCAAGGGTTCCCGGTTCAAATCCGGGTGCCACCTTTGTACTTGGCAGATTTTGGAATAACCAAAGTCTTGACTTGAAAGCAAGGCTGATGTTGTGTATTGCTGTCAAACTCAATGAACTCCTTTTTTCAGTGGTTTTGGGCAACACGTTTTATGCGGATATAGCTCAATGGCAGAGCATTTGACTGCAGATCAGAGGTCCCCAGTTCAAATTTGGGGCTCCCTTTGGACCTGGGACTTTGGAATAACCATGTAAAGTTGCTACTCCATACATCTTTCAGATGAAAAGCCATATTTGAGGTCAATGAATGATAGGTGAGCGTTTGGATGTCCTGCCCAGTGTACACAGAGACCAGCTGTTAACGATATGCCACGGACTGCATGACTTTGCCACTTCCTGTGGATTTTTTTTTTCCCCCCGCGACTAATAAAATTTTGGTCAACCAAGCTTCTTCTGGTCGACTAATGGTTACTCAACTGTTAGTGGGCAGCCCTAATAATTTCCTTTCTGTGGTTTTGTGCATCATACTCTATGAGGGTACAGCTCAGTTGCATTTGACTGCACTACAACTGAATCAAGAGGTTCCTGGTTTCAGTCGTGGCCTTCTTGGCATAACCAAAGCCTTTTCGAGCCTTTTCTTGCTTGAAAATGTCAAACTGAAGAATCTAATTTCCTTTCTGTGGTGTTGGGCCACTGATTCTATGGCAGTTTATCTCAGCAGTAGAGATTTGACTACAGATCAATAAGTCCTCAGTTCGGTTGTGGCATTTTTGGCAAAACCAAAGCTATGACTTCAAAGAGAGACAGTCATTGTTTGATGTTGTCAAACTGAATGAACTCATTTTCTTTCAGTGGTTTTGGACAATGTAGTTTAAGGGGGAATTGGAGGACCTCTTGACCAGTAGTCAAATGCTCTACCACTGACTGCTGATCAAGACTTCACTGGTTTAAATTCGGGATGCAACGATACAATTTTTTCAGAACCGATCCGATACCGAAAATTCTGAGTATCTGCCGATACCGATCCAATCCGATACCAGCGCAGTTTTTTTTTTAAATGGATGTAGAATTTCTATACTTCTCTGTGTTGACCTGATCGTCACTCTTTTGTGATTTAAACACAATCTACTACATACAGATAACTTAATTTTAATGAAAAATAACAAATGAAAAAATATATATAATCCTAATCTATGACAAAAATATTATTATAAACTAGGTTAGTGGATAATTCAGCAGCAAAAGATACTCTAGAAAAATCATGGGTACACACATTTTGTAAAACCTAGTGAAACATTTTTATCAAATAAAAGTGAATAAGTGTAGGACTAAATCTGGTAAAATGGTACACATTGCTCTTTGTATTGTTGTAGAATACATTCATGAAAAAACAAGCAAATGCATTTATATATAAATACTATAAAATTAAAAGACATTTCTTTTAAATATATGAAGGCAGCAACATATGATAGATAAGACAGAACAAGAAAGACTATTAATAATCTTTCATTGCTCAAAAGTATTATAAAACGAAAGGCTCCAATACAGAGCGCAGGTTGCGCAGTCCTCAGAGTCCGCATAGAAAAGTTCAAAGTACAAAGGGAAAAGGTATTGATGCGTAGTGTATTAAATCTGTGCGTTAGTTTATTGATCCTTTTCTTTGAACAGTTTTAAACCTCAGTTACTGTGCGCTCTTGAAGAGAGCTTGACTGTCGTAACCGAACGCGACACGCAGTTTGACGCTGAATGAAGGATGACAGACAGACACAGCGGAGAGAAGAGTTTACCTGAACTTGAATTTAATAGCTTAAATATTCATCTGTACCTCAGATTAAATATGGAACAGCTTCAGAACACTTGGAATATAGTGCATGAAAAATTTATGGTGCTTTATAATGTTTTTGTGCCTTTTGTGGGACTCAACAATAACACAGAATAGTATACGCACAATATCGGATTTGGATCGGTCTCTTCTGACCGATAACCGATCCGCAGAAAATGACCGTATCGGAGCCGATACCGATACTGAGTATCGGATCGATGCATCCCTAGTTTAAATGTGGGGGGCCCCTTTGGACTTGGCATCTGGAATAACCAAGTCTATTCCAAATGATTGGAAGTGACTTCAAAGTATAGCTGCTGTTGTTTGAAACTGTCAAAACATACAAAATTTACAGAGAGTACCAAGGATTAAGAACTGCCAGGTAGTGTTGTAGTACTTGATGGTCTTAAGACCATTTTCTGAAGGTCTTGTCTCAGTCTCAACCACATTTGTGACCCTGGACCACAAAACCAGTCTTAAGTGTCAATTTTTCAAAATTGAGATTTCTACATCATCTGAATAAATAAGCTTTCCATTGATGTATGGTTTGTTAGGATAGGACAATATTTGCCCGAGATACAACTATTTGAAAATCTGGAATCTGAGGGTGCAAAAAAATCTAAATACAGAGAAAATTGCCTTTAAAGTTGTCCAAATGAAGTCCTTGGCAATGCATATTACTAATCAAAAATCAAGTTTTGATATATTTACGGTAAGAAATTTACAAAATATCTTAATGGAACATGATCTTTACTTAATATCCTAATGATTTTTGGCATAAAAGAAAAATATATCATTTTGACCCATACAATGTATGTTTGGCTATTGCTACAAATATACCTGTGCGACTTAAGACTGGTTTTGTGGTCCAGGGTCACATTTGTACTTGGTCTTGTCTTGGTCTCAGAGTAAGACGACTCGGGATTTTGTTTCAAGACCGTTTAAGACCACAACTGTGGGGAAATCACTAAATTGCCAGTGCATTGTCTGATTTATTTAGAACCATCATAATTGTGACTGGATGTAAAACTTCCTGCTTCAAATGCAATCAAAAACTAATTAAATAACTAAATAACAATAATAAATACCAGTGGATCTCAAAATTATTGTCCACAATAATATTTGAAGACCCCTCTCCACTCACCCAAAATATTTTAGAGCTTAGTATAAGGAAGATGTATATTCATAATAAAAATAATCAAATTCTAAGAAATATCTTGGATTTTTAGTTGTTTTAGTTTATTTTAATGCTTGTTTTGAATTATTTTAAATAATTTTAAAGTTATCTTGAGGTCTCCTTGGAAGTTTTTTGAGGCACCCTAGTGGGTCCCCAGCCCACTGGTTGAGAACCAATGATTTATATTGTCATGCCGGGTCAGAAATTAATGAGTAATTGTGTCAAAAATGTCACCAAAATTAATACAAATACGTACAAAATTCAAGATGTTGTTGCAAAAAAGAACTTGAATGAGATCTGGATTTTATATTATATTTATATTATGACATATTATATGATTAAACAAGACCAAGGAGCTGTTTTCACAAATTTGATATTGCTTTTATACAAACATTTAATAAACAAAATTTAATTTTTAAAACATTACTTTCAACATTATTTATGCATTTGTAGTTGAACCAATTCAGAAGCAGCTTCTGTGCCAGTGCAAAGATGAATTCTGTTGTGATTACATTTGATTAAATAACAGCTCCATGTAGTGTCTTCTTATTCTAATTGTATTTATTTATTAAATATTAGATTTTTTTCAGGCAGTAAATATGGATCTTTCAGAAAAATTTGAGAAGTGCTGGTCTGGTCTTGTCTTGGTCTCAACACACACTGGTCTTGTATTAGGTGGTGTTGACTACAACATTAGCACCAGGTTAGATCCTTCCCTGCATGCCCTGTTCTGGTCACACATACTGAACTGCCAGAGAAACCATGGCAAATTGTTGCCATTGATGGATTCTCCACTCATGGAGCCAATTGTTTCTGACAACACCACACAATTCACAGGGACTGAAATAAAAGAATTCTTGGCACTCAATGCAGTCCAGCACAGACGCATCACACTGTACTGGCCTCGAAATAACTCATACGATATAGTTAACGCATAGTTTAATACGGCTTTCCATGTCAGGTGTTCTTACAGACTATGTGTGCTGACAGACACTTGTGTTGATTAAAGCATTGGAGACATGTTTTTCTCAGTGCATAACTTACAGTTTACAGGTATGTTCTTTATCTGTAAATGTTAGAAAGTCATGAAAATATTTCTATTTTCTTGTCAGACATGGACAATCCTTATGCAAGCAACTCTCCACAAATTTCACAGACTTCAGTGAACAAGTACCGCCATGCACAATTTGGTTTTTAAACCCTGTAATATTTTGTTTTTTAATTATGAATTGATTGCAAGCAGATGACCAAATTAACCGTCTAGCATTTGCTTGGCAGAATTTTACTGACCTTTGATTAATCACAATGATTAATCACAATGAATGAGGATGCTTTCGGTAGCTCATTCTTTTTCCCACAAAACAGCGGTCATGACCATTGTATATTGTATATGTATATTTATTAAGATTTAATAAATCTTTGGGTTGCAAGGTTTCTAGGCAAAGGTCCTGTGTCGCTAGGGAGGAATCCCTTGGAAACACGGTAAGGAAGTCGTTGAGTAGGTGGATTAGGTATAGGATTCCATAATTGTTAGAAATCAGACAGAGCTTCAGATAGTGTGTTAAATATGTTTGGTCTGCTATTACAACCAAAGGTCAAACGAGCCTCAAAATAGTATTTGTTTCACCAGTGTACTTTGAAGAGATGCCAGAAGATTGGATTGATTGGCATAACCTTGAAATCTAAAGTGGTTTACTTTAGCTAAACATTAAATTCAATGGATTCAATTATTTGGATTGCTTGGTCTATACCAGAGTCAATTTGGGGAGAGGAATTAAGCTATTAATGCTTGGAATGAAGCATTCATGAAGGGTGGAGAGACTTGTTTGTGGGATGGGAGATAATAGAGAGGCCATATTTATGTCCGATCTGAGGTAGATAAGGAACAACTGGTAGAAACTTAGCTGGGACACTAGCTAGGATTCTATCCAAGGATTTTTTTGTGGAAAAGTTTTTGCACTTCAAAATGTCTAAAATGTAAATTATGTTGATTCATAAAAAAAAAAGAAAAAAAAATGTAGTTTGGAAAACTTTTTGTTGAAAAAAAGAGCTTTAACACAAATGTGCTGTCACATGACAGAATTAGCCTACATGCAGCATTCACATTTGTAGTGTTGGTCCGTTATTATTTTTAAAATTATTTTTTTATAATTATTTATAATTTATGACTATTGACAATAAGATACATCTTTCAAACATCTTAAATAAAGTTGCTGATGTAATTGATGTCATGAGATTGTTTTGATTTCAAGGTCAGAAGCTGTCCTACATAACTGAAATAATCATGACACTTGTAAATAATAATTTTATAAATACAACTTATGTAGTATAATATTATCTCAGGAGGAAAATAAAGTGGGTTAAATTCAAAAAGCTATAAATGAATTTTACAATTGCTTTGTGAGAATAAAGACTGCATTAGTCAACTGAAGGCACATCGCTGCAGACCATTTAAAAATTTACACAAGTTCTTTCATTGTACCATTTTAGAAAGGGGAATTCGGATCTCTAAAACCTGAACAAATTCCAATTTTGTTCAGAATGATCTGAATACATAAATCCCTGCATTTTTGGCCATGCCAAACCATGACTGGCATGACTGCATGTTAAATGGTAGTCTAGTTAAAGATTATTGCTACATGCACAGAATGAACATTTTACTCTATCTTTTTTATGGACCCTATTTGATCTGTAGTCTAAATAAAGCTAAACAGAAAAATAAAAATGGTAGCTATACAACTACACCAAATTTAAGTGGAGTCTCAAGTCTTCTCCTGAGTCAAGTCACAAGTCATCACCAAGTCATAAACGCCTTTGGTTTAACCCTTTGCTGCTGCAGCTGACAAAACTGATGCTGGATGCCTTTCCATGTCAGTTCTTATCATGGTGTCACTCAGTTGATCAGTTAATCTCTCTCAAGGAGAGATGCCTTGAGCTTAACTTAGGGTTATCAAAAAGAGGGGGCAACTGAACCTTTTGTCCCAGGACTGGACTAGTTTCAACTATGATTTCAACAGAGGGGGCCCCTGGTCTATAAAGCCTATTAAATACAACTAGACTTTATGACTGGATGCTCCCTACTTGCATCATAAATGTGTTAAATACATTATAGGAGAAAGGTCTTCAACCCTGGTCCCACCGTAAGGTTTAGCTCCAACCCTAATCAAGCACACCTGAACAAAGCAATTAAGATTTTCAGAATGAAACTGAACTTAGCAGGATAGTGGATCTCCAGTGGAAGGGCTGAAGACTTGTTTTAGGATATGTATAAACTTTGTATCTGAAATCTGTAAGGAATCACTGATAAAATTAAGACTTTTTAGGTGGTTTTTGAAATAGTTATTGGCAGCGTGACTCAGTTGTTGTCTTGGTTGTGTATTTTCTCTGTACTGCTCCTTTCATAGCTGCATCACCACCTCTAATATGCATTTGGTTTTATATCCATTTCTATATTTTCTCTTGAATCTGAGCCCAGTGGAATAATAAAGGCCATCACAGGACTAGAGGTCATATTCTAAAGGCCCTCTCAGACCAAGAATGAAAAATACAATAATTACATTCGCAAACAAACAGTTTTGAACATTCACCAAAATAAATGAAAATTGTAGCCGATAAATTTTCCACCCGATACCCTAAATCCCAAACTTTTAAAAGAAATCCATTAACGCTTCACTTGAACAGGCAAGACTCAAATGTTCCCAATAAACATGTTTTATAAAAGAACAATACTGTGGTGTTAGGAGTTAGGTCTATTCCCTGTATAGGTAGACCAGTAACTTTTTGCCACCTAACATTCAAATACAATTCTATTACAGAAAAATACATTTAGAAATGACAAAACAATACAGACACTGAACAAATGCAGGAATTTGAAATAACAGTAAAAAATATAAAATAGAAACTCTAGAAATGTGATTTCATTTTTAAGGTGTCTGCATTGGTCTCCACCACAATGCTCTCAATCCGCTTGTTGTACTGCTCCAAAGTTGTGAGAAGACGTTCATAGAATTCCTGTGGAAGAAAAGAAATAGACATCATTATACAACACACTGAACATAGCTTTAACATTAAACTAGTCCATTTACATGAATATGCTAAAGAACAAACATAAGACGTATCATATAAGCAAGCACTACATGTACTTAAGAATTACTGAAAAGAAAGTGCACCTGGGCTTTTTGAGTTTGCTGGTTGCACTTTTCTCTAAGCTTCTGCATCTTTTCCCTGAACTGTTTAGTTTCACGGTTGCTTTCTTCTATCATCTTCACAATTTCCTCCCGTTTCTGGTGGATTTTGTCATATTGCCTACATAAAAAAATAAAATAAAGTTATAACAGTGGATTCCAAACATTTCTGGCTAAGTACCATCAATTCAGAACATTCAAGTAGAGCACAGGGTGATTCTCCAGAGTCAAAGTGATGCGTCTTTACTTCTGTAAGAGCCCGTTACCCCAAATTAATCATCATTAATCTCAGAGACCATACTTTTTTTTGTATTTAAAAAACAAACAAACACCACTTCGTTCTAGGTGAAATGTCAGATGAAGACTAGTGGTTGACCAATATTGTTGTTTTTTTGACAGCCAATAGCCAATAAAAAGCCGACACACACATGCGCATCTAAAAAAATTAGAATATTGCGAAAAAGTTCATTTTTTATTTGTAACTTTTCAAAAACTGAAACTTCCATATATTCTAGATTCATTACATGTAAAGTAAAACATATCCAAAGTTTTTTTTTTTTTTTTTTTTTAATTTTGATGATTAGAGCTTACAGCTCATGAAAGTCAAAAATCCAGTATCTCAAAATATTAGAATATTTATATTTGAGTTTCATTAAATGACCATCCCTACAGTATAAATTGCGTGTATCTCTTGTTCTTTGAAACCACAATAATGGGGAAGACTGCTGACTTGGCAATGGTCCAGAAGGCAATCATTGACACCCTCCACAAAGAGGGTAAGTCACAGAAGGTCATTCCTGAAAGGGGTGGCTGTTTACAGAGTGCTGTATCAAAGCATATTAAATGCAAAGTTGACTGGAAGGAAGAATTTGGGAAGGAAAAGGTGCACACTTCATGTGACTGATCACATGACAGGCAGATTCAAGAACATTTAAAGACATACACAATTATTAAGAGGGTTAAAATGGCTAAGACAACATGTAAAACCATTAAAACTCAAATATATAGGTATAAAACCATCTTAATACATATTGAGCGGTATAAAACGTGTCTTTGTGTGACAGTGTCACAACATGTTCCTGTATTTTCTTTTGAATAGCCAATCCAAAGAAAGCATCCTTAAAACAAAAAGAAAAGTCACTTACAAAATAACTGCAGTTCACTTCAATGTCTGACTTATATTTCCTAAGAAAGGTTTTAGTCGGGTAACATTTGTGAATCAGCTTAAATGTTATTTCTTTATTTTACTGGTAAGCAAATACTTATGAGGTAAAGTCCATACTTTCTCCCAAGGTATATTCTCCACAATATTATTGCAATATGGTATAACATAAGGAATTGTTGTTAACTCTTTCTGGAAGACAGCTCTGATTTTATAGTTATTTCTTTGTTGGTCTACAGAAAAGCGCACACTTCCGATCATTGTGTCAGTTAAAGACTGAGAGTAAGTACATGGCCATGGAAATGTGGTACCTTGCAAAAGAAAAGACACCAGAAGGAATGACATTGGAAACAACAGCATATTCATCAGCAGATACAGGAATATTATATTTCTGTAAAAATTCTGAATAGTTATAAAGTCTGCCTTGTGAGTTAAAAAGCTGTCCAACTAAAAGAAGGTTGTTTTCAAACCAGCTGTCAAAGAAAAGGGATTTATTCTTGTTAAAGAATATCCTTATTATTCCATAAATAATATTGGTGCGGAGAAAAGTTGTGTTTGTATATGAGGGACCAGGCCAACAGCATCTGCTTATGAAAATTTGAAAGTTTGACAGGGATCTTCAAAACATTGTAATTACAAAGCAGGAGAAAATTCAGGCCACCAACTTCAGAGAAAATATAATTGGGGATAATATTCCAGAGTGAAGAGGGATTTTTAAGAAAATTCTTCAGCCAATTAATTTTAAAAATGTTGTTTAAGGTAGTAAAATCTAAAAAAATCCAATCTACCCTGATTTGTTGGATTCATTAATACTGATTCCCTAATATAATAAGTTTTATTTTTCCAAACAAACTTGTTTAACATGCTATCAACCTTTAATGTTCCGCTATCAACCTCCAAAGGAAAGAGCAGCGTAAGTCAATCGAGACAATCCTTCGGCTTTAGAGAGCAGAATTCTTCCTCTTATTGATAAATCTCTCTGCAACCAAGAGTTGAACTTCCTTTGAGTTTTCACTATTAAAGGGTCAAAATTTAGTTTACATCTTATTTTTTGGTCTTTATTAATTACAATTCCTAAGTATGTAACTTGATCTTTCACAGGAATGTTGCATATAGACGGAACATCACATCGTTTAATTGATATTAACTCACATTTGTTGATATTTAGACAGAGACCCAAAGCTCTGGAAAAGGACTCAATCAATCTCAAAGCTAAAGGGATTTGGGAGGCATCATTCAGAAATAAAGTAGTGTTGTCAGCCAGCTGGCTAATAATAATTTGTCTGTCGTCATTTGTGATACCTTGCAAATTGCTACTGGAAATATGAAGAGCTAAAAATTCAGAGGCAAGTAAGAATAAATATGGAGATATAGAACAGCCTTGTCTTACTCTGCATGACAAATTGAATCTTGGTGAGGTTCCAAATTTTAATTTAATAGCACTATTATTGTTTCTGTATAATGTCCTGATGGCTCTACAAAAAAAAAAAAAAAAAAAAAAACCTCCAAATCCAAGAACTTGAAATATAAACTTGTGCTCGAGTGAATCAAAGGATTTGTAGAAGTCTATGAAAAGCAGGCAACTGTCATTAGTGACGAGATCTTCGTAATCTAGATCGAAGACTAATCTTAAATTATTTGTAATGTGACGTTTCTCCATAAAACCAGTGATTCATCAATAATAATGTTAAGGACATCTTTCATTCTTCTCGGTAAAACTGAAGCGAAAATTTTATAATCGTTATTTAAGAGGGTGACTGGCCTCCAGTTCTCTAGACATTCTTTATCTTTATTGGGTTTGGGTATCAGGGTGATGACCCTTGTGTCATGGTTGGTGGAAGTGCTTCCAATTCAAAACTTTCCTCAAATACTTTGAGTAAGAAAGGAGATAAGCTTTCGTCAAACATCTTATATAGCTCAGCGGTTAGACCATCACTTATATAGCTCAGTGGTTAGACCTGGACTTTTATTATTTTTGAAACTCTTAATTGCCAGTAGAATTTCTGATTGAGATATATCACCATCACAAGCTTCTTTATCTTCAAATGAAATAATTTTGTTTTGATTAATAGAATCAAAAAAGGATTTGGCTGAATTATCAGAATATCTTGATGTATACAAGTTATAATAAAATTGGGAGCAAAAAGTAGCTATTTCTTTAGGATTATCAAGAACTCCACAAATGTAAAAAATTTCCAGGATTTCACAGCATGCAACTGTAATATTTCACAGTAAATTACATCATCACTTTACAGGCTTTTACTGTGATTTTCACAGTATAATACCGTGTTCGGGAATTTTACTGTGAAAATAATGTAGGCAGAGCCGTTACAGGAAACTACTGTGAATTCCTTGCCGCCTCCACGCTGTGTCGTCTGACTAAACTAAATGCCTTTTTTATATGACAGTGCATGTAATTTAAAAGTATTAACCAAGTAGAGTTAGTTGTAGGTTCTGTTGTCACGTTGTTAACGGTTAGCTTACTCATGTAGGTTTGAACGCGCCTTTTTTGAACCATAAACAGACGTTGGTTGTAGTAATTATACCGTATTAAGTGAGTAGCTAACTGTGAGACATTAGCTAATTTTTTTGGAGTCTCATTTCGGGGGGAAAAAAAAAAAATAAAAAAAAATATAATAATAATTTCATTATCTCTTAGCTTTAGCTTTTCTTAGCGCTAACAGAGATCTCTTTCCCTGTATAGGTTCTCTCCACAGAGGTGACCACTGGGGAATAAAGTTGTATGTAAGATGAGATGCCCTTATGATCGTTATCAACCAGAGAAATTATAGTGTCGTGGAATATGGCAAAGGTAGAGTAAATTCATCTAAAATGAGTAACGTTAACTGGGCTTCTTCATATTTTTCTTCCCTGCTGTGTGTGTGAGATACCGAGCACCCATTGTCTGCTTCGTCAACTGAAAAATTATAAATCGATAAAGGTAAGGGATTAATTGTGCGCAAATTGACTCCGTGCTACCATAGGAACAGATTATTAACAGTTGAGTCTTATTGTAACATTACTCTTATTCTAATGATAGCAGCCTTGTGCTACAGCTACTGATGGTTAAGGGACGGTGATATTACCAAGAACCCCTAGCTTGCTTGATTGTTCAAAGTAATGTTGTCCTTCTCATTTTTATTGTATTTTCAAGTGTCAAGTCATCCACAGATTTGTTGTGAGCAGTTTCATGTAGGAACTATTTTCTTTCTACAGATGGTTTCTACATGAAACTGCTCAGAATAAGGTCTGTGGATTATCTTGAGTAACCAGGTCATGATTTCTGGAAAAAGACATAATACTAATGATGTATTCATTTCAGTTAAAGGATCTAAATGTTAACAAAAAGGTTACTTCACTGCCTGAAGTCAACATAAACGATTCAAACCTGCTATCACTTCTGAACTAAATCATTTGGTCTTGAAAAAAAGTGTTTTAAAGGGCTATATTTGCAACGGTCTTGGTTTTAAAACAAAAAATTAATCTATTACGAAAACGACAGATTTGGAATATCAAAACTGTTAAGTGATTAGTTATGTTAAGTATTAGTTATTTATTATTTTAATAATGAACACACTGGTTTGTAGTGCAAACAGTTTTACCATTTATTGTTATTCTTATTTCCCTACAGCGGCTAATGAACCGGAAGTCTCACATTCACAGAAAATGGCTTATGTCTGCGTTGAAAAATAAAGTGAATTTCAATTATTTTCTTTTAAAATTAGTAATCTAAAACTCACTAGTTATAGTATGCCGCCACACTACTCTTTTCACTTTAATTTCTTAAATAAATCTTGATTTCTTTTCTGAACAGTAGTAGGGGTGTCCCCGACTAAGGATTTTCATAGTCAAATCGGAATTATTCGAATCTTGCCGATAGTCGACTGATAGTTGAATCATATGTTTGGAGGCGGGGGGGATACATTACCAAGAGTCAAGTCAGACAATCGACAGTCATAATTGACGTTAACACAGGGAAAATGTGTTACAGACACCTCACAGATACAAAAATAATGTTTTGTTTGATTAAAAGACAGCATTAAACGTCAGAGAAACCCTAAGAATTCACAACATTTTTTACAATAGTGATCTCATTATGTTATGTATATGACTGATTAATGTTCTGCATTTCTGTTGAGCTGCGTGCGCTGAAGATGACCAGTAGAATGAAGCATCTGATAGCAGGTTCTTAAATGATGAATTCAATCCCATTGATTATCTCATATAGAATATGCTTCATTATTTATACAACATAACGTTATATTACGACTTATAGGCTATCTGCACAAAGTGCCCTGAAAGCATGAACTCCTTTTGTGGACGCGTTCTTCACGCAACAACGTGCAGAAACACGGCAACTAAATTCTAAAAATTCACAGCATTTTATTATAATAGTGTTCTCATTATAATGTTATTTATATGACAGTCCCAGTCATAGTTATAAATATTCTGCATTGTTGTTTGTACTGCTCGTGCTGTGCGCTGAGGAGATAATCACCGTAGTACAATGAAGCACTTTACTGCAGCACAACTCAACCAAATGCATTTTATACGAGATCAAGAACATATACACATATATATTTTAGGCCAAAATGTTTTGAAATCACTTGTACCCTACCTGATCGAAAAAATCTAGTCTTTCACTTTTCCTGTGTCAGTTTGAGTCGTTTTAAAGATTTAAATCCCTGCCACAAGGATGCTCCTCTGTCGGTCACGGATCATGGAAAGTGAAACTTAAATCTATAGGGGTGGTTGGATTTATTCACGCACGTTAAAATATTTAAAGCTTCTTTCTTTTCAGATTCTTATTTACAGCATTATCATAATAGGCTATATATTAACTTATTGGGAGAAAACCGGTAGTTCTATTGTGAAATCAGACATTGAGCACCCCCATATAGCCAAAATGGCATGATCATCAAACCCCGCGAATATTCGACTGAGTCAAATCAGGCTCCTCCTATCGAAGCATCGAATCGTCAACTATTTGGAGTCACCCCTAGATTTTGGCGATCGCACCCAGTCTATGCATACACAATCCAGCACATTAAGCTGCAGCAGCCACATGCGTCAGCTGTCAGGTAATACTTAAGACTTCCTTTCCCACACACACCTCCTTATATATCCGTTTCTTCACACTTCCGCCTAATTGCGGGTAAGGTACAAGAACTGGCGCAGACTTTTCCCGTATTGCCACACTCGGCACCCCGGAGAAGACAACCTGAGGTTGTTTAAAAAAAAAAAAAAAAAAAAAAAAAAAAAAAAAAAGGTGAGTAAAACTTAAAATCAAAAGAAACTCTTCTTCTTCAGAAGATTCACTGAAAATTAAGGATTTTTTTCTTTTCCTGATATTCCAGCTCCGCAGAAGTGGGAAAACACGGTTTCAGGTTGCATACGTGCACCGTGCGTGCGAACATCCTCACCTGTGGATTCTAGTGATATGCGATAGTTCACCGGGCCCACCCGTTTCAAAATACAGTAAGGGCCTTTCCATTTTTGAGCCAGTTTAGCCATGAAGTGGTGTTGAGCACTAGACTGTGCATAGTCTTTTTCCTTGTAGGTAACGTCTCGTTTGTTTTTATTAGAATTCCCGAGTTCTCTTTTTTACAGCATTCCATAGCCTTGGTCTGGAGATCAGCAAGATGATGAACTGTGTCATAAGATGGACAGTCTAGAGTTAGATTTGTGCCATGCAACAATTTTCCATGGGGCTTTGCAGTTTCCTCCCCAAATGAAGCTCTGCAGGGGTCATTTCCAATAGTTTCTTGAACAGCGGAATTAATGGCAAAACGAAGTTCTGGTAAGTATTGGTCCCATTTTCTGTGACTGTTGTCCACATAGGCAGAAATCATACATTTGAGTGTGCGATTAATTCTGTGTCATATTTGTTTGGGGGTGATACAATGTTGTTAGTTTTGGTTTCACACTCCATCTCTGACACAGTTCCTGGAACAGCGTTGAGACAAACTGAGCACCTCTATCTATCTAATAGGATGAAGTCCGGCACTCCCCATCGGGTCAGAATTTCTTTCCGAAGAAGTGATGCAACAGACTGAGCATTCGCGTTGCGCAGAGGGAAAAATCCCACCCACCAGGAATAATAGTCGACGAAGACCAAGAGGTGAAATTCATTTTGTTGAGTGCTCTTGGGCAATGGCCCCATAATGTCTACACCAATCATTTCATTGGGATGAGTGGTAATGGTCTGTTGTAGTTTCCCCACAGGTTTCTGATTTTCTCCTTTAAACATCTGGCTTTTAACGCATTGTCTGCTAAGGGTCGAAGTATGTTTATGACTGCAGGATCTTTGTGCTGCATTACCAAGATGACAGCTGGAGACATCAGAAGTTCTTGCTTCTCCTGTTGGCTGGTATAGATATGCCTTGAGTACATTGGTATGTCCTGTACAAAGAGTGCAGATTTGTGGGTTTCACTCCAGAATCTAACGTAGATGTTGCTTGTCTTCAGGAGTTAAGTGGGCAGCATTCACAGCGGCATCAATTAAGTGTTTTTTCATCAGGAATGGCTGGTGATAAAGATAATACAATTTGCAGAGGAGGAACAGAACTCAGTAGGGAAAGGTCAATATTTTTGATCTGCCACATTGATCTGCAGGCCGCTGGAGAAAATAAAGTTCAAGCCTAGTACAACAGCATAGGCTAGAGCCTTAGCAGTAAGAACAGCAGCAGGTATGTTGAAAACTTTTTTTATGAAGAGTGATTGGTGTGTTTACCCATCCTAATGGAATTTCTGCTTCTCCATTGGCCAGATAGAGAGGACCTTGAGTCTATGGAAGAATACTTTGTGCAATAAGCTCCTTACAAAGATTCTCATGCAGAAGGGTGTAACTTGCACCTGTGTCAACAATAGCTTTCCCCTTCCAGGTACCAATATTCAGAGGTACAAATAATTGTTGTGGAACAGCTGCAGGTGGTGGTGTATTTTTACAAGTTTTTGGGGTCTTTGTGAATGTGGCAGAAACAGAATGACTGGTAGGAGGACCACCAGCTCTGGGAACTGGAAAGGTTGTTCGCTTACTGTTGGAGGGATGAAGTTGACTGGATTGAAGTGACTGAGCGGAGACAAAGCGAGGACAGTGGTCAGGTGAGTGATGTCCTTTACATCGCCAACATTGCACTAAAGGCGGTTTCTCTTTCTCTGCCGGGCGACTGGAGATGGGTTTTTGTGGCATGGATGTGGGTTGCTTGAAACCCATACATCCTCCATATTGTTGTTGCTGTTTGTAATCTTTTTCAAGCTGTTGGCCTAATTTCACCAGTTCGTCGACATTGTTCTCCCGACTGCGTAGCTGGCTAGCAAGGTATGGCTTAATGTTCTTTAAAATCATTTTCACCAGTTCATGGTCAGTTAAGGTGGGCTTCCATCTCTTGCAGAGTGCTCTGTAAGTAAATGTGAAGTCTCTTATGCTTTCCCTTTCACCTTGTGTTCTTGTTCTGACCCTTTCTGCTAGTTCGTCCTCATAGTCCTCTGAAAGGAAAGCAGACTCAAACTCATCCCATGTTCCTAGATGATCGTGCCACTTCCCACCAGTCTCGGGCGGTGCCATATAGGACAGAGCGAAAGGTGGCCAAGATGTCAGCATCAGTAAGAGGATGTAACGCCAAGAAGGCCTGACATCGGGTGAGATACAGCAATGGGTCAGCATCATCTGACTGTCTACCAAAGGTAGGAAATGTGAGCTTAAGATGGACACTCTTTACCACAGGAGGAGGGGAAGGCGATGCACCAGACACTGGTGTTGCAGGGAAAACAGCAGCAGAGGAAGGTGGTGATGGTTCTTTCATCTGTAAACCAGCCATTTGTTTTTCTAGAGTGTGTTGAATTTTTGCTCAATTTCAGTTTGTAGATCTTGTACAGCTGTACAAGTGTTTAGTAGTGTAGTGTTTGGGTGGTTTGAGTGCACTGGGTGAGCTCTGTAGACATCTTGTCATGGTTTCTCTGAAGAGTTACTAGGTAGGTTTTGATATCCTGTTGGAGCTCATCTTGAAGTTGTTCCATCATGAACCTCACCTCAGACACAAAAGTAGTTTGAGCTTTATGAAGTTCATTACAAATGTCAATTTTCACTGATTTTACAAGTTGATCAATCCCTTCCTTAAAATCCTCTTTATTTTTAGATATCCACGTGAGCACTTGTTGCTGGTTGTGCTCTAGTTTATCAGCAAGTTGAGCAATCAAGGAGTCATGGTGTGCAGATGTTGTTTTAAGTTCTTGGGTGAATTCACCAACAGTTTTCTCATGGGTTCGCAAATGTTCCAGTAATGTGTCCCAGTTTCCTTGCACATGGGCAGTGAGCTGACGGATTTCCCTTCCAGGAGTAGGGAGGTAGCCAGGAAGGTCATGCTGCATCGCTGAGGAGGGAGGTGAAGCTTCAACGGATAGTTGCATAGGACTGGGTTCAAATGAAGCAGTGCCACCTGGAGGTTTGGTGGCAAAATGCACCTGAGATCTAGGATGGGGACTGCTGTACTGAGTTGGCGTGAAATGAAAGGTGGGAATATGAGGTGGAGGAACAGGTCTTGCTTGCACAGGTGGCCAGACTGAAGTTGCTATGTCTGGAGGGGGTTCAATTTCCACAGATGTCAAAGGTGAAGGAGGGGTAGTGGCCATGTTTGTAGTGTGTGTTGATGTAATATGTAAAATGTAGTGAACTGTCAATGTATGAGAACAAATGTATAAAAGTTTTACATTAAAAAGTTACAATGTCAATTCCACAATGCCTGTAGCGTGGATCTGTTCCAACAATTATTCAGTTCACATAAATGTCCACCAATTAGTACAATTAGTTACCTTAACTTAGATGTTCATTATCACACTTTCACACCACAAAATTAACCAATCAAATTAACAACAGCAGGTTATCAATTTAACAAGTTTCTCGAGATTTATCAGAAAAAATGAACACTTTCACAGTGCTCAGGTTTCACAAAACAGGAAAATACTTCAAACATTTCTCCACAAAAAAAAAAAAAAAAAAAAAAAAAAAAAAAAAAAAAGCTTTTCAGCAAAAACCAAACTATTTCAGTTTAAATCTGAGAACCTTGAAAAGTGTTGACAATGACCTCAGATAATAGAACTCTTCACTTCCACACTTTCAGGTTCAAGTCCTTGTTCACATACAATTTTTTTTTTTTTTAATAAAAGGTTCAGGGTCCCTGTTCGGGTGCCACTTATGTAACGTGGCGGCCCCCAAATTAGATTGAGTTAGTTAAACTTAAATACCTTTAATAACTTTCTTTTTTGGGGCGCCAGACAAGACAAAATTTGTCAAGTCAAATTATTTATATATTTTAGTTTTTAGTTCCCAGATAAACTCAAGACGGAGCACAAACAAAGCCACCGATACACAATGTGCCAGTCACACAATAGCACAAAAGAAAAAAACTTGGGGTTAAATAACATACTTACAAAAATAGATCATGCTTTTTCAAGTCAAAGAATGCTATTTAGAAAAATACAACAAAATTACAATATTCAATTTCCCAGCATTTAAACAATTTTGGGGAAAAAGAGAAAAAAAAAAAAAAAAGGAAATGAGTAAATAACAGTATTGCTCCTTATTCAATTCAAAAGTTAAAAAAAGAAAAAGAAAAAATAAAAATCTCTTTAGAAAGTAACTTTCTTCAAATAACCTAAAGATTCTTAGAAGAATTAGTCCATAAGGCAAGTGAATAGGTGCAAGAATGGCAAAATTTAAAAAATAAAGACATGACCATAATCTGTATGACTTCAGTGGACAAATCAATGTCTACTAAAGCAAAATGACAGGTTTAAGAAAACAAATATTTGAACTTGGCAGCTAAACCCAATTATTTTATTTGCTACTTATGCTTATATTTATGCTATTTATAACATGTATCAAATGAATTAAAGGCATCATAAGGACAAAAAAAAAAAAAAACACTCACTTACCCATAAATATTTTTGACTTGCTGATCTTTCACCTCTTTTTTCTTCTGTCGACGGATCTGTTGCTTGGACTCCTTGTCGAGTTTCATGGCCAGTGCCCTCTTCAGCTGGGCCTCTTCATTGCTCAGGCTCTTCAGCTCTTTCTGCAAGGCTTCATTCATGGCTGCTAAGCTCTGGACCTGTGCAATAAACATATATAAAGTTTGAAGGGGGGGGGGGTTAACGATTTTGGACGTCGGGCTAACGATTTTGCGAGCCCTGTCGTAAATTCGAAAGCATCCAAAGGCCGGCTTATAATACAGCAAAAGAGGAACTCCCATTCACAAAATTCAAATCACACATAATACTACTGATGAAAAAGAACGGGTTGAATGTCAGGGCTCGCAAAATCGCTAGCCCGACATCCCGGGGCTATTGTGTTTTCCAGTCTGGCTACCAAAATGTATCACTGACCTGCCCGACGGGCTACCTTAAATACAGGGCTCCCACGGGTCCTTAAAAACTCTTCAATTTAGTTGTATCAAACTTAAGGCCATAAAAAGTTTTAAATACGTTAAATGGTATAATAAATGTCTTAACTATAATTTCAGAAGGTCTTACCATTGGGGACGGAAAGACAAGAACCGTGATACAGCTGGATTAAACTTAAAAAGGCAATGATGCAATTGAATAAATATGAGCGCTGCACGTTTCAAGTCAAAACGCGGCGCAGATGTCTTTGTGAATGTATCTGAAGGGAACCGACTGTCCTCAGAAATGTGTGGTTGGCATTTTTATTTCATCTTACCTATAATGCCTGATAAAGCAGCGTGTATGAGCGTGGACGGTGCTGCTTTGTGTACAGCCGCTAACAGAGAGTTTCTCTAAGAGAAACCGCTATATTAAGCCGCTCCTAAAGCGCCACCTCGTGGCAGAGAATGAATTTGCATTTCCAATAAGCCTTTCTTGCTGTTTATGGTCAGATCAATGCAAATATCGACCCATGTTTTTACGCAGCAAACACTGAGTTGTAAATGAGAAAGAAGTTAATGTGCCTTCTAAAAATCTAAACAATTAAGACAGTAATATTTATTTGTTTTAAATTAATATAATTATTTATATGCTTGATTTATCCCTTTTCATAAAAATGGTCTAAAGGCTGAAATGCTGTTGTATAAGATTTTTGTTTTTGTGAAAACCTGTATCTGAACTATAAATCATGTCATTTTATGGCTTAATACTGTATGTTACCATAGACGTTGTCTAACCCTGATCATACTGTGTTCATTTTACTTGTGTAGCTCTTAAAAAGCTTTATAAATTGCCTTAAATTTATTTAAAAATTCTGCAGATACCCTGTAAACAGTGAAATAAAATTCCTTCCTTCATTTCAGGGATGTGATCAGCTAGAGACAAAAAAGGAAAATCTGACCACGCCCCAAGTCATGCCCACAAGCCATGCCCCCAGCACTTATTAAAAAAAAAAAAAAAAAAAATATTATATATATATATATATATATATATATATATATATATATATATATATATATATATATATAAGCACATTAAAAGATATATCTTACACTGTAAAAATACATACTATTGTCCTGTAAAAATGAAAAGCAGCACTTAATCATGATAATATAATATAATATATTGTAATAAAGTACTATAATATTATAGTAAAGTATATAGTATATAAAATTATTATTATTAAAGTACCTGCCAAAAGTTTGGAAACATTACAGTTAATGATTATGAAATACATATCTTCTGCTCATCAAGGCTGAATTTATTTGATTAAAATAAAGTTTAAAAAAATAATAAAAATAAATTTTATTTATTTATTTATAGATAGATAGATAGAGTGAAAATTACGAGTAAAAAAACAAAACAAAAAAAAAATTCTCAATTTTATTATATTATAAAATGTAATGTTATTCCTGTGATGCAAAGCAGAATTTTCTTCATCATTACTCTAGTTTACAGTGTCACATGATCTTAAAGAAATCATTACAATTTATTTGACTCAAGAAACATTTCTGATTATCAATGTTGAAAACAATTTTGCTGCTTCATATTTTGTGTGGAAATGGTGACACTTTATTTTTCAGGATTTTTTGATAAATATAAAGTTTAATGAACAGCATTTATCAAATATATTAATTATATTTGCATTTAATTTGCAAATTTCAAATTTGCAAAAATGCATTTATTAAATAGAAATCATTTTAAATGTCTTCACTCACTTTTTCTCACTTTCATGCATGATGAATAGCGCAGCTAGCACTAACAGTGAATCAATTAAAAACAGTACTGTAACAGCAGACATGTAGCGTGTCAGACTACAGCCTGTTATATAATTACATCACAACCGTTGAGAGTTTTATGACAGCACTAGGAATCTCAAATTCTCACCTCCATTCATTAAATAAATAAATAAATAAATAAATAAATAAATAAATAAATAAATCAATCACCGGGTTGAGTAACAGATTTCAGCGCTGATTCTGGCACTTTGAATCATTTGAATGTTTTTAACTGTCCTGCAGATGCACCACAAGCTTGTGCAGCGCTCTCAGGATCATTCCGTCCATGATGTTTTAGAAAATCTTTTCGTAGTTTATTTAGGTAATAGCTCAAGGCCATTTGCGCGATTTCAATCATCATGCAGTAACCATACAGTATTTTTTTTTTACTTCGGCTAGTTAAATTTTCGGGCTACCAAAATCTGAAGAGTACCTGCCCGAAGGGCTACCAGGGATTTTGAAATTTTGCGAGCCCTGGATGTTAACCGCTTTCATTACCATATAACTATAAACTATGACAGAAATTCATCAGCATGCATTGATTAATCCCATGTTGTAGCAAAAAAAAAATAAAGATAAATAAAAAACAAAAAAATAAAAAACCCTACCAAATTATGTGCTCCTGCGACCAACTGAGAAAGTTGAAAAAAGTGACCAGTGGGTAGAATGAGTCTAGAGCCCTGTGTAACCATATTAAGTACTCAAACACAGGACTGACAACTGTATTATGCTGCTGTGTGAACGTGGACTAGGACGTGTATCTGAGTTTACCTCCTCTTTTTGCTGGTTGGTCTTGCACATGCTGCTCTGTAAGTCCTGCAGCTGTTTGAGCAAGACCTGTATTTCTGCCTCCACTTGACTTGCACACTGAACCAACATCTGTAGTTCCACCAACCTTTCATCAGCCTGCTCCTGTCACAGAAACACAGGGAAACAGCAGACAGTAAATCAAACCTGATAATAATAATACCATAACCAGTGAGAGAACAGCAGGGTTTGAACACATTACCAATAGATTTCCATGACTTTCCCGTGATTTGAGACAATATTCATGGCCTAATGTTCCATTATTTCACAATAACAATAAAAATCTGTGCAAATTTATCATATGTTAACTAAAATAAATGACTATTAATGCTACTTGTTTGCTTTGTAATTTTTTTTTTTTTTTTTGATAACACTTTAGTATAGGGACCAGTTCTCACTATTAACTACTTGCTTATTAGCATGCCTATTATTAACATATTGGTTATTTATTAGTACTTATAAAGCACATTCTGCATGACCATATTCTACATCCCTAATCCTACCCAATACCTAAACTTAACAACTGCCTTATTAACTAATAATAAACATCAAATTAGGAATTTTTTTAAGGCAAAAATTGTAGTTAATGGTTTGTTAATGGCGAAAATGTAACCTTAAAATAAAGTGCCTTTTTTTTTTTAAATAATAAAGTACAAGCTGCAACTGTGCCAGGCGTTTATTCATGCAGATAACATCACATCACTGAATATTGTAATTTAACCATTATCAGTTAAACTCAGGACCTGAATTTTGTTTTGGAAACGGTTTCAGTCTAACAGTAGTATTCAGGTACAAATATATGGGGAAAATTTAATAAACTGTAAACTTAAAACAGATTAAAGTTGCAAAAGTTATTCAGTCAAGAGCCGTGAGTGATTTTCTGTGTGTTTTGTTGTCTGATTAACATTAATGACAGATGGCACAGCTGTGTCACAAGACCGAATGCACGGATCCAATACTGATACACATGCGTTTCCTTTGCCAACCGTTTACATTCACTTAAGACAAAACTGACTGTGTTTACAAGGATACTCAACAGGAAGGCCATTTTGACCTCATTGTGTGTGTGTATTTGGCTGCTTAAGCGCAACAAGCTGCAAAAAATAATACGGTACTCGCGAAGCGGCTTTATACGCGTGCGCTTTGGATGTTTCTTAGTTCTGTCAACTATCCCGAAACTCTAGTTAAAGTCTTGTATCGCAGCGTGAAGCAGCTCTTGTAGGGCAGACAAGATGTGCCGATGTGAAGCCACTAGTGAAAGAGAGAAGACGCGGTACAGCTGAATCACTCACACGGTTTTCAAATACTGATTTAATCTCACAGTCAGTGTGGATTTATTTACTCATATAACGTACATGCTATATTGAATAAATGCAGGAATTTCCCTCATTTTAACTCGAATGTATTCCAACTATGCAATATATGCGCAAACGTGCACCGAAATTCAGGACCTGATTAAAACATGACTCAATTACACAGAGATTTGTGAAATAAATTTCCATGACTTTTCCTAAATTTTCTGTGTTTTTTTCCCAAAACTTTTCCAGGCCTGGAAATTGCCGTTTTAAAATTCGATGACTTTTCCAGGTTTTCATGACCGTACAAACCCTGGAACAAAGATCTGCTGACCTGTGCAATTAATAAAATAAACGGAGAAAAAAAAACAAACAAACAAAAAAAAAAAACAACTTGCTTGTTGTAAGCAAACATTTCACATTCCCTAAGGAGCTTGCTAATTATACATACTTTTGACATCCTAATGCTCTTCACATTCTCTTTCATCCTTTCCATTTCATTTTTTAGTTCTTCAGGTGACTCCACAATTTGAGACTTGAGCTTGACTATCTCATCCTTCAGTGTGGCCACATCCACTTTCCTTTGAGTCTGTAGGGGAATTAAAAATAAAGTGTAAAGTTTTATTTTTATGTTTCAATCACAAACAAACGAGGAAAAACAATACATGACAAATAATAAGATAAGATTTAATTGAGTTTTTGATGTGAGTGGGTCAAAATAACACTGCTTCCACACTGGTCTGGGATGGCAAGTTACACCCATCACGGTCTCAGCTTACAACATATTTAATATTTTAATGACTGAAATATAATTTTTGAACAATATTTGCTATTATGCACAGTATTTGCAAGGCTATAAAGAAAGTCATTTTACTGCATGATTTCAAGCTAAATGCATAAGTGATTTGAAATGTATTGATATAACTATGTTCAGTGTCTTAGAATTGCGACAAATGAATAGAAGTCCATGAGAACTTCTAAACACGAACAGATGAATGTTACTGATCTGTAAAGGAAAATTTTAGAGTATTAAAAAAAAAAAAAAAAAAAAAAAGGACTATAAAACAGAGTGCACAAACAAGCACCCACACATTTGCTCAGTGCAGTGAAACCATAGCAACTATGAACAAAGCATTTGAGCCCTGTCCATTAACTACAGGATTGTGATGCATGTGTTTACGATTACTCACATACTGGTCAAACAGTGCTTGTAGACAATATGGATGTCACGATTACCCCATTTCACAGTTTCTCATTATGTAAAATGGTCACGGTTATTAAACCCTTAGAATTTGGTAGCTACAATCAAAAACTGGAAAAAACACCAAACATGTCTATTTTTAAATATGCACTGAAAATTTATTAAGAGCAGTGATGCCTCCAGCATTTTTTTATGGGGTGGCCAGAAGGGTGCAGTAAAATTCCTAGGGTGGTACACTAAAAAAAACAAATTGGTAACCTGCAACAGCTACTTCAAGAACTACTTTATCTAACCCATAAAAATCAAATGATTTCAGTTTATGTAATTTATTATTTATTTAGTCAAATTAATTAACTGTACTTATCTGCATTAAACCAGTTCATTTAGATTTACCACATAAAACATCATTTAAGTTGATCTAAAAAAAAAACAAAAAAAAAAAAAAACCTTTCATTAATATATTTATACCTGCTGTGATTTAGGCTAAATGTTCTTTTGATTTCAAACCATATTTAATGATTCAGATGCTCCAATATTTTAGTACTAAAATTAATTTAGTTGCAGTATATGGGCTAAACTATTTCAAGCAAATGGGAAACTATCATTCTTCATTAATGATTATACACGGATGTTAACCTACACTTCATAAAACATTAGACTTCCCATTCAGATTTAAACTTACAGTTGGGTTGGCCTGGGGAGATCAGCTCCATAAGTCACTGTTTTTACAAAGGTAATGGAACAGTTTAAAAACGTTGTATGTCTTTACTCGCATGTTTTGTCCGTTTAGAGATCCTCACACAAACACTGTTTAAAGTGAGACACTAACCCCTGGTTTCACAGACAAGGCTTAAGGCTGGTCCCAGACTAAAGTGCATTTTTGAGCTGTCTCAACTGAAAATATCTTGCTCTGAAATATCTTAAAATTTGTCAATGCCATTGTTTTGTCTCAAGAATCACACTTGTGACATTTTTTTCTAATGCATTTTTATAAAAGCTGCTTAAATATCTTAATTAAACTAAGACCTAGCCCTGGCTTAAGCTAAGCCCCGTCTGTGAAACCGGGCCTAAAACTTGCACACAAGAGTGGAGCCGGAGTTTGAGAAGGAAAGTCCGAAATAAACAAATGTGACCCTGGAGCACAAAACCAGTCTTAAGTAAACACTTAACAGGGGTACGTACGTTTTTTTCCATTTTAATTTTTTTGGATTCTGTTTTTTTTTTTCGTTTTAATTTTTCTATACTCTGTTTTAATGGTTAAATTCAGTTTTATTCACTTTTTTGCAAGATGCAAAATATGTACCGCCATGTACGTTTTGTGACATATTCGATGTGAAATGTCCACTGGGCGCTGCTAAAAGAGTGTTCGATTTTTTTAACTGTAACAGATGAACATACATATGGTACGCTTTGTGACGTTGGTTTTGTACGTCACCGCAGTTCTGACTTGAAATGTTCGTTGAGTGGCGCTATAACTCTAATGTATAAACTGTAATGACGTTTTAAAATAATGTCTGCACTACACCTAAATCTACCCAATAGTATGAACCAAAAAGAATGTGACGCAAAATCGCATGCATGCTGTTTCAGCTTGTTTTTCGATCTCTCATCCCTTTCATCATGAGTCATGTTTTTGACGGGATTCGTACCCAAGGATTCTGCATCTTAAGGCTGTTTCTGCACCGGCTGAGCAACTGAACAAGCTTGTTATGTCCGGAAAGCGAAACATATGGAGCTGTAATCATAACTGTGTATGAAAACGATTACAAGTGCTCAATGTTTTACCTCCTCTAGTGTTCATTTCTGTTAGAAACTGCAGTGATATGTACTTACTGGTACGTATTTTGCGTCTTGTGAAAAAGTTCCCACAGGTATGTTTTCGTTATGAGATCAGGTAGAAGTATTGTGTTTACATGAGGTAATGTTTAATCGCAAATAATCACATTGTGAGGGTGCATGTAAACATAGTCAATGACTTTATTATCTGTGCTTTAACAAAACCACAAGCTTCACATTTCTACTTTCAAATCCTCCTGAGTTTTTGTCCCAGATTTTCATTGTAAGTGCTTTACCCTTTACACAATATTTGCTTGTTTTTTAAGCTGAAGCTTGGCAGCATTGACAGCATGCTTTACATAGAGCTTAACTGTGAACTCACAATGTCAGCAGTATGAGGATGACACTTTTCTATTCTCACATGACATTACCCCTGTCCGTAACGTACGTACCTTGTTAGTGTCTGCGCTTGCGTGGCCATTTATTGTTATTAACAGGAAAGTGTGTCCAGCTGAATTCAATTAGTGATTTGTTAGAAGGGTATAAAAAAAAGGTTATTATACCACGGCAGCCCTCGTCGTGTTAAGACCGAAGTGTGTAAAGACCATCGACTCTACCGTGCGACTCCACCAGACAGGGACACCGGCAAGGGATAAGTATCGCTTTTCATTTATTCTCTTTCCTATTACTTGTTTTACTTCTTTTTCAGTTTTTAGAACCATTTCTTACTTGTATGTTTGGCACAGTTATTTTTTTTGGGATTACTGTTAAACTAATGTAGTTTGATTTGTATGTTATCTATTTTAATTTTAGTTACATTTGTAGTAATGTTTCTCATTTTATTAGTTTTTTTTTCTATTATGTCTAAGTTATTTACTAAGTTTTAGTTTTATTTAATTTGAGTTATTTTAGTACTTAAACTACATGGAAATGAAATAATATTGAATTTATGGATGTGTGTGTGTGTGTACACATACACGTAGTTGTTTTTGGTGTTTGGCTTAGTTTTATGTTAGAATCATTATTACACTTATACCTTTTGTTCTCTTAATATTTTGAATTGTTTGTAGCTTTTTGTTTTCATTTAAATTTTAAGTTTAGAAATTGTGTCTCATGCATTTCTCATTTTTATTTAATACATTTTTTTTAATGAGTGTATATATACTATTTATAAAGTTTTAGCTTTTAGTTTCGGATCAGTTTTAGTTGTTTTAATACTACAATTGATTGTTTCTGTTGTCCTCATTTGTAAGTCGCTTTGGATAAAAGTGTCTGCTAAAAGACTAAAAGTAAAGTAAAAGTAAAGTAGCACAGGTATATTTGTAGCAATAGCCAAAAATACACTGTATGGGTCAAAATTATCAATTTTAATTTTAAGCCAAAAATCATTAGGATATTAAGTAAAGATCATGTTCCATGAAGATATTTTGTAAATTTCCTACCATAAATACATCAAAACTTAATTTTTGATTACTAATATGCATTGCTAAGAACTTCATTTGAACAACTTTAAAGGCGATTTTCTCAGTATTTAGATTTTTTTGCACCCTCAGATTCCAGATTTTCAAACAGCTGTATCTCGGCCAAATACCTGTCCTATCCTAACAAACCATATATCAATGGAAAGCTTATTTATTCAGCTTTCAGATGATGATAAATCAATTTTTAAAATAAAAAAAAAAAATTAAAAAAAAAAAAAATACACCCTTATTTGTTTACATACACCCTAGGTTTTGTGGTCTAGGGTCACAAATGTAGGTTACGATTAAATTCATTTGCAAAATACTTATTCCACATTTCATGCCTAGACCTAAAATATTATTTCATGTTAAAAATACTATTTATGTGGATTTGGCAGGTAGGGAGCCACTGGGATGGCCAGATATACCACACAATACAGAAGAAAAAAAATCTGTCACTACTCCGGTTACATCACGTCTTTAACCCTCACGCAAAAGCTGAGAATAAAGTCTGATAAATTAAACAAATGTGATCCAATACATACCAGTTTCTGTGATATCTCAGCAATTTCAGTCTTGCACTGTGCAACCTTTTCATTCATTGCACTCTAAAGAGAGAACATACAAAGTCAAAGATAAAGACGACAAGGGGGAAAAAAGCATGGAAGATAAGCCGTGAGAAACACTGGGCCATGTGATAGATTTAATGCATCATGTAAGTAGTGAACCTTGGTCAAAACTGTAAGATCCAGAGGTCATTTATGCAACAAAACAGTATGCACACAATCAGGTACACATTTGTATACTGAACCACAGTATGGATTCATTGACAACTCACCACATCCTGATACTCATGCTGCATGTTAGTTGACAACTCTGCCAGAGCGGTTGCCAGTTCTTTAGCCTCTGCTTGCTGCTCGGGTGGTATGGTACTGTCAAGGACAGATGTGTTATGTTCATAATTAAGCATCATTTTTAATAAAGCAGACATACATTATTTATATATATATATATATATATAAACACTTACGTCAGTTTCTCAATCTTTCTCTCAGCTTCCTTTATTTCTCTTGTGTATGCCTGGAGTCTGTCCATATCAGACCGCTGTTTAACAAAACAAAACAACTTTGCTTTCATGTAAATTGTCACAGCACAGTATTTGCAATGTAAAAACTAAAAGGTTGAATAGCCTACACCGAAGAAAAACATTCACAATGAAAAAAATTAAGTCCACACATCAAATGTTTTGAGGTGAAAAAATAGTGAAAATTTGTAGACAACAACGGAAGTTTCACAAACATTTTTAAATATTAAAAACAGCATCTTACAAAACTTTGCTGATGGGCAGCAGTCACTTCCAGCCTCTGGTTTCTGAAGTGCAGGAAATTTTGGATTGCACTCAGTATAGTGATCGTTCGCTTGCTCTCTGTCAAAAAGGGTTAAAATAATTCAGCTCTGCATTACTTTTCAACATTAAATCAACATTAAACTTTATTACAAAATTTAAGCTTAAATAATTTAAACAAAATGATTGCAATTACGGTTTTACGTTGGCTTTAATATGTTCGACTTTTTTTTTTTTTTTTTTTTGGGTGAACTATTCCATTAAGTATGCAGGACTGCAAGAGTGCACAATAAGATACACTGTTTTGTAATTTGTATTACACAAAAAAGTAAATTGAAATAATAAAAAAAAAAAAAAATCACTCCTCTGTGGGGGCAGTGAAAATAGTGGCAGGGCAACAACAAAAAAGTAAAATCAAATAATAAATAAACACTTGAGCAGCAAGGGAGGAAAAAAACATCAATCTTACTTTTGAGCTCTACATGTGAAGCCTGATAGAGAAAATAAAAGCTACTCACTGGGGTTGAGCAAGTCATTCAGGGAAAAATCATATACGCGACAAAGCGGTAAGAACTGGCACCTAAAAGAAATGTAAATGTAGAGAAACTCAGCACTGAGGAATATGTGCAGACCTTTCACAACATCTAAACATACTCAGTTTTCAGGGTCTCTGACTAAAATATTTTAACAGATAAAAGATAAAACACTTACATGCGCATGTAAACACTCATGATTGGTGTAACCCACTCATACAGCATGGGGTACTGGACATTTTCAGACAAGGGCACCTGTGGAAAATACAGGTGAAGCAATTTACAATTAAGAACTTAGTTTTGATCTGAAAAACAACCCTGATGAAGACAAGCCTCACTTACTGTGTAATGACACTCAGGTCTGAAACGAAAAAGCAGCTGCAAAACTCTCATGTACAGCCTTTGAATGGATTCTGCCTGCAAATAAAACGCATTTTTTTAATGGCTAATTAAATTTTCCCATTACCTTTCCAGTCGGTGTGTACCGGGTTTTTTAGTCCTTCGTTTTCCAGGACTGTGGAAACCCTGAATAGTTACTCAAGACGTGCATGTGTGTGTTTGAGTCAGTTATATTTCACCTTTGGGCTCGGAGTAATATCATTCTTGGTGAAATGTTTAGCCTCTTGTCCCGTCAAAACCTCGGTTCGGTAGAACTGCACAATGGCATCCACCTTGTACACCGGGAAAGTGTTCTCATTCATGCCTGCTGCTTCAAAAAATAAACTACATTAATAAATATATCCTCTAAACACGCTTCAGACAGACATCGTTTAACGGTACTGACAAACGCGTCGACAAAACCGATACCGAACATCTGTACGTTATAAAGCTCCTACACTCAGAACTCAAAGATATAGAATTATATTACCATCTTTTTCACATTGTTGGTCCGACATTATTGAAACTCTACAAAAAACACCAAACTATTGTACTAACCAAGTTTACGCTTGGGATCCTCGCCGTCAACTGAAGCAAATTTAAATTTTAGGCGCGTCTGTCGTCACTTCCGCTCGACGTCACGAATCGTCGCAGAAGCAATGCGTGTAGCTCCACCTACTGGACAGTTTACGCTCCAACACGCACAGCTGCATTCACAGGCAGTTAGAGGGATATAAGTAGGTTTATTTCATTAAATAATAAATATAACATTTTAATTATTACTGGGATAAATGATGTAGTCATCATTATTAATTATTACGAATTAAAACGTCATTCAAAGTTGTTCACATAGCGATGCACCTTTTTCTTGAAGAGTTTTTCCAGAACAGAAAGATGAGGGGAAAGTACGTTTGGTTCACCTCCCCTCTAATAACAGACCCTAAATATTATTAGATAATTATGCAATGAAATACGATTTTCATATCATTATAATTTCACTACTGAGCTTTTTGGGTTGTCGTATGCAGTGTGAAAATACACCTGGAAAATCGAGTCCCTAAGTGTGTATGAAGGATTTACAGCTGAAGGTTATAGCCTATACCAATTTATAATATTCGCTGACTCAGATTATTGTTCTATACACATTTTATGAGTAGCTTAATCAATGCAGAAATCTAAATAATTCCAAAGGGTTCAAAAACTTGTATTGCAATGGTAATTTAAAAAATGTATTTATAAGATTATGCATTTAATAAATCTTAAATAAAAGCAATACTTTTTGCATACCAATACATTTTCAATAGAGATTAATGATACTACTACTACTACTAATAATAATAATAATAACAATAGTAACAATAATAATAATCTTTTGTTTCAAAAAGCAGAGTTCTGAGAGGAACTATTTTTTAAAAAAAGATTATGCATCTTTGATGGGTTATATAAATAGTATAGTAACTCTATAACCACTACAGTCACTTTTTCAAGGTTTTTGCTTTTTCAAGTTTTTTTTTTTTTTTTTGCAAATATAAACAAGAATAAACTTCACCAATTAAATACAACATTGGATGACAATGTGAATAAGCAAATAAATAATATAGGAAGACAGTAAAGAAAGAAAAAAAAGTAAAACAAGAAGTACAAGTAAATCAAATTACATAACATTCAGCAGATCATTATACAGTTTTATACACAAATTTGACACTTTTTTGGTGCTAATATTTATTTATTTATTTATTTATTTATTTTATTTATTTTTTGTGTGTGTGTGTGTGTGTGTGTGTGTGTGTGTGTGTTATAATTAGGTAGTTAAAGTCTCAAAGAAAATTATGTAGTTTGGGTAATGTTGAAGAAAATTTACATTTAAGAATATAATATTTTGCCAATAAAATAAATACATGTCCTATATGTTCTATATTATGTTTACAATGAGAAAAATAATAGAGCACATCACACATAGTTAAATCAATGTCTAAATTGGATTTTGAAGCAAGGAATTTTGACAAGTCAGACCAAAATTCTTTAACAAGGGGGCATTTGAAAAAAAAAACTAAAAAGATGATTAATAGACTCGATACTGAAATTACAATTCAAATGAGGATTACCAAAATTTGATGTAATCTTATTAGTGGGGTATATTTAAATGTAATTCTTTTACTTTGTTGGGCATTTATAAGGTAAGAGTCATGCTTTTTCCAATTAATCTTATCTATTAAAGAATTTAAAAAAAAAATCTCCTCGGAGTAATTCTTTTTCTTGACTGAAACACATTTCTAATCATTTTCGATACTTGGATATTTTTGAAATGCCTTGCCGCGTGGCAACGTGCGCAAAAACAAAGCCCGTGATTGGTGGACTGGACCTGACGTCAGAATTCCATCCACAGCGTCACCGTTTCGTTTGTTTTTATTCAGTCTATGGTTATAATTCGACCGTTACAGGTTTTCGGAGTTCTTTATAAGAATACACCCATGTTTTTTCCCGGTTCTTGTAAGTTTTATTTTTTATTATTTTTTATACAAATTCTGCAATAAAAAAACCGTTACAGTTTTTCGGTGATAAAAAGGTGAAAATATTTTAAATGTGGCGAGCGCAGCGTATTGTTCTGTGTGTTTAGCGCGGTAAAGCAGTCAGGCGCTGCACTGAGACGCCTAAAGTGATGCGCTTTAGTTATCTCTTCCGCGTCGCTGTGTGTGTCTGAGCTCCATAAGCTGCAGTTTATCACTCACTGCACAGCGATGTCATTACTGGACTCTGAAGACAGCTACGATCTAGTCTTCAAAATAGTTCTCGTTGGAGATGTCGGTGTCGGCAAAACTTGCGTGGTTCAGCGCTTCAAGACCGGTATATTCATCGAAAAACAGGGGAACACGATCGGTGTGGATTTTACCATGAAGACACTGGACATACACGGGAAGAGAGTTAAGGTTAGTACTATAGACAACACTGAGTTTCATCGGGCGCACGCGCCTGGCCCTGAGTTAACTTCCGGTCTGTGTTTGTTTGTCGGTCTGGTTAGTGGCTACAAACGCAGTTAAAGTTAGTGATGAGTAATGAAGCTGGGCTCGGGTTGTTGTTCTGTGGGTTTGGTTTCCCATACGTTGATTTATTAGTGGTGACCTGCCACGAGATCAAAACTGACCGATTTCCCAAAGGGCTTTGTTGAATAAACACGCACTGCACGTTTAAAAATCAAAACGAGGCGCGGGTGTTTTTATATCACTGTATTTCTGAAGGATGTCATTTTCATTTAATCTCTTATGTTATATGCCTGATAAAGCAGCGTTTATAAGCTCAGTGCTGATTTATCTACAGTGTTACCGGGGAAACCTCTATTTCTCCGCTTTAAAGCGCCTCCTGCTGGCAGAGAATGAATTTGCATTTTCAATAAGTCCGTCTGATTTACGCAGCAAACATATTTTGCTTGTTATCAAAAATAATCTACTCAAGAGGGACTCAAGCTGTTGTTATTGATTATATTTGGAAGTCTACCGGAAGTTAAGTTAGGGCCACGAAAGCGCGCATGCGCAGTAACGATTGTTTATGTTGTCGTTGAAACCGTCGTGTTTTATGGTCATAAGTTTGATCTTCCAAAGTCGACAGCATGTCAGCTGTGTCTCAAAGTTTCCTCATAAAATGAAGTCTGTGACCACATTTTGTACTTACTACAGTTATAAGCCTTGTCGCGTTTATTTAGGGTCTTTTTCTTAGGATATTATTATGTTTTAAAGCTGAGAGGTGACTAACACATCACAGACTGTGATAATAATAGCTGTCGTGACTTTAATATTTTGGCAGATATCATGGTAACTATTTTATAGGAGGTAAGACCGTTTCCTTTCAGCGTTGGCACTTGTGGAAACATAAAAGTGAAAATGCTGTGAAGTTTGTTGTTGGCTTTAGGGCTTAAAGTTGGCACACGGTGTCACTGTAAATACTGTCTAAATGAAACTGTCTGTGGAGTCCATTGAGTCTAATGGGCTTTTATTTATTTATATTATTTACCTTAGCAACACCTTAGCTAAATAACTAAATGTAAATGTCTAATGGGCTTTTATTTATATTCTGTAACATTCATAATCATAAGCCAAACACAGATACTAGGTTCTGCTGGATTGGTTTAGTAAAATCTCATCTTTTTCTCTCAGTATTTTCTGTTGTTGTTGTGTCATGTTTTTGTACCGCTTGAGAGTTATTAGAGAGAGGTGCTTTATTTTGCATGTTAAACCTTAGTTTTTCATAGATAGGCTAATGCATACAAAACTGTCACTCATGTTATATAGCCTAAATGGCATAATGTAACAGTTTTTTAGTAAATATTATTTGATAGTCATATAGACCTGTTCCTTTCAAATAATGAGCTTGACAGTGTGACAGTGGTCCAGTTTGCAGCAGGCTGTTGGATGCTAGCTCAGCCAGAAAGGGACTCCATTGTGAATCTCACTGTGTTTCATTGGCTGACTCAGCGAACGTCAGCACTTTTTATTGTCCGTGTTGAGATTGTGTTCACTATTGTCTTTTACCATGCCAAGATTATTTGCCTAGTTTCTGCAGGGCCCTTTGTGTAAATATGCAGTTGTTTAAAGACTTAAAGATTCTGTGATGGATGCATTAATCTTGTAAATAGAGAAAGAGGTAGTGGCTGACCAACATGGGTTTTTTTTAGTGGCCAGTGGTGATACTAACATCTAGAGCAGGGAGAACGATGACTATAGAGTCTCAAACGTTTGAGACCACAGTGAATTTATTTATTGATTGATTGTGTAATTTATTTCTTGTCTTTTAAACCTAGAAATAAAGTTTTCATTTTTGAAAACGTGTGAAAGCTCCTTTCAAAAATTTAAATTAAATTTCATCCTCAATGTTGTTCCAAACCTGTATGCATTTCTTTCTTCTGTGGAACACAAGAAGATTGAAAATATCTTCAAAGTATATATAAATTATGTGAACTACATACAAATAATTTTAACATTTCTATATGAAATCTTTTATATGAAATGTAAACTAGTGACCATTCAAGCGTGGAAAAACAGCAGCAAAATATGACTTTCTAAACAGAGACAACTCATCCTTTTACAAACAATTTAGCACATAAACAGCTTAGTCATATAAATTTGTTTTCTTTTTAAAATAAACAACAGCAAACATATTGATTGTAGTGATGAGTTGGACTTGACCAATTCTGTGATTTGCTAACTTGACATTTAATTAGTGAATCAATGGAGTTTTAGCTTGTGGACTGTGGCATTCGGATGTTACTTACAGTAAATGTAACAGCATGTATATACAGGATAAGTACATTATATCAAATTTAATGTAAGTACATCATCGTTAAAGACACTTAATATAGAGTGGGTGCAGTATATGAGTGTGATAGTAGTACAATACAGTAAAAAGAATGCAATACATATTTTGTGGTATAGTTACAGATTTGGGATACAGCTGGACAGGAACGGTTTCGCACGATCACACAGAGCTACTACCGCAGCGCCAATGGTGCCATCATCACTTATGACATCACAAAGAGAGCCTCTTTCATGTCTGTGCCCAAGTGGATGGAGGATGTGAAGAAATATGGTGGTTCCAACATCGTCCCTCTTTTAATTGGTGAGTACAAAGCTAAAGAATGAGTGTGTCTGACATTTTTTGCCTGTTTCCTTTATGAATTGTAATTGCTTTAAAGAAATAGATCACCCTAAAAATTTTAATTTGCTGAAAATGTTCTCACCTTTAGGCCATCCAAGATTAGGATGAGTTTGCTGGAGAAACGTATCATTCCATCTCTTGTTTAGCAATGGATGCTCTGCAGTGAATGGGTGCCGTCAGAATGAGAGTCCAAACAGCTGATAAAAACATCACAATAATCCACACCACTCCAGTTCATCAGTTAACATCTTGAGAAGACAAAAGCTGAAACAAATCCATCAAGATGTTTTTAACTTTAATCGTTGCTTCCATAATCCATAATAACGCTTCCTCCAGTGAAAAAGCATTCTTGTATGAATTAAGTGAGAAATATGCGCAAGTCGAGCATTTACAAGCAAAAACTGTCTAAAAACATTGTGATGTTTTTATCAGCTGTTTGGACTGTCATTCTGACGGCACCCATTCACTGCAGAGCATCCATTGCTGAGCAAGTGATGCAATGCTACATTTCTCCAAATCTGATGAAGAAACAAACCCCTCTACATCTCGGATGGCCTGAGAGTGAGCACATTTTCAGCAAAGTTTAATTTTTGAGTGATCGATTCCTTTAAATAAACAGTTTCAGGAAAGTCTCTTGATTGAATCTGTTAAGCACTGTTGAATGCTTCATTTTGCATCCCAGGTAATAAATCAGACCTGACCGACTTGCGTGAAGTTCCATTTGAGGATGCACAGACCATGGCTCATCAGCTGGATTTTGTTAGCGCCATCGAGGCTTCAGCCAAGGACTCTAGCAATGTAGAAGAGGCATTTAATAAAATGGCCAGTGAGCTCATTCTCAGACATGGCGGGCCCATTTTCACTGAAAATGTAACAGACAGCTTTAAACTCAACAGCAAGGATGTGACCAATGAGGGCTGGGGATGTGGGTGTTGATGACTGTGTTCAGAAAGCAATAAAAAGCTTTGGTTCTTACCACTCACTCAGTTATATAAATTGGGTACTGTCAGGCAGATGCTGGATTTGAAGCAGGAGACGCTACTAGGAATGGGTTATAAAAGACCCACAGAACAGCACCACGTGATTTTATAAACCTACAGTCGAAGTTAACTGTGAAGACATTGGGCATGATTGCCAAGAACAAAATTGCCCCTCATTTTGTAAAATCATAACCAGCCAAAATTCATATTCAATTATTTTCTAAAAATGCAGGCTTGAAAGGACAAAAAACACAGTGTTGTAAACAGTAAGACGTTTCCAGTAGGAAACAATCTGTCCACAATGAACGCTAAACTACTGTGTGACATGACCCAATCACAGCCGGTCAGATCGCGTTTGATGCTTAATGTGCAGTTATGTGTAGCAAGACTTTGGACCAATGAGATTTCACAATGGGCAGGGCTTCCTAGCGCAAACCTCTGAGATAAAAAAATAAATAAAAACTACCGTGTTGACAAAATGTCCTGTTGCTTTTCAGACCGGCTGTTAGGGTTGCACATGTATGTGATGCGTTTTGTACTGTATGCTTTGGTTGCCTGTAGACCTTATCCAGCATACCATATTTAATTGATGCAAATGAAAACAAGGCTGTGATGGATAGATATATTTTGTCAAATGTGTGATCGACACCCAGTTATTTCTCATTCCATTTGTGGTAAAAGTGTCGTCTAGCCAGACTAAGGTCCACTGCCACTGGCTCAATCTTCCTAATAGTTATGTAACTCTTTCAAGACCTTTTGTAACAGTGGCTCAGCAATATTTCTACTTTTTATAGCTACTCGTGATTTCAAGAGCAGAGGCCGCAGTGATAGTGTGAAAATGTTGAAATGGACATTTGCACCAGAACACAGATAGACAAATCACTTCTATTCCAGGGAAGGGAATTTCTGTAGAGATTATAGGGTTTGTGACTTTCCCTTTCATCCGTATTGACCAAAAATCTCTCATTCTCCACTGATTTTACTGACCTGATTCTCAGCATGGTATCAGCAGCCATGGTCCTAAGACATTTTGCCAGTGATTTTATAATTTTTTTAAGATTTAAAGAAAAAAATTTACAAATGCAACATTTTTCAGAATGCATTTAAAAATTCAGGTAGCAACATTACTGTTGTAAATGAGTGGCCATCTGCAGTTTTCTTGGGTGAATTGGTTTGAATGCAGTGTTTACTGTACTCTCCTAACGGCTGCCAAGATGGGTTACTTTACACTAATTATATACTATTTTGTGTAAATGTATGTGTTTTTTATAAATTGGACAATTTAAAAATGCAGACTGTTGTTGCAACCATTTTGAAGTGACATTTCATTGTAGATGTCACATGGGCATTGATATTTTATATTTTGCATTCATTTCTATATACCACAAAGCCTCTTTCAATTAAGAGTATAATAAACTAGCTTTTTAATCTTACAAAAAAGCATTTTCTGAAAATATTGTACCTGCTTAATTTGTGACAGCATTGCACTGATGAATTAGGAAGTAACATCAAGTGCCGCTTCATCTCAAGTAAACATGAATAACCAGAGCCGTTTTACATTCATCAATGTATTTGTATTTGCCTGCAATATCTTCTTAAGGTTAAGAGCTCAGTTTGGTACTTTTTTATATATCACTGATTGATACATATGTCTTTTAAATCAAGAAAAATTTTTTAGGTCTTTCATATCAAGATCTATATTTAGTATATGGTATGGTGGCCAGTCATAAGTCATTAGTTTCAAAAATGTGTAGTTTGGGGAAATTATTTTCTTTCGTTATAAAGAATTGTTGAAGTTCATGAGAGAAAGATGACAGTATTTGAAATTTGGTGATATCAGATGTACTTGAAGGTAAATCATATTGCAAGAGGATTTTTCAGAGGATTTATAGTGCCTTTTAATATGGTTGTAGTTTGTTTTTAATGTCAATGTGTTATTACTATGCATTTTGTTGTTTTTTGTCAATCAGTTAAAAGTTTTGAGAAACATGATCAATCTGTATTTGGTGATAAATTATTGTATTATTTTATCAATAAAACTATCACAGCATAACTTGTATGTAAGACTTTAAGAATGCACCACACTTTTTTGGAATGCTTAATTCATTTAGAAAATATTAATGTCTTAATTGGTCACGTGTAGAAAAGTCAAAATTCTTAAACCAGATATATATACAGAGTATATATTTGAGGTTAAAGTGCATAGTTTCGAGTGAAAAAAAACTGGCAACTATTTGTCAACCTTTAATGTACTACCAGAATTTTGAACTTCCAGAACTGTATATTGGTAGTGCAAAGCTTGGACCAGATCATTTACTGGTGAAATACAAAAACAAATGTCCAAGTGAATGGCTTTTATTTTCTACAAGGTTGTTTTGTCTCAGTGCAAATCTCACCATAATGTTACAGTGTAACAGTAACTAAACACATAAATAACCGTTAAAAAAAGAATGTAGGCATAACAATGTAACAATTACCTATGTAAATCTGGCACAATGAAGGTAACAATATGGAACATGTTGAATTAATAAGAAGTATTACACATATAACTCTATAAAAATGGTAGACCATACTTATAGGACCTAAAGTGATAAAATGGCAAAACAGTAAGTTACAGTAATATGATTTAACAAAGTTGAGCTATCTGTGGAAAAAAAACGAATGGTCTACGACAATCTATTAAAAAAGATGTTCAGGCAGACTGATAGCCCTTACAATCCAAGGATGCAGAAGAGCAGCTGTTGGAGATGAAACCCGCTTCCAGAAGGTCACCGATTGAATCCATTTTGTGCTTCTGCCACAGTTTGCCTTTATTTTATTCATCCCACATCAGTCTAGAGCAGGAACACCGGTTTTCATGACTCAGATCGCCCTCTCTTGCCTCTACTTACACTAGAGAGTAGGATATGCAAATCTGTTCAGTCAGAGCTTATGAAAAAATACTGTTGGACCATGAACACTTGACAGTTAAAATGAAATCATGCTATCCGGTAAAGCTAAAATGCCACGAGATCTTTAACGATCGCTCCTGTTTTCTCAGTTGTGCATTGTGCTTATTTGTGGAGGTTTTCTCCATGAAACGCATACTAAAATGGAAAGGCGGAATCATACAGACTGTTGATATTTAATCAGTACTAACTAAACCGCTGTCCCGAACTTCTCCATCTCAAAGATGAGCTCAACAGCAGCGTCCACGTCCTCTGCGATCTTCTCGGGCTCCACCAGAGCGGGGTCGAAGCGGAAGTCACGGTGGCCGTGGAAGACTGTCTCTTTGATGCACTGGTTGGCATCTTTGGGTAACTCCATGTGGGGGTTGTAGACGCCTGTGCACACCAGGATGGACTTGCAGGACGTCGCAGAGGGCGACGCGAGCTCGCTTTCCCAGCCGTTGTCCATGTCCACCTCCTGAGGGACGCTGGTGGGCGCCCCTGTTCCAGTCACCATGTTTGCCAACGCTTTGGTGGTCTTCCTGGCCATCCGTTCCTCGAGGTAGCGGTTGTAGAGGTTGGCACCATAGATATCAGTCATCAGGTTGTCCCTAATTACATTGAGAAGATTAACAACAGATTTCATTAATTCCTAAAAAAATGTCCTTCCATGTCCATTGATTTTAATAGACTCATTCTGCAGTCTGTTTTGTTTTCTCTTTCAGTGTTCAGAGTTGTGTTGGACATTTATTTTTATTCATACATTTATTTATTCAGTTGTTCAAAATTGTATAAGGAGAATGATGTTTGCGAGAGAAAAGAGAAGGGCTCAGCATTAACGAATTACTTCACCTGACATGTTTGCAGTCAGGGTTTGAAATTAACACCCGCCAACCTGCCAAATGCGGGTAAAAATCAGCTGTGGCGGGTAACGTCGTCAAATCACTAGCCAATTTGGCTGGTTACTTTTCATAAGTTATGTTCACTCATTAATTTCTTGGGGAAGTTAATGCAAGCCAAATCTGCGCAGGTTTAGCGCAAAAACTGAACTCGTGAGACATCATGACATTATCGAGTATATTGCAAAAACCAAACAAAACACACCTACAGAGTGCACTCATACGCATACATGATAAAGTCTGGTTAGACTAACTAGTGCGCGTGCACATTTAGAGTGCGTTCTTTCACTGCATGATTCAGTCTATTAATATGCATTAAGAATGATCACATAATTCAAGATAAGGGGGCAGAAAATGTTTATATTTATATCCATTCATATAGTTAATCAATATCACACGAAGAGTGCCGTTTTTTCTTAAAGAATCAGCACGGTTACAAATGTGATATTGATTTTATACAACAGTTCAATAAACAAAAAGTTAATATCAAGAGACTCACGTTTCAGACACCATATTGCCTGTTTTTGCTCTATTTCGCCAACAAAAAACATTCTAAACAGCCACAGCGCTGTTTTGCGTCTCTGAGCAACATGATGATGTTTCGTTCCTGAATGAATCAACCGTTTAAATGATTTGGTTCAATCGCAATGACTCACTTATTAACAGTGACTTGCTGCCACCTACTGGCGGTTTTAATTTCACATTTAAAGTATCTTTTCATTTTTAAAATAATTTCAAATATCAGTATTCAACATTTCATGTTTAAAATATCAAAACTTTATTTATGCATTTGTAACTGCAGGTTAAAGCATTCCATGTCCCTCTAAGCTGCATTAACATGTGAAAATACATCTAAATGCCATAAACTTCTGCAAAGATGAATTTTCTTTATACTGATTTCATTTGTTTAGTAACAGCCTAAATGTATTATTATTATAATTGATTGATTTAAATGTGAGAATTTGACTCAAAAGATGATGCACACTTTTAGAAAAAATGGCTTTGTAAAAGGTAAAAATGCCCATAAAAGGTTAAAATCAATTTAAACTTATTGGAAAAGATTCATTTCTATCACTGCTGTGAACTGACCACAGAATATGAAGAATATCAAAAACTATAGGAGTCATCTGTCCATGGCAGTCCTTAAGATATCAGCACAATAACACACTTCTTTATCGATAAAATCCCAGAAAATATTGAGATATTATTTTTTTTGTCAATGTCGCACACCCTTAGTACTGACACAAAATTATTTGCAACGGTCGCTTTGTCACGTCCAGTGTAGACAGCCTCAAGCTGTTGGTGTATTTCTGTTGTTCTTTTGTTTTTGTTGTTTTTTTGGCTAGTAGAAGTTATGAATGGCCGGTAACTTAAAAATTTAGCAGCCAAATTGACTGGTGAGTGAAAAAGTTCATTTCAATCCCTGTTTGCAGTGGTTATATAGTTTTGATGTCATCATGAGTTTTTCACAATAGAGGTGAAAGGAGGAGTAGGCCATTCAGCTCAAAAGATATAAACCAGAACATATGTGACATTATTTTTGTTATATGGTTGTAGAGGGCAATAAACTTTGAGCAAGAAAACTAATAGGTATCTACACAGTTTCAGTGCTTGAGCCCTAAACATTACTGTCCACAAAATATGCTGTAACTGTAGGAATAGTTCACCCAAAAATGAAGATTTGCTGAAAATGTCACCACCATCAGGCCATGCAAGATGTAGATGAGTTTGTTTCTTCATCAGATTTGGAGAAATGTGTCACTGCATCAGTGTCTCAGCAATGGATGCTCTGCAGTGAATGGGTGCCGTCAGAATGAGTCCAAACAGCTGATAAAAACATCACAATAATCCACAAATCATCCACACCACTGCAGTCCATAGGTTAATGTCTTGTGAAGCCAAAAGCTGTGTTTTTGTCATAAATTTATCAAGACATTTTTAGATTCTGGATAGAATACAAGTACATAATTCATAATATTGCGTTCTCCAATGAAAAGGTCACCTCATCTGTATCAGGAGAGAAATGTGCACAGTTTACAAGCCAAAACAGCTCTAAACAAATTATGTGGCTGGATTTTGATGTGAGAGACAACAGGAGATGGACTTTTTCACTGCAGGAAGTGTTATTATGGATTATGGACTTTTTGAAGTTATTTTTTGAAGTTTGAAGAATTATTTAATGATGGATTTGTTATTCATAAACGTAGCTTTTGGCTTCTCAACCTGTTAATTGCTAGACTGGAGTGGTGTGGATTACTTGTAGATTATTGTGATGTTTTTATCAGCTGTTTGGACTCATTCTGACGGCACCCATTCACTGCAGAGCATCCATTGCTGAGACAGTGATGCAGTGACACATTTCTCCAAATCTGATGAAGAAACAAACTCATCTACATCTTGGATGACCTGAAGGTGAGAACACTGACAACAAATTTTCCTTTTTGGGTGGATTATGCCTTTAAGGGCTTTTTAAGTTTATTTATTTATATATTTTTTTTTAATAAGGGAGATTAATAATCAGACAAACAGTACTGTGCAAAATGAATATTAGATTCCTTAAAAAATATTTAAAAAGATTAATTTGTATCTTTTGCTTTAGTGTGCTCTACTGGTAAAACTACATTCAGAACTGTGCAAATGTAACTAACAAAACTGTTTTAAAAGAAAAGGGATGGTCATAACAAATACTGATGTGTTGTAGTTAATAGAAGTTTATATATAGACAACATGCTTAATTTTGAAACCACGCTCACTACACTTTACTATTTTTTCATAAGTGTCTAATACCTTTCACAGTATTGTAGCTTTGCAGGATTCTTAGATCAGATCTATGTGTGGACCATTTGTCAAAATTCTGAATATATTATTACAATTAACAAAAGGAATATTTAGAAATATCGAACATGCCTAAGACTTTTGCACAGTACTATATATTATTCTCTGGAAACTGGATATGATAAATGATATTGCAAGCATAAAACAACACTTTTTTAAACAAACAGCATAGGCACAGCATAGATTTTATGTTTTGTCTGCAAGCTCATATTTGAAATCCTTGCAAATCCACACTGAGTAAGCATCCTTGCCCATCATGATGTGCATGTGTCTCACCCGATAGCATACAGGGATCTGATGGGTGCCCTCCAGCCTCTCTCAGCAGCTTGTTCTCTGATGAGGAACTCAGCAAAATGGTAGGTCAGTTCACTGGGCTTCCCCATGAGGGCTTCGTACTTCAGGTCTTTTCCAGTGATCTTCTTGTAGATGCTCTCCAAACACACCATGAAAGTGCCGTGACCGAATCTGTTGATGGGAGATTTTTTATTCATTAATTGGCCAGTCTCAGATCTTTAGAGGTGGCTTTGCTCAATTTGCTACTACATTTCAATGCATCATACCAACATTGTTTGAAGTACATATGTTCACAATTCACCAGTATGTTTTGTGGTCTATCATATTCATAAAGGTCTTAAGATACCTTCTTAAAAATAAAGGTTCTAATAGAGGGTTTTCAGAGCAATGCCATAGAAGAACCATGTTTGGTTCTTCAAAGAATCTTTCAGTTCTTAAAAAGAACCTTTCAATAATCTAAAGAACTTTTTTTTTTTTACACTAAAAGGTTCCACTGATGTTAAAGGTTCTTCATGGAACATTTATGCCAATAAAGAACCCTTATTTTTAAGAGTGTACAAAAGATTACAAGTCCTTTATGGATATGATGTAACAAGCAAACTGCTACTGGAGCATACTGTAACAATACATCAATATGTGTTAGACGGGTTTTTTTTTGCTGCCGAGACTTTTGTATCTATACAGGAACTTAACCCTTTGCTTAGAAATATTCACTGGTGTGAAAAGTCTGACAACTGGCCGTGGTCTCCTCTAATAAATCAGCATTTTCAGCGAGTTGATCACCTGGGTGAATGTGCTTCTGCCATCCACATGAGATCCATGTTGCAGGCCAGGAGCGGCAGATGAGTGGAGTGAGTGGTTTCGTAGGCATTGCTCAGATTGCCGTTGGTGAGAAGGACATCAGTGATGAGCTGTAAGTTTGTTTCCCATCGAATGGGCTCCCCAAACAGAACTACAGCTATAGTTACAGGAGAAAAGAAGAGAAGTAAAGCCATTACATATGCTGATTTGCTGCTCAAGAAACATTTCTGATTATTATCAATGTTGAAAACAGTTGTGCTGCTGAATACTTTTTTGTGGAAACCCTGATACATTTTATTTTTCAGGATTCTTTGATGAATAGAAAGTTCAAAAGAACAGCATTTATTTTAAATGGAAATCTTTTGTAACACTGTAATGTCTTTACTGTCACTTTTGATCAATTTAACGCTCCTTGCTGAATAAAAGTATTAAATTCTTTCCAAAAAATAAAAAACTAAAATATTACAGACCCCAAACTTTTAAACTTTTTAATGTAGTTTAATATAATAACACAGTTTCTGGTGTGCATGGACATTTGAATTTACAAGCTAGATTAGACAGATTAGTGAATCAGTCAGACCAGTTTCATGAAAAATATTCACAGAAAATTTTGTTGATGAACATTCCTACACTCATAAATTCCCAGATGCACACCTAGAGTGCAGGACAGTCAGTGAAGAATGACTTAAAGATGACATTATTTAGAAAATGCAATTGTCTCTTCTTTACTATTGTCACATATATCTGAGAGAAAAAGCATCTTGAATGAAGAAAAAATGGCCTTTTACTGTAGGAATTGACAGGATTGATTCAATCACAGGATCATTCACTTATTGCTGTGATCTCAACTTAGTGTCACTGCCAGGGACATTAATGCTTTTGTTTAAAAATTACGAGGACATGTGAATTTTGGTAGCACTTTATTTTACAGTCCTGTTCCTCATCTACATACTATGTACTTTTTATAGTAATTACAATAACTAGGAACTAACCCTGAACCTACCCCTAACCCTACCCCTACCCCACCTTATATTACCAGAATTTTCTTAGGTAGGTACATTGTATAATATTGTACTGTAAAATAAAGTGCAATTAAAAAAAAAAAAAAAGGTCTGCATGGACTAATTATTCATAAAAAAAAATAGCAATATTGCAAAAAAATAAGATCTTGATTTCATGGTGAAGATGAATATATGGTTACAGTACAGCCATGTGAAGCAGCGAATCCCACAACTATTCAGTTATCTTCAGAAATATCTTACCTTCAACTCTGGGGAGATTCACCACAGGAGCAGACTGAAACAACAAGGAAAGTATCTGGTTTCTTTCATATCTGCCATTATATGTCATCTGTCCGATCTCATAAACTATCCAACAACTGATTTCCTCACAGAACAACAGGTTTGAGGATTTAGAAAAACTAGGAGACTATATACAAGTACAAACCATTTTAAATTCTTAAAATATGCATTCATATACACGAAAAACAGGAAGGGAAATCTGTGAATTCGGTGTAATCTGCTATTTTTGTAGTTTACAAAAAGGGGGCTTGTGTTTTATCCTATAAATAACCTCCTCATCGTAGCCACTGGCCAATCTCTTCACATTACATTTATGATTCACCTGTTCTAATCCGACCTAACGGTGTTCTCTGTTTTAAAAGTGCAGTCTCTGTTATCACTACAATGAATAACTCAAGCACATACTGCATAAACCAAGGCAGTGTATCTCTGCCCTGAAGAATCAATGTCAAAATAGCTTAAAAAAGGTGTATTAATAGAATATAAAGCATAACAACCTTAATTATCTTGAGTACCCAAAAATGCATTGATTATGGAATTTAAAATATGGAATTCATATTGATTATAATTACTCAATTACTAATTCCATGCAATCCAATGTTTACAATGTCTTGTCAGTTTTCCAGAGTGTAAACTGTACCACCAGATAGACCACTGTTCAAAAATTGGGGGTTGGTATGTTTTTTTTTGTTTGTTTTTTTACTCTTTTGCTCACTAAGGCTGCATTTAATTAAACAAAAATACAGTAAAAACAGTAATATTGTGAAATATTATTACAGTTTTCTATGTGTATAGAAAATAGATATCTTTTGTAACATTATACATGTCTGTACTGTCACTTTTGATTAATTCTGTGCATCCTTGATGATTAAAAGTATTAATTTCTTTAAGATCTTTTAAATTGTAGTGTACGTTTGTTTTTGTACCATTAACTGTACCAATCAAGTTCATTCAGATTTCATGATGCATCATGCAGTAAATAATAATCAAAAGAAATAAGATTGTTTTCAGAGCAAATATTTGCAGCCTCAGTCATTTTAATGAGGCGCGTTTAGTTAAAGTCTTACCGGGAGCTTGGGCCTTCTGTTATGATCCACCATGTCCAGCAGAGGGAAAGATTCACGCAGCATGTCGATACTGACCACGTTTGTGAAGCCCACACTGATTCAGTGAGTCAAGAATTCATTTGACTCATGGATTAACCTAAAAGTGATTATCACTTATTAAAATCCACTTTTATTCACAAACAAATACAAGAGATTTGGGGGATTATGATAATCCTATTCCTTGTGGTAAGCTTGTAAATACTATCACATTATAATACGACACATCTCATGACATCACTGAGGTGCTGGAAAGGCCAGCAGAAGTCAGACAGAGACAGTCGTGATCACACAGATCAGAGATAATGGCTTTCTCTCAGACGGCATTTACATCCATGCTCAAGACTTTGATGATTTCTGTGGGCTTTCTGTAAAAAGCATCCCAGTTTTAGTTGTTTCATTTAAATATGTACTAGCTGTTCACCCTTCTGCCGAGAATACAAGTACTCGTTACACAACTAACCAGCAGCTCATGTTTGGCTGTCCTCTACCATGTGGCTTTGTTCAAAGTAGTGCAACAGGATTTGGCCAAAAATCGTACTGTGATTATTTTTACAAACTACAGGCTGTCTATATATTTATTTGACTAAAACACAGCCATCTGATCTACAGAGGAGAGCTGAAGACTGGAAATGGAAGGATACTTTTTGGCAATGTCGAGCACGGGACCCTGTCCAGACACCAGCACGTATTTGTCATGATATTTCTTGAACATTCGCAAAGGGCTGTGAGACATCATGACTTGGTCTTGCGATATCTACAAATCAAGCAAAGAGATTATCATCCAAATCAGAGTAGCATTTTTTAAATAACATAACATAACATTAAATAACATTACCCAGAGAGTTCATTAATTGTACATGTGTTTTAAAGACCTTTCTTCTGCTCATCAAAGCTGCATTTATTTGATCAAAAATACAGAAAAAAAACAGTAATATTGTGAAATGTTATTGCAATTTAAAATAATGGTTTTCTATTTTAATATATTTTAAAATGTAATTTATTTCTGTGATCAAAGCTGAATTTTCAGCATCATTGCTCCAGTCTTCAGTGTCACATGATCCTTCAGAAATCATTCTAATATTCTGATTATTATCAATGTTGGAAACTGTTGTGCTGCTTAATATGTTTTGGAAGCTGTGACTCTTTGATGAATAAAACCTTTGAAAGAACAGCATTGTTTAAAATAGGAATCTTTTATAACAATTTCTTTCTTTTTTTAAAAGAAATTTATATTTTAATTCAGCAAGAATGTGTTAAATTGATAACAAGTGACAGATTTCTATTTTCTAAAAGATTTCTATTTTGAATAAATGCTGTTCTCATTTTAACAGTTCAGGCGCCATATTTCAGTGCTGATTGTTTTATGAATCTTTAACAATCTGATGCAACTTTCTAGAGAGGATGTTGTTGAAGAATTGTAAAAAATAAAATTAAATTAAAAAAATTTAAATAAAAATTGCAGAAATAACAGTAATATTGTGAAATATGGTTTTCTATATTTTAATATACTTTAAAATAATCCTGAAAAAGTATCCCAGGTTCCATAGAAATATGAAGCAGCACAACTGTTTCCAGCAAAAAGTTGAAAACCCAGCTTTGCATCACAGGAATAAATTATATTTTAAAGTATATTAAAATATAGAAAACCATATTTCACAATATTATTATTTCTGCAATTTTTTTTTTTTTTTTTTTACAATCCTTCAACAACATCCTCTCTAGAAAGTTGCATCAGATTGTTAAAGATTCAGAAAACAATCAGCACTGAAATATGGCGCCTGAACTGTTAAATTGAGATTGAAAGGATATTTTTATCTGCTGGTTTTTAAGGTTGGGTGACAGCTGCTACACACAGCCAGAAACAGCACAAGCTTCAACAAACTTTCAAGCTTGGTTCTGCTGGTGTGCAGGAACGATATTCTGCTTTACATGACAGGCCAGGATTCTGAACACTGGAGAGTAAATGTGGAAAGGTAAGTAATCTTTTGGACTGAGGAGGAAGTGTACAGTACATTTTCAAATGGATCTCAAAATATCAAGGTTGCTTTGTCATGAAGTGAGACTCAAATTGCATACAAAATGCCCTGCTTCATGCATCAAGCATCGAGCGAGCAGCACTCACAGGAACACCCAGTATGTGAGACAGCTGATCTGCCTTCTTCTGCCGTAAACAGTTGCCAGCATTTGTGACAAAGACGACCGGAACCACGAACTGTCCGTTTGCGTCCACCAGCTTCTGGAAAGCTTTCTTTGCTGCTGGGATGGGGGTCTTTCCTCGCACCAGGACGCCATCGATGTCAAACAGCAGCCCAAAGCTCGGCCCGGCCTGTTGAAGAGATGAAGGATAAGAAAGTAGATTTTGCAACACCTAAAGGAAAAGAAGCACACAGGACTACTTTTTGCAGATGATTGTTATTAAAGTAAATTACAAAGTGTTCCATTTTGTCCTGCAGACAGACACCTAAAGACAGGTCTTTTGCTCACCCTGCTGTTTCAAAACTTTTAATTAAATTTAATTAAGTTGTAATTAATTTATAATTATTATTAATTATTATTATTAATTTTTAATTGTGTTTTTTTTCTGTTAATACTAATAACCCTGCATGGAAGCAGTGTAAAGACAAAATCTCTATATATCAATTATAGATATATCTGTAATAAAAATTTGATCTTTTGCATTACAGGACAAATACTCAACTGAAATATCATTATGCCAAAGATCTTAGTATATAGTTCAAATATAGTTTTTTTTTTTGTTTTTTTAAATTAATCTTCTTTGATTTTGGGGTGAAAATCTTGACAGCTGTCATGAGATTGATGAAGTGACACTACGACTAAAGGTGCAGCGGTCACATTTAGCAAAATCCATCCATTTCAACAGGAATCCACACGATCAGGAATTTTGTGTGAGAATGAAAGATTTTGCAACAGTTTCAAGTTTGCCAGTGAAATTTCTCTGTACAATTGCTAATGTGACCCCACCATTAGATAGCTTACTGAAAGTAAGTTAAATTGAGAAATGTTTTGAAAGAATGTCCTTGATAACAGTGTAATTACACAAATAAGTAGATTAAGCAATATTAGGTAACACTTTATCTTAAGGTGTCCTTGTTACATGTATTTACTATTGTAATAACAATAAATTATACATAATTACATGCAACCAACCCTAAGCCAAACCCTAATCCTAACCATAACCATAGCGTAAGTACATGTAGTTAATTAGTATTATTCAGTACTTAAATGTATAATTACTCTGTAACACCTTAAAAAAGTGTAACCCAATATTATAATATATAATTATTACATAAATATAATTAATTAACAACATGTACTAAAAGTTGCCATGTACTAGGTGCACATTATTTACTGTTACAACTGTATTAAATATAAAAAAAGCACTACCGCAACATGCTATAAAGATAAAGATTTAATACATGTTATATTATCTAACTGTATAAACTACCAAGTCAGCTACACAATGCTTAACCTCTTTCCAAGATTTTTCCTTCCCAAGACAGATTAGATCGACCCGATTACGCACAAGAGAAGACGATGCTGCGTCACACTTGACCCCAACTGGACATTTGTCCCTTGTTTTGTCGTAACATGTATTCTGTCTGCGTTCACTTGAGGATTACGGCCACTTCAGTTCAATCTGCTCAAATAAAACAGCTGCACTTCCCCTTAGGGAGCTCCTGTGCTTTCTCTCTGTAAAAAGCCACTGATGTGACTCCAGCTCTTGTGTTTGACAGAAGACTCGATTTCTAAAAACACAGCACAGCAAGACCACAGCAACTACATGATATTTATTAGCTAGATAATGCAGTGTTATTTTTTCCTGAAGATAACTAAAGACATTCTTCCACATCCTCAGTATGTATAGAGAAGAGGTTGGGTTTCACTGTGTGCAATGAACTGCGTGGTCAACTATAAACATACTGCTGAGACAATGATAACAGACACACAGACAACTTTAGTCTGAAAGTCTGTAATACTGACTTTGCACAGAAGTGAACTTCACTGAGCAATATGAAGATCTGAATAATAAAAAATCATCTACTGCATACAAGCTACGGTGGCCGAGAAGTGCAAAACAACTCACAATTCTGAAAACAAAATAACAAATTACAAACGCAAATGCAAATCTAAAAAACAAAATAACAAGTTAGAAAACACAAGGATAAATCAGACAAACCGGAAGAGGTAGGTATAGTTTGAGATGGCGCCACTGGTTTGAGAATCGATTACTCACCGCTGACTGGTCGAGACATCTGTCAATCAAAGTACAGGAAGAACAGTAGACTAGCGGTAGAAAGTTCGCAGATGTTTAGTTCAGTTTAAATGTATTGTATGAATTGCCCTTACTATGGAATAAAAAATATACATGTACATTTACAACACTGTACTCTGTATTATATTACCTTTGAATCAGAATAAAAAAATTCTAGTTAACGCTATAATGCGAGGGTGTTTCTAATACTGCGTCTATGGGAGTGACGGTAAATTTGACATAGTTATTTCTTCTGACTGCCGTTATCGGTATCTCTGTAATTTTTTACTTTCTTCTTTTTATAAGTCGGGAAAACACTATTGTGGGTTTTTCTTTTGCTATTTGAGCAAATGGGAATGCAAAAAAAAAAAAAAAACGGCAGAGGTGTGTTAAATTACGATTTTTTTTTATGTGGGGTGGAGAGAATTTAAACGGGAGAATATAAATACAAAATATTAAGAGTTGAACAGTCTTTTTATTAGGAAAATTAAACGAATTGACTTATCTCCAACAGCATTAAGACAGTTCAAAAGTAGAAAACGGACTTATTGAAAATGTAAATTGATTCTCTGCCAGCAGGAGGCGCTTTTGGAACGGTTTCTCTCACAACAGCTGTACACAAAAGCTGCGCGGCACTCATAAACACTACTTTATCAGACAGTATTCAGGCAATATAATTCAGATGAGATGAAAATGACATTGAACGTTTGAGAAACGCCCCCTTTTAAACAGCTCCGAACTTTCTACCGCTAGTCTACTGTTCTTCCTGTACTTTGATTGACAGATGTCTCGTCCAGTCAGCGGTGAGTAATCGATTCTCAAACCAGTGGCGCTGTCTCAAACTATACCTACCTCTTCCGGTTTGTCTGGTTTGTCGTTGTGTTTTCTGACTTGTTATAATGTTTTCTGAATTGTTATTTTGTTTTGTTTTTTTAGATTTGCATTTGCGTATGTTATTTTGTTTTCAGAATTGTGATTTGTTTTGCACGTCTCAGCCACCGTAACAAGCAATGTTAAATGTTACAAAAAATATTATGCATGGCAAAAATGAGTCAATTCAGTGTTACTTCATTGTTATTTCTGATACTATTTATTTTTATCTATTTATCTACTATTAAATTACAACAAGAAATATTGTCTTAGCAACTAGCTGAAATAAAAAGTTTTTAGATTTTATTTACGTTAGTTCATTTTATTTCAAGCCATGAAAATGCTTTTTTTTTTTTTTTTTCATACTTTAGGGTAGTTTTCATTAACTATAATAACCCAACCCAAGTCAATTATGACTGAATACTATGTAAAATATAGATTTGCTCAATTTTGAGTAGATTATTAGATTGCATTACATTGAGTGCAAAGTTTTGACACTTTTCAGCTTAATCATTGATTGCTACTACTAGGTTAAATGTTGATGGGTCTAAAAAAGAACCCAACCCTGGTATTAACTAATTAATTTACTGTATTGTTTGAAAAATTATTCAGTTTATTACAGCAACAGTAAGAAGTAGACAAACATCACAAAACAACTTTGCATAAATATCATGGCAACAATAACCTATGATTATTATTAAAAAATATTGATAATGAATATAACGTTTTATATTTAGCCGTCAGACACTTGATTCAGAATATAATCTCTAATTCATAACAAAAAGCAATACTAACAGATCAATATATCAATATGCTTGACAAGTACTGCTCTTGTTCACAACAACAAAACAAACTGCACCAACCTTGTAGTTACAGTGCAATGACATATAAACAAGGCGCTATCGTTTTCCTCATTTAAAATGCGTTAATTAACGATATCTGCAGCTGGTCTGACACGCTGATTAATAACTAAACAGTTTCTGTACATCGTGTGCTATAAACACAAGAGCTCATCAGAGGAATGACACGCAAACACGCGTTCAGCTGGACTCCCAGAAATCTTCACATTCATTAAAGCGAACCAGAACTTAGAAGAGAAAATGAAAGAAAAGAGTTGTAAGAGAGTGCAGTATTGAGCGAGGACTAACAAATGGGAAATGAAAAAGAAAACAGACACGCAATGAGCACGCGTCTGAAACGCGCCCTGATAACAATGGATCCAGCGGTTGAGCAAACATCACATGATACTGATGCAGATGTGTTAATGTAAGCGCGTCCTCTACCTCACTGCACACAGCGCGTCGCCCCAGCGCCGCGACGCCGCGACTCGACCTCCGCAGCGCGTTCGTTAAGGCGTTCATCTCGACGCGACGCTCTCCTGCCCGGTTTCGACTGCGTCCGGTATCTCCATGAAGCTTTTGTAGAGGTGCGATGTGACGACAGAGAGGAGGTGGTCCGAATCCATCGAAAGATTGAGTCAGGAAACAAACACCCTTCCGAGCCGGCAAATGAGGGAATGTGACACCCCCATCCGCCTGACGTCACTGGACAGCAGAGACCGGCCTTATTATTTATTATTATTTGATCATGAGAATATGCAATACCTCTTGTTCTTGTGGCATTGAATAAATAAAGCATTGAAAAAAAAAATTATTTATTATTATTTTTTTTAGCAGACGCTTTTATCCAAAGCGACTTACAAAAGAGGACAATAGAAGCAATCAAAATCAACAAAAGAGCAACAACATGCAAGCCATATGACGCAGTACACATAGCAAGGTTTGTGTGTGTGTGTGTGTGTGTGTGTGTTTAAAGAAAACAAGTAGATAGAACATAGAAAAAATAAACAGGTTTTTTTTTAAGAAAAAAAGTAGAATAGAATAAAGAAAGAAGAAAAAGTAGCAGTTACAAAAGTAGAGAACAGAGAATAAATATGCAATTGATAGAGGGTCGAGTGTGTGTGTGTGTGTGTGTGTGTGTGTGTGTTTTATATATATAAAAAGAAGACACATATATAAAATAGAATTAGAATAGAGAGTGAATACTCGAGTAATCGCGTAGCATTAAACTTCACATAAGGAAGGACAGTAAATAGTTACATAAAGCCAAACTGAGGTCTTAGGTTATAAAAACAGGGTGGTTTGGAGGGGGAGGGTGTGCGAATCGAAACAAAGCCTACTACTGCGACAGATGTGGAAGTAGGCTACTAGTGACGTCATCCGCACATATGGGCAAGCAGAAGACATAATTACCAAACTTTACTCTTTTTGTGGTTTTGTTGAAGAAACAGCTGCCCATTTGTGTTTTGATTGTGGTGTTACCAGTAAATTATGGGTTGAGTTAAGCACCTATGTTTCTAACCTTACAAATGTGACCCATACCTTCGTCCTCAAAGATGTTGTTTTTTTTTTATTATGAAAATCCAAAGCTATTATCTGCTAAATATGTTAATTTTCTTATATTGAATGCAAAATTCTTCATTCATAAACAAAAATGGCTTAAATCTCCTTTATCTTTCCCCCTTTTTCTTGCTAAATTGGACTCTCTTGTTTCATCTCTGAGACTTACAAATAACAAAAAGAGTGACACATTTTTGATGCATTATGACAACTTTTCTAAAAGGATGTAATTTTATTTTTGTACTTGTATGTATAGATAATACCATAATTTGACGCACGCAAATCCAGAATGTTTGTCTTCTGTTCTTTTTTATGATTGCTCTTTGTTGGAACATATTCATGTTTTGCTCCCTGGTTCTGTACGTGTTCTACAAGTTTTGCAAAAAAAAATAAAGTAAAATAAAACGGTAATTACGAAACTACAGAATGCCGTCTGAACAGTTTTGTGAATAAAGAAACGATAAATCATAACATGAGGAAATATTTTCTTGCTTTTACTTTAAATGTGCATTCTGTATTTATTTGCTAATTGTTTTATACACAGAAATTGTCAGCACCTCTAATAAACTACTACTACGAATGTGTTATTATACCTTTATATAACAAAGATGAACAGCAAAACGTGCCTTTATAATGTCACTGGTGGACACATAAGAACCATTTAAATCTAAGCAAAAGCTTACAGTAACACTTTAGTATAGGGACCAGTTTTCACTATTAACTAGTTCCTTATTAGCATGCCTATTATTAACATATTGGCTGTTTATTAGTACTTATAAAGCACATATTCTGCATGAGCATATTCTACATCCCTAATCCTACCCCATACCTAAAAATAACTACCTTACCATTAATAAGCAGCAAATTAAGAGTTTGTTGAGGCAAAAGTCGTATTTAATGGTTTGTCAATAGCAAGAATTCAACCTTAAAATAAAGTGAATAAACTTTCAGAGTGCATAAATGAATAAATATCAGTGTAGTTGTAGTTGGATATATTTTGATTATAAGGACAGAAAGCATGTATTACTTCCTTTACACTGCAGAAAAAGGGCACTTTGGGTGGAAATGGATATTAGATTTAGCTCTGATAGTGTAAATGTGACTGTGGTTTATTTGCTGGTCACATGAACCAGACTGTCTCTCATCAGAGACTAGCTTGTTGTACCTTCGTTAAACTAAGGTAGCGACTTTGTAGTACTTTGCAAATGCATTTACAAAGACAGCATATTAATTGTATAAAGAGTTTAGTAAAAAACCAGTTTATTTGTCCAAGATGAAAACACAGTATACAAAATATTTACAGAGATTTTTGTACTGCGGTTTGAACAAATGAAGGACAAACAAAAGTTGTTTTTCAATTTTCAAAAACCAATTTGCAAAAAACAGCTCATACTTAAATTTAACACACAATTTGACAAGATCAGCATAACAACATTGTCTTAATGTCAAAGGTATGGTCCAGATGTAACTCAGTGTACGAAAGCTTCACAATGAAATGTTAACTGTACAGATAATAAGCATCTTAACTTGACATGGTCAGTATGCTGGACAAATATTTTCAGCTTTTTTGTGCCTGGCTTGCACATGTTGACATTTATCACCAACCACATCCAATCTGTTTCTTATACAGCACAACTGTTCAAATAATGCCAGTGCCAATTCTCATCTTGTGTTCAGCTCTGGCCTCAATGTTCACATTAAGATTCATGGCTGTGTAAGACTGTACACACCACAAAGGAATATGAAGCCAATTCCAACCCAACTCACTGATCCCACTATATACCAAGTAATGTTTTGGCCTCTTCACTTTGCGCCATCAAACTCTCACTGGCGTATTTCTGCAGCAGCTCCATTTTCTTCCGTCTCACCAGGGCTTCCTCAATCTGTGAGCCACAAGAACATTGTTTTAACAGATTTCTAGTTATTAAATGTTGTCATTTATTAAAGAAAACATTTCTTCCAAACACTTTTGTCATTCAAACACAGGAGAAGATTTGTGAAGAGTGTTCATGCAGGTCTTTTTCATTCAATAGTTCAAAACAGTTCATATAGTTCAATAGTTGTTACATTTTCAGAGAATAAATTATTTTATTTTTATAAAAAGTGAATGAAATCTGGCCCGGTGCTACAAATTCAAGTTATATTAATGCTATAATGTATTGTGTCATGTTCATAAATAACCAATAAGAAAGTGAATTTATACACCAAAGATAGGCACATTGTTTTAATTTTGCAAACATTTCTTTCATTATTCCTGGATGAGACTCCCGGCCAAGCTGAAATTTTGTCCCAGACCGGCATTAAATTAATATTTGTCTCTCGAAACAGCTGAAAAATTTAAAGTGTAGGCCTACTGCAGCTCTAAGGATTTTTGCCATTTGGATAGGGTTATTAAAGTTAATTAAAACTATTAAAAAGATTTGTTATAAAGCCGAATTAAAATAACAAATATAAGCAATTATATAAACGGAATAAAATCACATATATAAAATAAATAGTCCTATTTGCGAAATATATTTGACTTAAATAATTCACAGAAATGAAAGAAAACTGTGACAAGTTCTATATGCTGAATTTCTGTCCATTTTTCTAATGCAACAAGTTCAGGGAAAGGAAATCAACAGCCTATCTGGCAGAACGCGACATCTGTTTGTTTGTTTTCTTTATTTTATAAAGCACAGTGTTTTGTTGTTATTGTGACTGTACACAAATAAAAGTAGATCCTTTATAGTTTCATATGATGTCTCACTCTTATCTTTGTTTGTGCTGTCATAAGGAACAAATTTAAGTGATCACACAGGCACACACAACATATTAGTTATAACATCGCAGCATGTTCATTATCAAAATAAAATAAGCCAACCAAACATATAAAAAGTTAGGCTACACTACTCAATTGAAATAGTCCGAAGTACAATCCATTGCGTTCACTCACCAAACATTGCACATGTGAAGGATGATTTACATGCAGTGAAGTTCAAATCATAATAAATAATAAGTTTAGTATTCAAATATATCATGAATATGGAAACATTTTTGAGTGGATTCGTGCCGAATATGAGAGGTAAGCTATGTGAGCCTAAGGACCGTTCCAGTTTCAGCAGCAATGAATTCGTTTTGAGTTGATGTTGTAGCCTACTTGAACTATTTTTCATTAGTTTTCTGAATACCGTTAAATTTAAAGGATTTGTTAGCCTATGGAGTGAGAAGAACTAAAATAGCTTTTAGTAATGTTTATCTGTATTTATAATGTAAGTAAACATTTAGCTTTATTTACCAGCATTTAACATTAGGCTATACGTGAATGTAATAAAATGCAACTTGGCCTTTATGCGGCTTAGTCTACCTTTTTTTGTCCCTCAAAAACGCAATTTTATAAAAGGTATTTTTAATCTATGCAGGAAACATTTTAAAATATCTTTAAAAAATTACTTTAAAAAAAACTAGTGAACTTTTGTATGTGTGTGCACTGGCGTGTCTGTTTTGTCATTGTGCATTATAAGTAGTGGCGCCCCCCCATGGGATTGAAATGCCCCCTGTTATGCCATCCTGGCACCGGGCCTGCATGAAATCTGGTGCACAAAACATATGGACTATTTTTATGATGTGGTTCTCATTTTTAGAGCTTTACAGATGTGACTATAAACTGCCATTGTGTTGTAAAGATGGATCTGTGTAAAGAGTCTTCAAATGTTGTATTTCATGGAAGTCATATGGGTTTGGAAAAACATGAGTGCAAGTAAATGACGCTACTTTCATTTCTGGATGATGATTCTTTCTCTTTAGGCTCCCTTAACCAAAATTTTTTTTTTTTGGTGGTTTACATTATTGGAACTGACTGAACTCAGTTGAAAGTGAAACAAACCTCCTTCTGCGAGGGAACAGGAACATGAGCGATGAACGACTGTGAACCATCTTCTCCCTCCATCTGTTCTCCCGTTTCATCATCAGACTGCTCAAATATATTACAAAATGAGACAAATGAAAGGAATATAGGGGTAGAAATGAAATTAAACAGAGTGGCACGCATTGAAATGTTTACCTCTTCATCTCTAACAGCGTAAATATATTCCTCCTCCTCTTCCATGTCTTTCACACCTCCACCAACAGCTAATCGAGCCTCTTTGTCTGCTTTCCATTTCTCAACAGCCTCTGCTATGACTGCCGAAAACACAAATCAGGATTAATACTTATACATTACATGCAACTCGGAGGAAACAGTATAAGCAAGGCTTATGTGATGGCAGAATCTCTCCCCGCTGACTAAACTACCAGTCAAAGGTTTTTGAACAGGAAGATTTTTAATGTTTTTTAAAGTCTCTTCTCTTCACCAAGCCTGCATTTATTTGATCCAATGTATAGCAAATACAGTACAATTTACTATTTAAATAACGGTTTTCTATGTGAATATATATTAAACTGTAATAGATTGCTGTGATCAAAGCTGAATTTTCAGCATCATTACTCCAGTCTTCAGTGTCACATGATCCTTCAGAAATCATTCTAATATGCTGATTTGCTGTTTAAGGAATATTTATCAATATTTAAAACAGTTGAGTACATTTTTCAGGATTCTTTGATGAATAGAAAGATCCAGAGATCAGCATTTATCTGAAATAAAAGGTTTTTGTAACATTATACACTATACCATTCAATTTTTGGGGAAAGCAATTATAGAAATTAATACTTTTATTTAGCAAGGATGCTTTAAATTGATCAAAAGTGATGATAAAAATATTTAAAATGTTACAAAAGTTTTCTATTTCAGATAAATGCTGTTCTTCTGAACTTTCTATTTATCAAAGAAATCTGAAAAAAATTCTAATAGACTGTTTTCAGCATAATAATAATAATAATAATAATAAAAATGTTTTTGAGCAGCAAATCTGAATATTAGAATGATTTCTGAAGGATCATGTGACTGGAGTAATGATGCTAAAAATTCAGCTTTGAAATGACAGGAATAAAATACATTTTAAAATATATTCAAATAGAAAATAGTAAAAATATTTCAAAATTTTAAATAAATCCAGTAGAAGAGTAAGACTTCTTTAAAAAAAAAAAAACATCAAAATTCTTACTGTTCAAAAACTTCTGACTGGTAGTGTACATACACTCCTAATTCCTAATACACACACTAAATTCTATAATGTAGAATGAATTTTAAACTGCAAATGCAGAGGTTTCAGTGGCCACACAAGTGAATGAATGCGATGTGGAATGTGGCGGTCATGTGACGCGAGCGTGCGCTTCAGGTCACTGGACAGTCAGCTGCACAGTGATGCTTCTTATGAGTCGCATCAAACCTCCTGCTGCACGTCGAGCATTCGCTTTAACAGACACAAATGGGAAACACATGTCAGGAAATGCTATCAGCACACAAGGCCACAACTGTACCGCAGCATAGGCACACAATGCAGCGCTTCATCCGGATGATGCCAGTGTGCGAGGGTCTACTACACCCTAAATCAAGTCTTGTTTCAGAGCGAGCGGGATCTTGTGGATGTTCTGCTCATCTAAAAGCACGAGAATCCCAAAACACGTGAGGCTTTTACTCTTGCCAACAGTCTTCAGCACTAATTCAAGTAAAGTGAGCGATGCAGTTGATTTACTCTTGGCTTCAACATAGCAGTTCAACAGATGTGCAATTATTTATAGTAAACTGGAAAATCAACATGATTTTAATATATAAGTGGATAATAATAATAGTAATAATAATAATAATAATAATAATAATAATCATAATAAAAAATCAACTTCACTCTCAATCTATTGACTTGTTTACATATGTAAAGACGCAGTCCTCCAATGGTGTTCACATTAACATTTCTATGAATCGCTTGTTGAGTTTTGATGACAATTAAATGATTTTACTGTTGTTACATGTATAATTCGTGTTTGATTTATAAATCAGCATCTCAATCAGCTTTCTCCATTTACTGACGGATGAGTCCTAGGCTATGGCGATTTCTGTATGCGTGAGATCCATGTGTGTGAGAGAAACAGTGGAGCTTGTTAAAAATTTAAATTAAAATAAAAATCACAAAAACAAATGAATTGTTGTGATTTTTCCCATGCTAGGAAATTATTTTTGGATTATCAAATTAGATAAATACATAATAAATTACATAAGTGCATATGTTAACATGATAAATTTAACAGCCCTTTTTGAGAGAAGTCTCTTATTGATCTTCTTTAAATGTTTATCTTAGTCTTTATTCTTGTGAGTCAAAGCTGAATTTTCAGTGCCACATGATCCTTCACAAATCATTTCCTAATCATTATCAATGTTTTTGCTGCTTCCAAATTTGGTAGAAACTGTGATACATTTTCAAGATGCTTTGATTAACAGAAAGTTCAAAAGAACAGCATTTATTTGAAACAGAAATCTTTCGTAACATTATAAATGACTTTTGACTTTTCATTATTAAGTCACTTTTGAGCAATTTAGTGTGTCCTTGATGAATTTTTTTGTTGTTGTTTTTTTTTTTAAATATATACTTACCCTAAACTTTTGAATCACAGTATATAACAGCTTCCACAAAAATATTGGGCAGCACAACTGTTTTCAACACTGATAATAAGCAGAAGTTTCTTAAACAGCAAATCAGCATATTAGAATGATTTCTGAAGGATCATGTGACAATGAAGACCGCAGTAATGATGCTGAAAATTCAGCTGCGCATCACAGAAATAAATTAGTTTAACAGATATTCGCATAGACAACAGCTATGTTAAATGTTAATAACATTTTACAATATTACAGTTTTTAACAATTTTTGATCAAACAAATGCAGACTTTAAGAAAGACAAAATGCAGAGTTTTGTAGACAAAACATTAAAAAAATCTTTTGACAGGTAATGTTTATTCCATTTTCTACTACCTGTTTTTTCCCCATTTTGTTCTTTAGAATTTTCATTTTATTTAATACTTAAAAATACCTAAATTTGCATATGCTGCATGTTATTACTTTGAGTAAGTTAAGTAAATAACTAATCTACCTTAACCTTGAAACTTGACATTGCTATATTTAAGTATTGCTGGCTAAATGAAGAAATGTTCACGAGTTCTCAATTTTGTCTGAACAACTTCTTTAAATGAGAAAACAAAAGCCCTTACATTACCAGCTTCTAATATCAGCCTGATCAGCTTTAAAAAACAAAAACAAAACAGCAGTGGTCAACATAGCCACTAGTGTTTAATTGAATTTGCCCCACCTTGTTTCTCATATTCCTGTTCCAATGGTACTAAAACGCCATCATCTTCATCTCTATAACCGTAATAGTCAGCATCTATGTCCTTCATCAGCTCAGCTCGTGTTTTTCTGGGTGGTGGTACAGCTACAATGGCAAAATCAAACATATACACGTCAGGCAGACGGTCACATATTCAGATGATCACGTTATACAGGATGGTAAACAATGCTTGATTTATACTACTTAAAATGCACATTTTTGCTTAAAGAAATTGGTCATCAAAACATACTCACAGCAATAATTCCCAATAAATCACAATGTTTTTTTTTTAAACCAGAAATATTATTAACCCCTCAGCTACAACATATAGTGATGTTTTAATATTAATAGAAACCAGCAGATCTCAATCAGTCATTATATGATCTTACGCTCTTTTTCAAACAGCTCTCTGACTCCTGGTAGGTCTTTTGCCGCACCGAAATACTTGTATCCTCTGTTTCCTGGTACCTCTTTACCCTCATGGTCCAACATCTTCGGCCCCACTCTCTATTAAACGCAAATAATAAAAGCTCAAGCCGTGCTGACAAATAAGAAACATTGCCATAAAGTAAAAACTGCAGTTTAAAACTCTGAGACCACATTCAAAAACTGGGATTTGAATATGGAAATAAACCAAACACTATTTGATCTTAAAGAATTTAAAATAAAGTATATAATAAAATAAAGACGACATATTTCAGATATATTCCACTATTTTAAAGCATTCATTAATTATTTTGTGACATTGCTCAGGTGTTCTATTCATGTCAGCTTCATTAACGCAAAAGACAAACCAAGTACTGAAACATTCTCGTATTCATTTTTGAGATCAGTTTATTATGCTAACTGAATTCTTTATTAAACCGGAAAAATGCAAAAGTGAACTATTTTCACTGGTTGAGCTCACTGAAGATGCTAAGAAAACTGTAACACAACACATGATGACAGATGAAGTCAGAAATGTAGATCAGAAATGTATTTGATTTAATACAGAATCCACCCGTCATTAGCTGTAATATGATTTGAGATGATATGGACAAAAACAATGCATTAAAAATCATATAATTCAGCATTCATATTCTTACCCTATAGTCAGGCCCTCCCAGTTCCTTGATCCGCACTTCCCAGTGTCCTTTCTCTCTGAGCAGTTTGTTGATTTCATCATTTAAATCACGAATCTTAAATTCACCCAAACCAGCTGAGGAACAGAGGCAAGAGTTTGGTTAGTAAAGGCCACACGTACATTTAATATTTGCATTTTCATCCTTTTTACACATATTCTCACCGTTTTGAATCTGGGCGACTTTCTTTGAAATCTCACTGATAATCTAGAAGTGTGAGAAAAATAGCAGTTAAACCGACTGTTTGTGAGCCAATATGCATATGTAGCATAGCATTTAACTAATATATATATATATCAGCACAACTTCAAAAGATCTGAATTTGATTTCTGACCTGTCTTCTCCACTTCTCTGCTTTGGGTAACTCATTACACTCTGAAGCAAGAAAAGGTCTTCTTTCCTGTGAAAGAGTCATATATGAGCGGGCGAACACAAAACATATACAGTCATGGGCAAAAATATCGGCACCCTTAGTAAATATGATCAAAGGCGGCTGTGAAAATTAATCTGCATTGTTAATCCTATTGATCTTTTATTTTAAAAATTCACAAAAATCTAACCTTTCATTGGATAATAAGAATTTAAAATGGGGAGAAATATCATTATGAAATAAATGTTTTTCTCTAATACACATTGGCCACAATTATTGGTACCCCTAGAAATTCTTCTGAGTAAAATATCTCTGAAGTATATTCCCATTCATATTCACAATTTTGAGCACTCCAGGGTGATTATGAACATGAAATTATCCAGCCATGGCTTCTTGTTTCACAGAAATATAAATAGGAGGGAAAACAAAGCCCAAATTCCCTTAATCATCCATCACAATGAGAAAAACCAAAGAATATATTTCTGATGTGCAGCAAAAGATAACTTCACAATGTTTAGTGAAGTGGCTTTAAGAAAAGAGCTAGAGCAGTGAAAATTCCCATTTCCACCATCAGGGCAATAATTAAGAATTTCCAATCAACATAAAATGTGAGGAAACTGGCTGGAAGAGGACGTGTGTCTATATCGTCCTAATGCACGGTGAGAAGGAGAGTTTGAGTGGCTAAAGACTCTCCAAGGACCACAGATGGAGAATTTCAGAAAATAGTTGAGTCTCGGGGTCAGAAAACCTTTAAAAATAAATTGTCAAACAGGACCTACATCAGCACATGTTGTTTGGGAGGGTTTCAAGAAAAATTCTCCTAGCTCATCCAAAAACAAACTCCAGCATATTCAGTTATCAGACACGACTGGAACTTCAAAAGGGACTGGCTTCTGTGGTCAGATGAAACTAAAAAATTAGCTTTTTAGCAGCAAACACTCAAGATGGGTTTGGTGAACACAGGGATAAAAAGTACCCCATGTGTACAATGAAATATACTGCTGTATTTTTGATGTTGTGGGCCTATATTTCTGCTGGAGGTCCTGGACATCTTGTTTAGACACATGGCATCATGGATTCTATCAAATACCAACAGATAAAAAAATCAATAAGTGACTGACTCTGTTCGAAATCTTATAATGGGCCGTGTTTGGATCTTCCAACCGTATAATAATCCAAACACAAACCTCAAAAACAACACAAAAATGGGTCACTGAGCACAAAACCAAGCTTCTGCTGGTCATTCCAGTCCTCTGACCTGAACTCTGTAGAAAATGAGTGCGGTGAACTGAAGAGAAGAAGCACCAACATGGAGCTGGGAATCTAAAGGGTCTGGAGTGATTCTGGATGAAAGAATGGTCTCTGATCTCTTGTCAGGTGTTCTCTAACCTCATCAGGCATTACAGGAGAAAATTTAGAGCTGTTAAACTGGCAAATGGAGGTTTCAAAAAGTATTGAATAAAAGGGTGCCGTTAATTGTGTCCAAGGTGTTTTTGAGAAAAACATTTATTTCATAATGATATTTCCCTCCATTTTAAATTCTTATTACCCAATGAAAGGTTAGATTTTTGTGAATTTTTAAAATAAAACATCAAAAGGATTAACAATGCAGATTAATTTTCACAGCCTTCTTTGATCATATTTACTAGGGGTGCTGATATTTTTGGCCATGACTGTATATGTTTTCATCACATCAATATTTAATAATAAAGTGCAGTGTTGGACTCACCTTAACCTTCCCCTCTTCGAGCTGGGCTTGACGAAACCTGGCCAGAGCCGTCCTGCAGAGAAACAGAAAAACATTGACACAAAACTCCGCAGATGACACACCTGAAAGTCTTAATAATCTGACAGAAATATGAAAGAAGACACTTACATGGCTTTTTCTGCGTTTCGGGCCTAAAAATGAAAATAGCAATAGTTCATTCACATATTCTGAATAACATGTAATCATATACACATGCGGCTCTTTGACGTGTTGAACATTAATACACAACTAGCCGCAACACAACATCTGATCTGTGTTTATTAAATCAGGTTATGTGACAAACTTCTGCGTCAACCGCCAAAAACTGACTTTGCGCTCGAGTTTCGCTTCTTATTGTAGACGTATTCATTTTCAGACAAAAAAAGCGATGTAATTACTTTTACAAAGCTATAGTAATACAAGTATGATCACTTCAAAGGCATTTGTTAAAGAGGAATATTTATTTTACCATGTTTGTAGCTCAGGTGTTCAATCCTGCGTGAGCTCAACGGTGAGCGCGCGCGACGCATGAAGATGACGTGTTCCTACGCTGGCCCACTTCCGGCGCGCCAAGCGATGACAGATCAAACAAACAAACGCTTGACCTGATGAGGAGGAATATGCCGCAGGTGGGTTTATTTATTATTATTATTATACTCGTGGTACTAACTTCTAGTTATTATTACTTTGAAAGTCGTGTTGAAATGATGGTGATATCAAGAGTAACGCAACAGATGATTTTCAAACAGTGGTTTTGTACCATCTAGTGGTGAGAGGTGAAACTGCACCTCAGACATTTCGAGATCTACATTTAATTTACTGTTTTCTTTATTAATTAAGGTCAGTAGGATTCATTAACATGATTTGCAATAAAAATAAATAAACTTAAAACTTCAAGATAAACCATTTTCTGTATGTCTTTGTTTTTTTTTGTTGTTGTTGTTTTTTTTTGTTTTTCTGCTGAACTAGCATTTTCTGTAGTGTTCATTTTTTTGTTTCTTTATGTAAGATTTAAGTCAGAATTTCCCTTTCAGTTTTAAATGAGAGCCAGCTTTGCTACTTGTGTATCTTACAAGTAAATAAAGCACACTCTATCCAGAGATGAGTGAAAAAAACAATCTTTTAAGAGCACAAAAAAACATAAATACATAGATTTCTCAGATTTTGTGGTAGCTGATGTCAGAATAGCTTGCTCTTTCAAAAAAGTATAAACCTGTAATCGTGTAATTATCCTGTTTCTGTTGGCAGGGCAGCTGGCCTAGTTTTGGTCTCTTAACCAGGAATTTTAGAATGATCTTGAGGCAAAGTTGAACTGGGACCTCATGCTTTAAAGTGTGTGTAATAACTCTTGGCTTCATAAAACACCGAAACATCTTCTGCCTTGAGCATTTGTTGAAGAGCTTCATCTGAACTTCCCATGTTTTTGATCACAAATCTCAATTTACACTAAACGCCTTCTCCAATTCACAATTTCTCTTGTAGAAGTGGTAAAGTCCACTGTGTAGATTCAACTTGGATATGTTTAGTTCTTCCTTTAACTCAGTCTTCAACTGCAGTGAAAGCATGGAGAATATAGTAGTCCCCCTCTATCCTTAAACCTTTATTATGCGTCTGGTGGAGTCTGGCATTTTCATCATTTTAAATGAGGTCAAAACACTCCTCGTGAGTCAAAAACAATCATTAACTCAAACACGTAAGACAAATCTGCCAGCAGGAGCTTGTTTGGATGCAAATCCTTCACTGACGGCCACACAGAAATGAAGGATTGAATCATCCCGAGACACTCAGTTCATTGAGCATTTAGCTCTCCAAAGCTGAAAAACAGAGCCTCAGGTGTCCAGTTACATTGCAGCTATGCTTAGCTCTGCTCTTATTGATCCACAGTAACCCAATAGCACTTCACACCCCCTGACATTACTTTGCCATCTCATTTGGCTTCAACAGACCTAAAAATAAAGTTTCTATATACTGTATTAGTCACATGACATCAGCATTCGGTTTCATATTTCTTTTTATAATACCATCCATTAGTGTTTATGTGCACATGCCCATCTAGCTTCGAGTGAAATGTGCTGTTTACAGTGTGTTGTTGAATAATTTACCAACTAGATTCATTCCTTAAGTTACGGTTCATCAGATCCCTCGCAGACCAGCTGTTGCATTGAGCTATAAACTTACTCTCCTCGCACTTGGGCTCTGAATAGCCACCATAGTAAACTAAATGGGGCATTCACTCGACTGTGGGGTCTGTTTTCAAAGGGCTCTTTGGCCTTATGTTGCTTAATGTGTCAACAGAAAAACAGAAGTGCGCTTGTACAGGTGTCACGTCAAGCATCAAAAAACTGTTACAAGGTCATTTTTGGCTGCACACCAAAGAAGAGATTGCATTTTTGTTAAATGAAAGTAACTTTAAAATTCAAAAAATTATTTTGTTAAAAAAAAATCCAACGTGTAATATATATTCTGTTTATGAGATCTGACTTAGCATTCAGTTTGCAAGGCTCAGCACTCAGAAAAAGAAAATATGGCCAAAATGTGCTGATACTTCTCTTATGAGAGGCAACAGATGGTGAGAAATCCCAAATACAGTCTGTAAACCAAAACAATATTGAAAAATGTGTGTATTCCTGAGTCAGTAAAATGAGACCACTCAGAAAAGAAGCTTCAGTCTTTACACCCCTTCCTCCTCCAGATTTATTGATAGTTTAAAATTACATTTCTATGTCCTAGAACTTCAGTTGCATTTACCTTCCGACTTAAAAACTGAGTACAAGCAAATGATAGTTTTTTTATTATTATTATTATTTTTAAGTGATATTGTACAAAAATAACATTTTGATTTCTGTGAAAACATTCACCTTTCTTCTAACTCCAAATCTGTTTTATGACCCTTTTTTTGTTTTTTTTTCTTCTTTTATTGTTATTTTATTGAAGTTTTCACCTTGGGTAGAACGACCTAAACTCCATCCATCCATCCGTCCGTATCGCTTGGGATCATCAACTAGGTTTTCGACGTCACGGCTGTCTCCATTGATCAAACAGCCCATGTTTTACAAAGGATGTCATTTTCTGAAACTGTTATTACACAAGGTTTCCAGAATATGCTATAAAGTTGTTTACTTTATATTACACGTTACGTATTTTTATTTTTTTGTCGTTGTTTTCTCCACATAGCTGCGTACTGCTGGTTTGGCCTGGATAGACCTGACCGTATGTGTCCTGTGCTGCTTTTCCAGGTCAATCGCTCGTAGGCTACCTCAGTCTCATCCATAAAACAAAAAATGCAAATCATTCAGAAGCGAGCGCTTCCCTGATCTCTGTTTTTTTTTTTTTTTCTGATCTCTCCGAGGCCGCGGTCCACGAGCCTCCAGAGGCCTATCTCTTCCACTCAACACATCTCACACATCCCTGTTCACCAGTGGCATGGAAAGGGGGTTCTTTAACAAAGCATTATACATAACACCTCTACCAAACTAAACATAAACATTTTTTGTATTAAATGCAGAAAGTGGAAAGTTTTTTTCCACCCCTTTCCCTCCTTTTACATGTCAAGAGCTCACTGGCCTGGGAATAGCCTCTATCTGCCAACCGTTGGCCAGTGAAGAGGATTCAGAGAAAATAATACAACCATCAATCAGAAAAAGGAGGGGCGAATGAGGAGACGGGACTAAGCGGTGGCCTCGATGGTGCATTCTTTCGCCACGTGGCCTGATTTTCCACAGTTGTAGCAGTTGACTTCGCTCGCCTTGCTGCACTGTACAGCGACGTGGCCGATCTCGCCGCACCTGAGAGGAGAAAAACCCACAGGTCAGGCTCAAGGCTCATTCATTTAGTCATTTAGTAGACGCTTTTATCCACAGCGACTTACAAATGAGGACAATAGAATCAATCAAAATAGGGCTGCACGATATTTCGCATACGATAGTCGTGTGCATCTCGTCAGTAAAGCCGGTTCTGTGATTACAAATAAATCTCTATCACCTGTTTTCAGATGGAGCGGCATTTAATACACAGAGCTGTAGTTCATTGACAAGCTACGCGATTCACGCTCAAAATCGCAGATGCATCGCATGCGATAGCGAACGTGATATTGTGTAGCTTGTCAGTGAACTACGGCTCTGTGTATTAAATGCTGCTTCATCTGAAAACAGGTGATAGAGATTTATTTGTAATCACAGAACCGGCTTTACTGACGAGATGACTATCGCATGCGATATATCGTGCAGCCCTAAATCAAAACCAATAAAAGAGCAACAAGAAGCAAGGGCTATAACAAGTCTCGGTTAGCCTAACGCAGCACACGTAGCAAGGTTGTTTTTTTAAAAAGAAAACAAGTAGATAGAATGGAAAAAAGAAAGGTAGTGTTAGGTTTTTTTTCATTTGTTTTGTTTATTTTTTTAAGATCTAAAGTGCCCCTATTATGGATTTTTGAAAATGAGCTTTCATGCAGTGTGTAACACAGCTCTAAGTGAATGAAAACATCCTGCAAAGTTTTAAATCTGAAAGTGCACCGTGTATAAAGTTATAGTCTCTCAAAAGAAAGAGTCGACTCTGAATCATTGAAACGAGTCGTTTTTAAAACGAATCCAAAGCCGTTTTGTGTTGACATTGAAATGAAACATTAGCATATTGCTAACTGCAAATTCATTTTTTGCCACAAGGCTCACAGACTCTGCTTTTATTAAGAAATGGAAATAAAATCGACCAATCACTGCAGATTAGCGTCACGCAAAGGAGGGGTTTGGAAAAATGAATCGTTAAACGAATTGTTTGGGAGTCGTTGAGCAAGTAAGGTAAAAATAAATGCATATTATAAGACAATGAAAGTGTTTTTGACCTTGCATGCATGTCAACCTGCTGTTGGGGACTCCCAAAACCAAAATATAAACCTTTCATTACCCATAATAAAAAATAATAAAAAAGTCAAAAATCTATTTTTTAAAGACTCGCATTTGAAGCGCCGAGGGTTGGTCCTCACCTGTAGCACTTGACTTTTTCACAGCCCTTCTGGATGTGTCCGAAGCCGCCGCAGGAGTAGCACTTCTGCTCGTTAGCGTGGTCGCAGTCACGGGCCATGTGGCCGGCTTTGCCGCAGTTGTAGCAGACCTGCTCCCTCTCCTTCTTGGGCTCCTTGCAGTCCCTGGAGATGTGGCCGCCCCTGCCACAGTTGTAGCACGCTGCAAAACACGCACAAAACTACGCGTTCGGGAAAACTGCTTGCTCACAAAGCAGGAGTCTGTTTGCTGTGACCGATCGCCCTTCTCCCTTTCTTAAAACATTCCCCTTTAGTGGTTCATTTGAAATGGTTCAGCGGTGTGAAAAAAATAAAGAAGAATTTTTACATGTACACTGAAAAAAAAAAATGGTGTAGAAAATTTTGCTTCAGAAATTTCTAATAAAGTTCATAATAATGACAAATAAGAAATTTTAAAGTAGTTTAACTGTGAAAAATAGTATATAAACTAATTTTAGTTAGAAAATGTGGTAACACTTCACAATAAGATTCCATTAGTTAATGTATTAACTAACATGAATAAACAATGAACAATACATTTATTACAGTATTTATTAATCTTTGTTAATGTTGATGAAAATACAGTCGTCCATTGTTAGTTCAGAGCATTAACTAATGTTCATTAGTTAATGAAGTATTGTTCATTTTTAGTTCAACTAAAGTAGTTAACTAATGTTTACTAAAGAACTTTACTGTAAAATGTTACCCGAAAATGTTTATACATTTTACAAATGACAGAGAATCAGCAAGTAGCACATTGAATTAAACATGAAATTTTGAAGTAGAAAGACTAAAATAGTACTTTCTTAGTACACCCCAATAATCTGTTTTATTTATTTTGAAAAATCAGTTTTTTTTTTTTTTACAGTATATTAATGATTTTTAAAAATACACCACATCAACTAACCCAATGCTATATGGATGTGAATACTGTACAAAGGCTTGCATATTTAAAATTGAATTTTATTCTCTTGTCAGCATTCAAACTTTAAAAAAAAACTGAAGTGGTAAATAAAAACAGAATTTTGGAGCACATTTTACAAGAAAATACTATTTCAGTATTTCCACGTTTAATTCATTGTGTTACTTGCCACATCTTTGTAATTTGTGAAATTTTAGCAATTTCTGACTAAAAACAGTCTATACACCAATTTTTTTTAGTGTACATGTAAGTTATCTTTTTCACACTGATGAACCATTTAAAATTAACCAAATAATGTTTGTCTAATTCAATGTACCAATTTACTATCTGACTGAAAAATTGGTTCTATACCATTTTTTTTTTTTCAATGTCCAAAAAAATAACACTGAATGTCCTGATATGTGAAATGTTTACATTGAAAACGTGTTATGAACACATAACAAACAGGAAGAGCCCATTTTTTAAACATTTCACGTGCTTACCGTCCTCAGTCCTCTCACAGTCCCTCGCAACATGGCCCGGTTCTCCACAGCGATAGCAGAAGAGATCTACACATTAGAGATCAAACACATTATTTCCTAAATCCGCTCAGCAAACATCTGCTTTAACACAACTGAGCGGCTCGTACCTTTCCCTCTGCCACGGCCCTTTCCACGGCCGCGGCCAGCGTTTGGACAGTTCTTGATCCAGTGGCCCGAACGGCCGCAACCGAAGCACTCGTTGCTGCTCATAGCCTCTGACTGCACCCTACAACTGGAAGAGCAGAGGCCAATTAAAGATTAAACCTCATGGAAATAAACAGGTGTATGGTTTGAATGAAGTTCAGCTGAGAAACACGTGCTACAGCTGCAGTCGTTCCCGTCTTCACACCAGAGTTATGTCAATGCTGCTCATCTATATATATATATATATATATATATATATATATATATATATATATATATATATATATATATATCTCTGTCTACGTATATCTATATCTATCCATATCTATATCTATATATATATATAGATAGATAGATAGATAGATATTTATATATATTTATTTATTTACTTATTTTATATATAAAAACTTTAAAGTCGTTAAAGAAAAAATGTACACAACTAGCTGAGCACATTTTATTGAACAGCTGATAAACCAGTTTAAGTGAATATAATTTGCATTTGCTTTAAATGGCACTGAAATTAATTTGCATGAATAAAAAAGAAAAGTTTTTGCAGTTCTCAACAAAATGCCATTTCCGAAATAACTCGTTTCATGGTACTGGTATGCTTATAAAAGTCTTTTTACGTTTTATTTGTGAACTTTTCTCTCTATTCGATGGGTTCTTGGTTCGAGAACCGCTCGGGCCGATTCAACCGATTCCTTGGAAAGATTCGACTCAAAAAACGAGTCGTTCACGAATTGCAGTTTTCATTAAAATGCCATTTCCGAAATAACTCGTTTCACGGAACAGGTATGTTGATAAAAGTCTTTTTACGTTTTATTTGTGAACTTTTCTCTGTTCGATGGGTTCGAGAACCGCTCGGGCCGATTCAACCGATTCCTTGGAAAGATTCGACTCGAAAAACGAATCGTTCACGAATTGGACTTCGCTACAACTGTCAACTGACACAGCTCACGTTAAAACACGTGGTCCATTTCTACATAAACTACTTAAACATGACAAAACCTACAAACCCGGACAGCATTTCTGTGTATCGCTGGTTCGAACGACTAAAATCGGATTCTATTGGAAACCTGGGAACGCGACAACGATGACAAAAACATCGTACAAATCTAAAGTGAGATCGCGGCTGTTGTGGGCAGGCTGTGTAAACAGAGCTATGAACTACAGCACAGAGCGTCTTTAAACCTCGCTCTGATCGCACACACGCAGAGATCAAAACAAGATGATCTTGTGACATGAAACCTGATGGAGATCAGCAGCGGTCTTCAGGGCTGATTTCTGGCCTGTCCACTCCCCCGCTGGACCCCTCAGACCCTCTCTCACCCTTAGAGAGCCCATCCAGTCCCGCGAAGACTTTATATCTATCCTTCAGCTATGCGCGTGTGCTCGGGCGAAAACTGCGCTGCTATCTTCAAATATCATCATCGCTCGACGATGTCTTTC